>CM031681.1:22170885-22295885 GCA_006182925.3 Reinhardtius hippoglossoides | reverse complement strand
ATAAACGACACGGTGAAAGGAGCAAATAGCCGTTTATCACGTGGTCGCAGGCACGAAGGTTTACTTCACGTCCACCAACCCTCTCTGCAGGACCTACTTTGTTGTAGCCCCATGACATGATGAGTGTTTCCTCTTGGATTTGTTTTTACAGAACTAAAAAATACATATAGGGAATCCTGACATTTGTTATTTTGCTCAGCGACTAAAGGTCCTGTATGTTTTGCTGCCGCGGGGGAGGCCACCAGTGAATATAATGTGTTTTAATGTCCCAGTGAATCTGTCAGCGGCTGCTTCACGGCTCGCCGCCGGATACACGCTTTCCCCGACGACCGCCACCAAGTCATCCAAGGCCAAACTGCCCCGGTGTGGAGGTGGAGCGTGGCAGCAGAGGTTCGCTGTGAACCTGTCGTCGGGCTCAGGAAACAGAGGAATCACAGTTAATTAAAGGCTGTGGAATGAAACCTTGGCTTCGGAGGAGAACCCGGGGGGAGACCTGTGGTTTCTAATGCACGTCTCCTTCTGCTCGCTCCCAATTTATGTGCATGTATCCCTCCACATCCTATCGTTCCAGACTTCTTATGAAAAACACCTCAGCTCGATCAATAACAAAGAAAGACTCAGACGAGGAAGTGACTCTGAATTACAATCAAAGGGACGAGTCACACGAATATTCTCTCAAAAGCACCTGGTGTTTGTCTTCTAATCACATCTCACCATCTTTAAATCTTTCTTACAAAGATAAAGGATTTAGATTGAAATCTGTTGTGTGTGTGTGTGTCTGTGTGTGTGTCTGTGTGTGTGTGTGTGTGTGTGTGTGTGTGTGTGTGTGTGTGTGTGTGTGTGCGCGTGTGTCACGTCACTCACTGAGTGCCAGACAAAATCAGTTTACAAAGCCAGACGGGCCTGGAGCCGAGCCAGTTGATTTGCGTGGGAGCTTGTGTTTGTCTCCATCTTGTGTTAGTGTGTATTTCATCCCTGTGCCGACCTCCCGTCAGAGCCCTTCTGTTCCTGCTGCTCCTGGATCAGTCACTGCTTCTGCAAATACTAGTTAGGAACACAGACCTCTCAGTCCTTCAAATGTAACACTGCAATAAAAAATGTGAGAGATGAATTATCCCTGATAACTTTGATTTGAGTGTTTCCATGGAAGCCGACTGCAAAGTGCTGCAGATCTGATTTCAGACTTGCACTGAAGTACGGACATTTCCCAGAGATTTCCCGGAGGGGCTGTTTGTGAGAACGCAAATCTCCAAGTTTCTGTGGATATTTTCCAGAACCTTTCCTGCCAACCCCCCCCCCCGAGTAAAATGCCAAGAAAATGTCAGAGTGTGAGAATACAGCCGGAAAATTCACAGCGAGCGAGTGGACGTGCTGATGAAGTTTCTAAAACCTCATCCGGACGTGAATCTGGAAGAAGACGAATACCTCAGGATGAAAAGGAAGACCACGCGATCCCAGAGCTTTTCGGTGATAAGTGCCGACACCGGTGTTTATGTGCAGTCGACAAAAACAAGTGATTTCTGCAGCAGAATGAATACGTCACGTCCTCCTGCTGCTCCGCCCCCAGACTCCGCCCCTCCCCTGAACCAACGAGTCTGACCTCAACAACCTCCTGCTGCTTCTTCACGTGTGAAACACAATCGTGTCGTGTTGTCTCTCCCTATACAAAGCTCCCTGCGCTGCTTTGTATTCCCTCTTTTGCACATTTCACTCGCTTTAATAAGTTTGCATTGTGATGACTGTGATTTCCCCCAACGCTCTCTCCCGCTCTCTCTCCCTGCGTCTCAGTGTGACAGCGCTGCGGCGTGACAGTTCCTCGTTGTTCTGATGTCAGTGTTTCCCCCTCAGCTCTCACTCTCGGCTTGGAAGAGCTTAACCAGCGGCTCCCTGTGAGCCCGGGCGTAATTACAACAGCACAACATCAGCTCGGCTATTTTGTCTGACAACAAAAAACCGCTTCGCAGACAAAGACAGAGTAGCTTCATTCAATTGAGAGTGTGTGTGTGTGTGTGTGTGTGTGTGTGTGTGTGTGTGTGTGTGTGTGTGTTGTCTCATGCAGTACTTATGATGCATATATAGACATGTGTGACATCTTCGTTCTTGTTGTTTATTCCCACTACTGTAAGTAATTCAGCAGAAATTAAGTTAAATACAAAATGAGAAAGTTGTGTATTTAATTCGCTGAGCTTAACGAGTTGTTGTGCCCCACCGCCACCAGTAGGCGGATACTTTACAGCCAACTTTTACATTTAATTATTGAATTTACTTTTATTAAAACTAAAGTGAAAACCATTCCGCTAAAATGAAAAGTTCATATTTGCAGTCACCAAACAAGAACCTGGCGAAGAAAACGTCTGGAGTTAACGTCGCGGTGGAAACTGCATGAGGGGGGGGATGAGGAATTCACACCCGGGACCACAGCTCCAATGATTCTGGGTTTGTGTGTCTGTGCGTGAGAGATGGAGACAGAGACGTGTGTGTGTATAAGACCTTGGAGCATGTTTTGGATATGGATCAGCTTTGTTCTTATGAAGCATTTGCATTATGGATTAGATTTGTTCTGATACTGACCCTGATGATTATAATACACAGCAGAAAAAAACATGATTGGATCGAAATAACTCATGTGATCTGATTCGTTGCTGCTGTTCGATTGACTCGTTACAACATCCAAGCTTTCCCCACATTCTGACGCCCTCTGAGGAATACGTGTGAAAGCACATTGAGCTCAGACCAGATTAGAAACAAACTTTTTCCCAAAGACACAAAACGGAAGTGATTTCCCGTCACTTCTGCTCATAGGAGCCATCACTGCTGCTGCTGCTTTCATGCAAAACAAACCTACACCCAGATAACGGTAATTGCGGGGGGGTAGGGGGTGGGGGGGGGGGGATGGGGGGGTGTAATCGTGTGTCTGACGTGAGTAATCCACATCAAAACAACATTGTTCAGAACCAGCGCCGGTGTTTAAACAGCTCATTCCCCTCGTATTCAGACTCTCTCTCCAGGTGACGGCTGATAGGAGTGATTTACTGTACACTCATATCTCAACACTCAGAATAACGGAGCATCACAAGTGAAGGATTCATTCATGATGGATATTTAGAAATGAAAATGTTAGTGTATAAGTGGCGTTTTTACCGGGATTCAGCTGTTTACTTATTCATGTTGCTCATTTGTCAGCGGCTCAGCCGAGGTGGTGGTTTCCTCCCCGCCGCTCGCCGCTTGATTCCAAACTGTCATTAAAGATGTAGAAGTGTGAGAATCCCTGTCTAATGTTATATGTATGTAAGTTGGAGACCCTTTTATAACCCCCGTGTTAAATATCTAGGACGGGAGGGAGGAGGGGAAGAACGCCACGCTGCTGCCGGAGGGAATTAAACTCATGTATAAATGATTGTGTGGGTTTCATGAATGCAGTCTGCGGAGAGAGAAGATGCAGGGATGGAAAGGAGAGACAAGGGTGGTGATTGGGAACGAAGAGCAGGGAGGACAAAGAAGGGAACTTGATTAAAAGACAGAGAGAGAGGTTAAAAGAAAGGATGAAGTCAGATGGGATGAACGAGATGAAAAAGACAAGGTGTGAAATAAAGTAAGATTTCATCGGTAATTGATCCGAGCGCTGAGGCATCTGTGATCAAATGCTCGACAGACACTACATTGGTTTGCATCGCAGACATTTTGGGGACTTCGATGGTTCCAGACAGAGAAAATTATTTAAAAGCCGAATGCTCCCAGACGCTGGTATTGAATTTGATTGTTACCCGTCAACCTTTGAGACAAACGAGCGTCTGAGACGGTTCGTTAATAAAATCACGGAGAGAGGAGGAAAGAGAAAACAAAGTCAGTAGTCGGCGTGTAATCACTGACTTGATGTAGAACCCGTCTCTCTGGAAGGTAAAGTGAGCAAATAAATAAAAAACTGTTTTCCCATCAGCGCCGTGCTGCCAGTGAGACATTAACAAGGATTCATCAAACCAGACAACTGTGCAGCGCGGGGTTTACACCAGATCTGTTTTGTTTTGTTTTTTTTCCCCACATATTCACACTCGTCTGCAACCATCTGGTGAGCGAGGCTACACGGAAACAGCAGAACACCGATGATTGATGGGGAAATCGTTGGTATTTAACTTCAAACACGTTCTGGCTCGAGTGGGGACCGAGGATCCTGTGGTTTTTAATCTCTAACGCAGATGAAGTCTGATTTACACGAGGTTTATCCGAGTTGGCGGCGAAACAACAAAAAGAAATAAAGCAGTGGGACGATTGTTCTGAAGATAAATTCACTTTCTACTCAAAGGCCCCCGTGAAATGAAAACTGTATTTTCTCAGGTTTGATTTTTGTGTCCATGTGTTGATTCTTCATTCATCGCAAAATCCAGTTTGAAGACTCGTCCTGCACTAAAAGGAGTTTCTTCATTTTGCATCCGTTTACATTCTGTCTGTTACTGACGAGCAGACAGGGACTTTCTGATGTCCCTTTAACTACGTTGCTATAGTTCACATTAAAATGATTACTTATATAAAGTCAGCCTCTCTGGGAAGCCTCACCCATGCACTGAACTCGGAGTCACATCCAGGGCAGTTTAAATTAGAGGGACATCACCTCTGACTAAACTCAAAACCAGACGTACAGTCGGCAGCGGGAGGTCGACCCGAGCAACGAAAGCTAATCTGAGAGGCAGCGGCAAGAAGGCCGGTCGGGTACGGGCAGCCGGTCTAAACACAGGTGGCAGATCACAGACAGGCTACGGAGCAAACAGGACGCATGCAAACAGGACCGGGCACAAAGCAGCACCGACAGCACTGACAGTAACACAGAGCACGACTGACAAACTGTGCGAATGGGAGCGGGAGAGTGGCTGGATGTATACACTGGGTGGACAGATGTGGCCTGATGTGGGAATAAGGGACAGATGTGCAGCACGGTGGCCAGGTGACTGGCAGGCGGGTGGGCGGGGGGGGGGGGGGGGGGGGGGGGGACCTGTTGAGGGCAAGCGGTGACGAGATGTGGAACGACAGAGTCCACGAGGAACACGAGAGGCATTTCTGAATCTTTCTGTCTGAACTCGAGTTCTCACCTCTCGCTTGTGAAATGTCCCCGAGCGGCGTCCTCCCCCCCCCGATGGTCCTCCCTCCGAGTGTGGTCGCTACGCTAATTCTATCAGGAAGCGCTTTGGCAGCTGGTTTGTGTGAATACATCGATACATGGCAGCATAACCAGTTAACCTGATATTATCAATTTAGATTTTGAATATGTGGTTTAAATAATGAGAGCTAAAGAGATGCAAAGACCGACTGATTCAATTTTTCCGTGAGGATAATGGGTGTGCAGTTGTGTTGAAGTGTTGCCAGTTTGTGTTGTTGCATTTGTAAATCAGGAGAAAGTGAAGTACCTGGGAAATGACCATGAACACATGAATGAATACATAAATGACCTGGATTGGACTGGGAAGCACCTTCACTTATGTATTTGTTAAAAGTTGAATCGTGTTTCCACTGAAGTGTTTCTGTCTCCAAACAAATTCTACCGGAACCACTTGGCTTCAACAAAACTCTAGGTAAAACTTCATATTCGGGGTCAGATCTAATAATTAGTCCGTGTTCTTTCTGAAGAGGAGTCGTACTCAGGTCGGATACAACTTCACGGAACTGGAAACCCTTCGTCAACGATTACATTTTCTATATTCACCCATTAAAAACCGTAAAATTATAACATTCTCTGTCACTGTGGGACATAATGGAGAAAAATTGCTAAAAGTGAAAACATGATTTAAACAATCTTCCACCAGCCGGATGAACGTTGAGAGAAGAATCCGTGGCTCAAGGTCTCAGGAAGCACGATGTTAAGAAACACACTGATTCAATGAGCGGCTTCACAAAAAGGACTTTGAGTCGTCGGTGGTTCCGTGTGTGAAGAGAACAACCTGCTAATGAACTGTCAATTAGTGCGGCTGACACATCTAACAAGAGGAGACAGAGACGCACACATTGTACGTGCATGTGTCAGCAGTGAGGAACGCAGCGTGTGTGTGTGTGTGTGTGTGTGCTGGATGTTTTGTCTTCATGTGTGTGTCAGTGTGTGTCAGTGTGTGTTTTGAATCTCAGTGGACAGGTGTGCGTTTGTGGGTCTTTGTGTGTGTTGACGGGCCCGAGACAGGGCGAGCATCACTTGACTTAACTGTGGAGACATATTTTGTGTGTGTGTGTGTTTGTGTGAATGGCTAATGAAGCTAACAAGAGATGACCTCTGTGTGCGGCAGTGAGAAGATGGAGAGAGATTATGTGCATCAGTTCATTTTGCTGTGTGTGTGTGTGTGTGCGACTGTGTGCGCGACTAAGCAGTAAAGACACAAATGTCAGCTTGCAGAGCCCTGGAATCAGCAGAGTCACCGTAAATCTCTCCACGTCTGACCCCCGGTCTCCATCTGCTGTTTATCCGCGTGGCTTGAATCTGTCGATGTGTGCGGAAGCTGCAGCGTCCGCCGAGTCTTTTGAAACATCGATTTAAGGCGAGACCGACGTCAATAGGAGCGAAAAGGCCTGATGCTCCGACGCGTGATCGCAAAAAAAACAACAGACACGGTCTCAATCACTGTCGGTCGAGTCGATCCAGAAGCACAGGGGACGTATAATCCAAAGGGAACCTCTGTAGCTGTTACAGCAAATGTTATAACGCAGCAGATACAAAACTTCTTAATACTGCTGCGTGAAAGTTGGAAAAACCTGACAAACAAATCCATATTTATGCAAA
The DNA here is from genome assembly GCA_006182925.3 of Reinhardtius hippoglossoides. NCBI lineage: Eukaryota > Metazoa > Chordata > Actinopteri > Pleuronectiformes > Pleuronectidae > Reinhardtius > Reinhardtius hippoglossoides. Next base: position 22,289,131 of record CM031681.1, on the reverse strand, counting down.
GGCTCAACTTCACAGCCTCCACTGACAAATTGGGGGTAAAATTTACAGGAACTCAAAGCTGCTGGTGTTTCCAGTGAACACCGACGTTACAAGTTCGGAGCATTAAAAACACGGCTACAAAATAAAACCCAGAGAAATTTCTGTGAATCGTGCAAAAAACAAAAGTTCACTTTCACCAGCTTCGAGTTGAGCTCGGGAGCTTTGCTGCGCGGCTCCGAGACGAGATGATTTCTCTTTTAACGGACGTGAAAGGCCGCCGGAGGAAAGAATGGGAGAAAGATGCAGTTTGATGAATATGTTTCTGTCCATCTTTTCTCCTTTACCTGATGTTTTGCTTCTTCTTAAATTAACCTTTAGCTTTTTGTTCTATGTCTTTTCACATCCCTCTCGTCCGTGTGTGTGTCTGCGTGTGTGTGTGTGTGTGTGTGTTGCCAGATAACCTGTCTGTGGTGCAATTGAGGTTAATGAGGGGAGACAGCATCAGGCTCCAGATCCCTTTAATAAACCTCGAGCTCTGCCCCGGTCTGGTGCATGCCAATGAGTTCCCCCGATGTCTCGCTGCCCCCCGACTCGGCGGAGACGGAACAGAAAAAGGGAAACGAGCGTTCGGATCTTAAAAAAACAAACTGTGAACGGCTGGAAAAGTGAGTTTGAGAGTTTGCAGGTCAGTTCGTTATCAGCGGCAGACGAGGAAAGTGACAGCGACGGGATTTATTGATATGGAGTCGAGCGGTTTTGGAGGAAATGAGATTATAATGGACCAAATTAGATAAAACTCTCATAATATCTATAGAGGAAGTAGATAAGAGCAATAGATTTTCGAAAGTTTTTTTTTTTTTTTAGTATAATAACACATTGTTAATGTCGTTCATTAATCACCTCCCTCCAATTATGTGGTCGATTTGTAGAAAAGGGTAAATAGATAAAAAAAAATACAGATTATACAGGATGAGTTCCACAGTGTCGGGGATGTAACTTTACTGCAAAACAAATGTAAACTTCTAACGCATGTTCTGCACACGTATGTTCTGCACACGTATGTTCTGCACACGCATGTTCACACGGGAGGACGCAGGCGAGCAACGCCGTCCTGAGCGAACAGTCGCCGCAGCAGAGCTCGTGAGAAGCGCGGCGGGGAAACATTCTGGGTTCTACGCCGTCGGGAAAGTAACGAACACAAGTAAGACTCAACTTTTGTACCGTGCAACTGGCTCACAACAAACCTGTGAGCTCACCTGTCGGCTGCAGTGGAGGAGGAGGAGGAGGAGGAGGAGGAGGAGGAGGAGGAGGAGGAGGAGGAGGAGGAACCATAGGTCAGCTTCAACTGGACAAACTGGAACAGGAAGGGGCCTGTTAGTAGTGACTGAGTTGCATCATGGGAAGTGTGGGATCAAGATACATTTGGAGCTGGGCCCATTTGATCCACTCAAAACCAACTAAATCTAAACTGTAAAGCTGAACTTCTGCAGGAAACTTGTATTAATCCTAAACCAGGAAACTTTTAAATTCATTTCAGTTATTCTTCACTTGCATAAGATGCATGGAACACTTTGCATTTCCACACGGCTCCGGTCTCTCTCCCTCTCTCTCTCTCCCTCTCTCTCTCTCTCTCTCTCTCTCTCTCTCTCTCTCTCTCCTCTCCTCTCTCTCTCTCTCTCTCTCTCTCCTCTCTCTCCTCTCTCTCTCTCTCTCTCTCTCCCCCCCCCTCTCTCTCTCTCTCTTGTCTGGTAGAACAGACACCCTGAATAACTCGACCCCCTGAGGAGGAGGAGTCGTCTTCTGGCGTCGCTGTGCTTCCATGTCCCATGTTTCAATCCTGCTCGTCCCGACAGGCAGCGGCAGAGTCTGCTTTTCAAGCTGCAGATGGTTCTTCGTCAGACGGCCGCGCTCCTCCTCGTTGACACCCCCCCCCCTCCCCACAGAGGTGTGATCACAGAACGTCGTCTTCAGGTGATGTGATGCGGAGCTGAGCCGGAAATGTGGAGCGAACAACCGAGCAGGTGTCAGTGTTGTGTGCCGAGCTGTAAACACACGAGGAATGTACAATTACCAAACTCTTCCCCAACGTTCTGTGCACATGATAACAGAGACGTGGTGGTTTTAACAGATTACTGCACGGGATAACCAATACGTTTATAGATTTATGGATCCGAACCTTTCTCCTTGACTTAGGCTGTTTGCAATCGCTCGGTTCTGCACTTACTGCAGACGTCGTGAGAACTAAATGCTTGACGGGGATTTACAAGCACAAATCCTCATTTCTTTTCCAGAGTAGCAGAGTCTGCTGCGAGAGGGAGTGTCCTGTCGGCTGGTTCATTCGTGGAAACAGAGATATTCAGTTACAGGATCTCATGTAGTTCATGAAAACAGCTCAACAGGCCTGAAACCTTCGTACTGTCGGTGGTCACGTAGCCACAGGACGAGGAGACAGGAGACGAGGAGACAGGAGACGAGGAGACAGGAGACGAGGGGAAGAGGAGAAGATGGAGAATAAAGGAGGTGATGAAGATGAGCGGGTGGAAGAGGGGATGAGAGGGGAGACGTAATGATGCAAGTACCCAAGATAAGTGACTGCCATCTGATGTTGGCATGCACACACACACACACACACACACGCACACACACACACACACACACAACACACACACACACACACACACACACACACACACACACACACACACACACACACACCACACACACACACCACCACACACACACACACACACACACAACACACACCACACACACACACACACACACCACACACACACACACACACACACACACACACTCACACACACACACACACACACACACACACACACACACAACACACACACACACTGGAAGCCCATTTGTCAGTAGAGAACACAACAGAGGCTGTAAAACAAATGAGCTGTTGCACATGAACATACACACACTGTTTCACGCGGAGGCAGTGAATCAGACGAAGCACACGGATGCAGATGGAATTCTGCAGAGTGTAAATCTTCTGAGGATTCTCTCAGAGACTCTTCCCTCATGTCACGATTCAATCAAACGGACTAATTGGTAAATTCCTATAAATATATGATGTGAAGTAAAAAAAACACACCGCTCGCAGATTTAATCTTCATGTACTGCAGTACCTTCTATAATAACTCATTTACAAAAAAAATACTTTGTGGGGGGGGGGGGGGGAGAGTAAAACAATACAAACCAACATCTGGCTTTAATCTGCAGTGAGAATTAATACAATCGTTACTCACGGAAACGACTCGGCGCAGACACGGGATCTTATCGTTTTGTTTCTACGAGATAATGGGAACAAAAAAAACTAATTTCTCTAAAAACCACTTTGTCTCTCAAATATGTTTCAGACCTGATCTCCTTCTGATTACTAATCAAATCAACTACGTCACGTTTCTCATTCTGTAAACGTGCCTGAAACGTGGGAGGCCGTGGATGTGTGACAAGAAGAACGACTGTGCGTGTGTGTGTGTGGTGTGTGTGTGTGTGTGTGTGTGTGTGTGTGTGAGTGAGGATTCCCACGTGTTGTGTATCTTATAAAAGTCTCATATTTCTATGCTAATGTAATTGCTGCCAGTCCCACTGTCACCTCCATTGTGAGTTTACAGAGAAACCAGCCGCGACGCAGTGAGGTGGGTGAAGTGTGCGTCTGCTGACATGACTTTATTTTCATACGCTGACAGAATCACTGCGTTATCTCCGGGAACAACAACTCCAGTTATGAATAAATAAACTTTTCTTTGTCCCGCACCGAACACTTTCATCTTCTTTCAGTTTATTCATTTAGTTTAATGTGAACAAAGATGTTTTGTTTCATAGGGGAGACCATTCTTCATTCTGTGGATAAATCAAAATGTGATCAGTCACTTTGTTGTTGGGTCAAAACGCCAAAAGGGAAACAGATGACAGATGTGATTAACACCTGCCCTCAGTGAAATGATATCGTGTGTAGATACAGAAACAGGTGATTAGAAAGTGAAGGAAACTCTGATCCAAACTAAAATCATCATAATTTAAATACATGAACATGTGGAAGCTTCAGTCACATGAAGCGGTTTTAGAAAGAAGATGTACGCTACACATTAATGTTTTGTCGTAAAAGAAACACACAAACTACAACCTCTGTTATCGATGACTTCAACCCACCATCTTGCAAACGCTTCAGATTGAACCAATGACTCACACAGTCAGGAACAGCAAAGATAAAGATATTAAAGAAAATACTACGATATTGTTTTGATCTATATTCGGCAAATTATACGCGATGAAGAAACCATTCACACGGGGACATGGGATTAAAACTGGGAACAGATATTTACGTTTCACGAACCACAGAAGCTGTATCTGTTTTTAGTTCCAGTTAATTTGAGCTTTGATCAAATAAAAACCCTGAGTTGACTCATAACGACCTGTTCAGCCGAGTCGGCCTCATGCACGCTGGCTATAATTGATATTTCATGGATTTGAAGATGACGTGTTAATCACTAAACCTCTGTTGGCTCCAACCTTGGAAACCGACGTTAGTTTTTGAACGAGCAGCTGCTTTCTTTAAACATTTACCTTCATGTTGCATTTACAAATTAACCTTTAATGTTTCCTTCTTCTCTTTTAACAGGAGCCATTCCATTAGTTCCCAAACTGACGTTACCACTTAAGCTTCTGTTAAAAGCCTGGAGCAGCCTGACTCGTCCCAACCTGAGATGAACCCTGAGACACGCTGACGTGGCCCCTCTGTGGGGAGCACAGTGGGTTGTGGAGCTCTAATGGTCAGAATGAGGAGCACTGAGAGCACCTCCTCCATATTTAACTCTCATTCAGAGGACTTGTGCAGAGGATTAAGATAACAAGGGGGCAGTGGGGGGGGGGGCACAGTGAAAGAGGTGAACCACCGAAATTAGTAACGTTATTCAGAGCAGATAGATGACAGCAGGGCCAGGACACAAAGTCTCTCCTCTCTCTCCTTCCTCTCCTCCCTCTCCTCTCTCTCCTCCCTCGCCTCCATCTCCTTCCTCTCCTCCCTCTCCTCCCTCTCCTTCCTCTCCTCCCTCTCCTCCCTCTCCTTCCTCTCCTCTCTCTCCTCTCTCTCCTCCATCTCCTCCCTCGCCTTCCTCTCCTCACTCTCCTCACTCTCCTCTCTCTCCTCACTCTCCCATTGATAAGTAATGTTTTTAATTATTACCAAGGGAATATTGAAGCTGCTCAGTTACAACGTGAGCGAAGAGCTTTCATGGAATCAAATATCCACATCTCTACCCTCTATACCTCTAAAATGAAAATAGTTTTGCTGCTTTATGATCCTCAGGCTGTGATTCTTGATTCGAATCTGAATTTATCCTCGAGCGTCAGTGGGTCACTCTCACTTCACTTCACCACAGGTGTTTAGATTAGACCCCCCCCCCCCCCCCCACACACACACCACACACACACACACACACACACACACACATGACCAGAGTCCATTTGAAGAAGCGCGGCTCCCAGAGGAGACGAAGCACATCGACTCACTTCAGGTTCTCCACAGGACGAGAAAACCATGGAAAATTTAGTTTATTCAGTTTGGACCCCCCCCCCCCCCCAGGATGCAAGAATGAGAACGTGTGAAAGAGCCTCGGTCTGGTTGTTGGACTTCAGAAAAACAAGCTTCCCATGTGACATATAAGGTGAAACACAGAATCACACACGTGCAGAAAAATCATTCACTTGGTCAAAATCCAGACACTTTGTAATTCCAGTAACTAGATTTTAAATATATATGAATCACCTCAACTTATGAAAAGGTTTTACATCCTCTGAGGGCAGAGTAATATGTTTGAAATCAATTTGATTTAAATCTTGACCAGAGTTCAAATTCCAACAATTATGGGACCATTAGTGAGACTAAAAATATTCCTGTAATGTACAAAAAATCGTTGTTTTTCAAGGGAAAGCATTTTGTCAAATTAAAAACTGAAATGAGAAACTGAAAATAAAGCTTTTAAGCAAATAGGTTTTCTTTCTGGGGAAAACTTCATCCATTGACCAATAACATATATATCATATAACCATATGTCGTCTTATTCACATTATAAATACACATGAACGACAGCAGATACGTTTCCATTTCTTCATTTTGCTTTCCCACCTTGTCGTGTTGGTTCCTGCAGAACTCACAGACTCTGTTTTGACATCTCTTATGTTCATGTAGATCATTTCCCAATTGATTCGAATCACCTGTCATCACACATCACTCAGATCATAAGTGGCTGTTGATGTGTCGTTAAGACGCCAGGGACTGAATTAGAAGTTTGAACGTGCGTGTGCGTGTGTGTGTGTGTGTGTGTGTGTGTGTGTGTGTGCGTGTGCGTGTGCGTGTGCGTGTGTGCGTGTGCGTGTGCGTGTGCGTGTGGTGTGCGTGTGCGTGTGTGTGTGTGTGTGTGTGTGTGTGTGTGTGTGTGTGTGTGTGTGTGTCTCCTCCTGGCCTGATAAGAATCAGTTATTATGGGGTTAGTTAGTTCTCTGCTGAGCCTCCTCACACGTTCATGGTCCCACTGTGACCGAGAAGAGAAGGAGGCACCAGGACGAGTTCCCTGGATCCCGTGTGTCCGTGCACGTTCACCCACAGAGCGCTGAGGTTAGTTCACGGGCGTCTCGATCCAAGAAAAGCTGAACCGCAGTCAACAAATCATGTTAATTGGAGCCAGTTGAAGCGGCGGAGGGACATGGAGTTGAAGCCGAGCCCATTGGAGGGATTAGGGATCTAATCTGGCCGGAGAACACCTCGGGATCCCCGAGGACGAGATGAAGGATGTGGCGACGGAGAAAGACATCTGGGCAGAGCAGCTTCCACACAGACCCAGATTCAGGAGAGAGAAGAGAGGAGAAGTGGGTGTTTGGGTTAATATCACTCAAACTGTAACTCACAAAGAAAGATTAGAGAGTTATTAAGAATTCAAACGAACATGTTGCAGATTTGTTGCATGAGAGAAAGCATCTGTTCTGTTAATATTCAGAATCCATTCAGCCGCGCGCCGCGTCCTCTCAGAAACAACCTCTGCTCCCACCAGGAGTCATGTGTTCAGCGTGGTTCACACGGGAGACGAGAGGGAAATCATATCTCTGGACTCTGGTGGGCGGAACAGGCGGCTGCAGCTGCTGCTTTTCAGCTAAACACGTATCGGTGTTTTAATTTCCCTCTGATTACAGAGTCGTCCTTCAATCAGAGGCCGAGCTGAAGAGTCTTTTAACTCCTACCGGCGCTGTTGACCTTCGTGCGGTGCAGGGAGAGAGCGGAGATATCTTACCTCAGGGGATTCAGAATAAAAAAACTGATTTCTAATATCTGCTGGAAATAGGAAAGTGGATAATTCAAAAATATTTGGCATTTAACAAAACTCCTTGCTGCTTTTATTGAGTGGATGAAGAGCAGAGTTCTTAGGACAAATGGGTCATTAAGACATGAACATTTTCTTTTAAGAACTAAATCATTCTGAACTTGATCCGTTCGTTTTGTTATTTTATTCAGAAAATCGAGCAGCAGCCGGAGCACAAGAGGCCGGTGAAGAGGTGAGTAAAAGACCCTTTTCTCTACAACTACATGGTTTATATGAATAATATGTGTTTGAATATGAATGAGATTTCTGCAAGGAGGTATAGGTGTTACCAGGTCCGAGTGAATGAAGCTGCAACACAAATAAATGAACGATTTCTGCCTGAATGTGTTTATCTCCTTATGAAACCACCGGTAACATCTGCATGTTCTCGGTGCCAGATGTTGCTCAGATGAAGATGAAGCAGCAGCAAAGTTAGAGAGGTTGTTGAGTTGAGATATAAGATAGTTTCAAAACAACAAAACTGATTAATTAATTAATTTAGAATATGAGCTACTTTGATTAAGGTTTTGTGAAGTTTAGGCAACTGAAATAATACAGAGATTCCAGGATATTCATGGTTTATGAAACACGTTATCAAACCTCTGTGTCTTGATATTTTGCAGTTTAACCATAAACTTTACTATAAGTAACTTTAAATGAATAAAACCAATTGAATGCAACAAATTATGTATAAGTTGAATGAGACAATAAACAAAACTAACACTAAATTCCGTACCAATACATAATAAACATATATTTTTATATATTTCTGTATTCTGTAGAATCAAACGAGAGGTCACATGGTGAAAAGTGATTCTTTAAGCTGCTTTAACCACATGATCACTGCCGTCATCTCTTCTGTAATATCATAAAAACCTAAAGTGGAGCGAGAAGAGAACGAGAGTTAAAAAGGGCGATTTACAGAGATCAAGAGGAGCCTGAAGTAACGAAGAGTGAAGATGAGGAAGAGGAGAGAAATCTGGGGGCGGGGGGGGGGGGGGCGGGCAGATAATCTGTGAGAGAATGAAAGAGGAGACGCCTTCACATGAAAGAGCCAAATGTGATCAGAGTAAACTCTCCCCGTTAAAAACTGTCGTTAGGAAACATGGAACCGAAAGGAGAGGAGACGACCCGGCGGCCATGTTAACCAGGAACAGAACTTTTCTCACAGTTCTGGTCCTAAAGTGGTGAAATCACACACTTCAAAAGAGAGAGAGGATAATGATCATTACACATTCATACATCCTGTGTTCTTCCTGTTGGGATTCTTCTCCACCGTCGTCTTTAAACAGAGTTTACTTAAGAAAGGAATGTCGATGTGACGTTTCCATGGCAACACCTGGCAAATTCAAGACACGCAATCACCGAATAACTTGTTAATTAAGTTAATTGACTCGAGCCATGAAACATAATGAGTCTGGTGTGATACAAAGACTTTTATTTTTATTTCTATTTAAACGATTATGTATTTTTCAACATTACCGTCTCGTAGAAGCATCACTTGGGAATTTAGGGGCTTTAACAACTAACTTTTTAGTTTTCTCCCAAAACTCCCAAAAAACTGGTATCAGAGGTGGTATCAGCCTGGATCAGACTAAACCCTGGATCAGACTAAACCCTGGATCAGACTAAACCCTGGTTCAGTTCGTTTGCAGCGTGGAGACATTTTTCTGAATAGTTCAGACTTTCACAGGAAGTTGAGACGGCATTAAACAATAGAAGAAGTAGAGGAATTACAAGCAGCCGCAGGATTCTCTTTCCCCCCCGAGGATCTAATGTTTGACTGACAACACGCTGACACACGTCCGTCCTCCAACCAATCAGAGTCAAGTAGGTGATGGCGACAGGACGCAGGACAAAAAGTCTTCAGTGCACGAACCTCTGTTCCAACCACGGTTGAGATCTTCAGGTGTGAAAATGGCCTTTGTGTTGGTTGTGTGATGTCTTTAATCTCCAGGCAACGAGTGTGTGTCTGTGTGTGTGTCTGTGTGTGTGTGTGTCTGTGGTCTTTAATTATTGAGAATCTGTTCTTGTTCTATTCCTGAAGCAGCGCCGGTAGGTGAGAGAGCAGATGAGAGTAAAGCAGCTGATTCTCCACCAGCTCAGAGCAGAGGTCTGCCAGCTAATGAAAACACATTGTGATGTTTTCTATTATTTCTTCTGGATATTGTTGCTGATGAATGTGTTTCAGCTGCAAATTATTGTACAGGGTGGAGTTGAAGAATAAATATGCAAGGGCATGGTTTATAATTTAAATAGATGAGTTACCTCTCGACTTTAAAAACATTTCAGAGGAGCACAAAGAACACAGATTTTGGCTCGACGACGCCGTGTCTTTGTCATTTCATCCTTCTTGTCGTTGATTGTCTTGATCCTGACGTGTTTGATGAGATTCAGGAGATCAGCAGCAGACCTTTGCGACAGCTTGTCTCTACATCGTGTTGGACGCAGATGGAAGAGACGGAGGACAAACCGCAGGGGACGGTTCAAACCAGGAGGACAAATACTGAAAACTGTGGATTTAATTCATCGTCATCTGCTGCGTTGAACCTTGGACAACACAAATCGAGCAGGTGTGTGTGTCGCGGTGCTCGTTCCCTTCTCGTCCTTCCTCTCGCACAAACGTTGAAAAAGCAAGCTGAGGTCAACTCGAGGGAGTGGGAACACAAAAAACCTGTTTTAATATCAGTGCCATGAATTGAATCAGACCTCGATTGAATCTACGAGTTTCGGCTCATTGAAAAGGAGCCAATTAAACTTTGTGTTCCTCACATTGATGGAACTGAATGAACTCCTGCTCCTCATCGTGCTGGTTTACAGGCACATGCAGGTAAACCATGAATCATTCTCACACAGGCCAAAATAATCATCTCATATTTGGATGTTGTAAACTCTGTAATTCATAATAAGTATATAAGTATATAAACACCCTGATTCTGATTAAAAGCAAAAGAGTACAAGGACTGTACGATAATAAAAGTAAGATGTCAAACACTGTAATGGATAGTGAGTATTTTGCAGTATATTAAATATTAAACACACTACACACACACACAGAGGACATTACATTGACTTACATTTGTTTCATGGAGACTTCCTCTCACCGGCCTCATCCTAGATCCTGTAATTTAAGTAATGGAGACATGTGATCTGTCCCTATGATTTCATGTAGGTCCTCACAACGTGAGCAAAACCTGGGACACACACACACACACGGCTGCTCTGCAGAGGCATTTTCACAAAGACGTGATTTTGTGATTTTTACAGGGTAATTTGACAGCAGCTGCTTGAGTCGTGACTTACAATCACACTGTAAATACACAAAACCTCTGCAACACCCGCTGACACACACACAGACAACACACACACACCACACACACACACACAAATCATAAACACAGAACGAGGACGTGGAGCTGTTCACTCACACTGCATACAAACAGAGTTGTATACATACTCTCCTCCACAGCTGCACTCTGCATACAAACACCTCCTGAATACAGAACACAGCCAAGACTTGCAGGGTTACACACACACACACACACACACACACACACACACACACACACACACACACATACATATACATGGAGGTTAAGCAGTGCAAAGCTTTGGAATTTAAAGTTGTGACGATTGTTATCAGTGAACATCACTTTTGTTTCCTGGAAACAGGTGTCCATGAAGAACCAGAACAGACTCAAGTTCACCTGTACTCAGTGAGGTCACATTTGAAACATTCTCTTCCCTGGACATTTTTGTTATTAACAAAGAATTGACTTTTGCTTTATCGTTATGTTTGGAACCCATGTAGTCAAATAAATGAGGATTTAATAATGAACTAAAACATGATCACAAAAAGAGACGTACGAACGAAACATGAATTAAACATTGGGAAAAGAGGAAGTAGAGCAGATGACCCTGTAGCACGTAACTCTGTCAATCAGTCAGTCACTCGAATTAATAAAGACCATATTCACAAATCACATATGTCCCAGAGGTGCAACATCTTAAATACGTTCTTAACCCTCAACAAGGACGAGGAAATACTAGCAAAAATATGTACAGGAGAAAAATCTAGAAACCTCTAAAGAGAGTCACAAAATATTCAGTATTTAAAACATCAATGAGAAAAAGATGGTGTTTCAATGTGTTTACACAAAGGAAGTTGTCTGACAGAGATGGAGGGAGCAGGGATTGTAATGATAGAGGTAATATCAGTAATGGTATATAGCATATGTGAGTAGAAGTATTGTGTTTTCTCAGATATCTAGTGATGATCAACCATCGTGTCACGATCCGCGTGAGGATCTGAAAAGCTGTTGCGTCGAGTCTGTCTGTGAAGACAAATGTACTTGACATTTTAAAGAAAGCAAATGGAGAAAAAGTCTTTCACACAACAAACACGGTAAGTCGGTCACACAGACACAAAGGTGCACACACGTCTGAGTGGATATATTAATACACACGTACACAATCACAGACACACACACACACACACACACACACACACACACACACACACACACACACGCGGGAGTGACATTTTGCTTTAGAGTGTCAGAGAGTCTGCAGGAGAGTGTGTGTGTGTTAACTTGGCAAACAGGCGAAGTGGCAGATGAGTCCTGTGCTGCCAGGCCGACTCCAGGAGAGGCAGAGCAGCGCAGCAAGACGCCCAGAAACAAAGGAGCAGCGAGAGGGGGGGGGGGGGGGGGGGGGGGGAGGAGGGGGAGGAGGGGGGGGGGGGGGGGGGGGGGGGGAGATAAATTGGGTCATTTTACCTTCACAAATATCAGGGTATAGCAAAGGTGGAGTATGACTGAGGACATCGGAAAAATACAGGATTTAGCCGAACTATTGTGTGAAATACTTTTCCAGCCTCTCACTCTCTCCTGCCTATTATCCTCCCACCCTCCATTACCCAGGCTGCTGATCCTCTGGGGGTCAGCAGGGGGGGGGGGCAGGAGCCAGTCCCCACCTGGACACAGCTCCAACAACCACTCACACTCACAGTTTGCTCAGAGGCTCCGAAGCCGTGTGAAGCTTAACATACGTGCACAATGACGGGCGCACCGCGAGGTTGAGGCTGTCGACAGCAGGACGGTTTTTAGGAATCAAGTTTTTGAAGTAACTTGAGTTGTTGTTTCAGCCCGAATGCAAACGGCAAACAGAAAGGTCCTGGTCGACCGTCAGGGTTCTAACCCAGAACCTCCGTCCTGCGAGGCAACAGTGCTACCCACTGTTCCACCGTGCCGACACGTTGCAGTACAGGTTTTGTAATTGACTGATTCTTCTGATGTGTGTTGTCTAACTCAGTGTCGACTGTGGTCAGGAGGTAAAACGGGTTTTCCACTATAACCAGAAGGTGATGGTTCTGAACCCCCGACTCCTTCACTCTGTAAATATCCTCAGGAAAGACACTGGACCCCAAATTGCCCCTAGAAATACTGCAGAGTGTGTGAATGATGATGAAATGGATGAAGATGTTTAAGTTTCTAACCCAGCGTGCAGTTGGTCCTAACGGCAGCATCCAACATCTGCCCAGATTGGGTTTTTCCAACCCTGTATTTTTGGCTGTAGAGAAAAAAAAAGATCCAACGTCTTGTTTTGATATTGCTGTGCACCAGATTGGCGGCTTCTTGTTTAAGTGCTGGAAAACTGTCACTGTCTTGTTTCCCATCATGTCAAGTTTTCAGAAAGGAGGCAATTTTCTGCAACTCCGGTGACTTGACCACTTCTCCTCTGTGCTCGCTGCCCGACCTCGACCTCCCACAGGCTCCAGAAGAGAGAACTTTTTTTGGATTGAGGTCACACACAGAGGAAATGTGCCCGTTCCTCAGTTACAGGCAGGAGATGTTCAGAAAACCCTGCCGGCAGATGTCATATAGATTATTCTGGATTCACAGAAATGTGAGAAGGAGCCGAGGATAGTTTGTATAGATTGTGCAGGCGTCCGTCTTCAGCTCCCACCCGGTCGGCTCAGACTGGGCCATTTGGATTAGAGAGTCTTCTGACTGCTGGCACAGACGGTTGTCTAAGAGCAGATCCATAGCAGGCATGTTTGGAGCCCTGTGGATGGAGGTGGATGTCAACATCTCATGAAGCAAAGGTGAAGGTCGAGATGAGGTGATGGTCGGTGCCACCTCCGAAAAGTCTGAGCTGCAGCCGCAACTGATGCTGAGGACAATCGCACATGTTGATGGAAGCAGCAGCGGAAGTGAAGATAAAGTCTGTTGTGCTCAGTTAAAGTCGTAGTCGTAGGTTTCAGACATTTTGAAAGACTCCAGAATATAAAATATCCAGAACAATGAGGGATTTCAAATAGATTTAAATGAAATAAAGGTAAAAAGTGTCACATGACGGTGATGACTCCATCGGATTGAATAGAAAACGCCTGTGAGTCTTCAGATCCTCTCCTCAGATGTTCTGGGCTCTGGCTCGGACGCTCAAGGACATTTGACTGAGACGGTTTCTGCTCCGAAAAGCACGGAGTTCCTTGGACTTAATGGCTCACAGTTTACAACGGGGAGGGGGGAGGGGGGTGTCTCTAAACTTTCTAAACTATATCCAACAGATCAGTTTGGGTCTGGGATGTTAACACGGTGCAGTGACAACACAACAAGTGACGAGTAGCAGTGCAACACTCACATCCTGGTCTGGACTGGAAGGCATTTACAACCAATCCAGGAATTGTGGAAAGAAGCAAATCTGTGTTTTTCTCACGCTCTCAGTTTTTCTCTCCTCGATCTTTTTTCAAAATTCAGGACACTTTGACACTCTTCTTCTAGCTCTCTCTCTCTTCTCTCTCTCTCCTCCCCCCCCCCCCCTCTCTCTCTCTCTCCCTCTCCCTCTCCCCCCCCCCTCTCTCTCTATGACTCTAATGTTCAGGCCTGTCAGAGGAGGAGGCCCACTGAGAACCAATTAGCTGTAGTTTTTTTATGCTCGGCTGTGGAGACACTTTTGCAACATGTGCAGTTTTCACTCACACAAAGTGTTTCTGCGTCTATCATTATTAAAATCACAGGGAGACGCCTCAGTGTGTGTGTGTGTGTGTGTGTGTGTGTGTGTGTGTGTGTGTGCGTGTGTGCGTGTGTGTGTGGAACAGATTCTGAGTTTTCAGGAATCTGCTGCAGACTGATCGTTAACGCCACAGTGGGATTTAGTCTGAATACCGAAAGTATCACAGGAGTTTCGTCATCGGCTCTTCTGAAGTGTGTGTGAATGAAGTCGCTGCTCCGATGCCTCGATCCACGCTGCACGATGTGTCGCTTGATTTTTCCACTTGACGACAAATGTTCCAACTCGCCGAGAAGCCGCAGATCTCGACCGAATCTGCGTTTGATCGGATCCGCGTACAGGAAAACGATTTGTTTATTAATGTCATACCTGCCAACAGTTCAGACGATAAAATCAAGGTCCACACTTTTTTTCACGTCCTATTCTTGAATTCTCGAGCATAAAATCAATAACAAATTAAACGTAAAAACTTGAATTAGGCCTAAAAATATCGCAAATATAGATTCGTGTTCGTGATGCTTGTGTCCTTGTGTCACTCCAGGAAACAGGCACGTCCGTGAGATAAGGACATTATGAAGTATGTTCCCCTTAATCTGATCTGACTGAGTGGCAAACATGAATTAGATGATTAGAGACTGTCTGATATTTGCTTTAGTTATTAATTTTTGGCTGAAAGAGCGACAGTACTTGAGAATTTGTACGTATGTATCTGGAGTAACCGCGAACAACCAGACTGAGCGCATGCATCTAGGTTCTTTGGGAGCCAACCATCCGTAAACTCCAGATACCATTATTTTATCTGGGTTACACGAAGTTCACCGACGTGTCACGGTTGTGCCGCGCGTTTCTATATTCAGAGATTTATGCACATATGAAGCAGAACGGGAATCCACACAGGATTAAAAAACGTGCGATGGAAACAAAGAGGAAATAACCTATAAAACACTGAACTCTACTTAAATGAAAACACACACTCACAGACGCTCGCTCTCTCCCCCCCCCCCCCCCCCCGAGCCGAGCCGCCTGGGTCCTCGCTCTTTGAATCCACTTCCAAATGGACTGAAACCAAACCGCGTTAGACACGCTCCGCTGCTCTGGGTGCAGGAGGCCAAGAGACGCCGTGTACTCGTCACGTTGTGGGTTTGACTCCAGTTCTTTTGGCGTTTTTTTCTGTCCAACTTGTCTCATCCTCCTGATTTCCTTTGCTCTTTGTCTCCAGTTTCCCTCTGTGTCCTATTTCAGTGAGTGTTTCTCTGGCATCGCCCTCGTCTTCCAGTGCCAGGCCCCCTTGTCCCACATTGCCTCCCTAACCCTCCCGTTGCAGATGTGTGAAACCACAATCCCGTTAATCCCACTTGTAATGGTGTGTATTGGGAGAGGTATCAAACATGACTGCTGGGGCTGGTTCTTTGGCTGAGTTACACGCATGAGAAACAAGGATTCGGGACCATATGTCCGACAGCGACTGTGGAAAAGACTCAATTTCTAATTAGACACAAATGAGAAAAGCTTATCGCTGCATTATACACTTGCATATTAAAAGTAGGGATGCACCGATACCCCTTTCAAACCAAGTACTTCAATTGACTTGCAGATATAAAGTACTGATATGAGTAATAATGCCTTTACATGACTTATTAAACATGTTTTATTTTCCTCACTCTTTGATCGTTTGAAGTTGTTGTTGCTGACATATCAATATTCAACTTTGTTTTCCTGAACAAACATGGAACTGTGTATCATATAAAACCCAAACGACTCACTGTACCCAACTCAACTGTGTAGTTTTATGATACCCTTGTATTTTCGGTATCAGGTGAGCGTTTGCCTGCTGTTGACCTACATGTACTGGATCCATCTCCTGCAGGGCAGATCTGACTGTTGGACAGGCGGACCTATATATTGTCGACATTACACATCCCAGGTTGTTTATCCAGCTCCAGCGCGCGTCAGCTCCAGACTTCAGACTTCGGATAAACCGACCAGAATCTGTGCAGGGGCTTCTTCGACCTTTCTCCTGGAAAGATGAGCTTTTTTTTTAAAATTGAAGTTTTGCGGCTTGTGCATGAGCGAATGTGACTTAACGAGTTTGTACGGTAATACTCGTCAGTGCACGGCCACCCACACCTCTGAGGGGGGGGGGGCATCTGCAGGGGAGTTTCTGAGACGTGAGCATAGATGTGAGTAATGTTTATTTTTGAGACTTCAAGTTACAAAGATCGATTTGTTTGATTTGAGAAATATGCAGCTCAAATATGAAATAGTATTTTGACAGTTATTTTGAATATCTTTCTCCAGTTTTGAGATATTGTCTACATTCGCTCTCCTGATTTCTTAAAAAGAAGGCTCAAGGCACAAAAAGTCCAATAACGCCAAAAGTACTGATCAAACAAACCCCACAGAATCTCTGTTTACTCCAGTTTGAGTTGCTTTTCGTTGTCCACTTGTTTCAGGATATTACAGTTCTTTAAAAAAAAAGATATAACTGTCGACTCGTCGCCGTTATCTTAAGGTTTGAAGCCGTCAGATTTTGCTTCGTGCTGAGCTCCACAGAAAAGAGGAGGCAGGGAAGCTGGAAGAGTAAAGAGAACGAGAGTGTTTGTTCCACGTCAGTGCCGGAGCTGGTTTCCACCGAGGGACGCACCACAATCAAAGAATCCATTTACTTATTAGAGTCAGTTCAGCTGTTCTCCCAAAGTCCCGGTAGTTAAAGATTAAAACCTCAGCGCTGGGGACAGAGAGACATCTGAGGCTGCCGACCCCTTGGAAACCTCAAGAGTTCAACTCGGGGAGAAATCACACACAACATTCAGTGGTTTCTTCTCCAATGGAAAACAGAGGTTTGACTAAAAACATTATACAATCTGCTGGAGAGTTGAACCATGTTTTCCTCATTGTGACGTCGTACTATCCTGAAGTAAAACTCAGTTCTGTGAGCACGAAAAGTAAGATGAATAAACCTTTCTCCTGTGAATCGACTTCCACTGGTTTGGACATCGTACAGGTGAGTTAACCTTTTCACCGCCCACAGCTCTGCTCACGAGATGAACCGACGCACCACGACTTCTCCGAGACTGAAACCGCGAAAGGTCACGTGAAGATAAACATATATAATTGTATAGTTTCTTATTTTTAAACAACCTGTCAATAGAAAAGCTTCTCCTTGTGACATTTAACATTTTACAACTGTAGCAACTTAAACTGTGTATTGTATTATAAATAACAGATTGTACAATGTATCATGTTCTTCAGCTACTGTCACTTACAGTCATACATATAAAGATTTTATAACTTTGCTTTGTTTACAAGTCACAGTTACATGATGAGAACTTCCTTGATTTCAGTCGTATTCATCTTATTAATCTAAAATCTGTTAATATAACAAAGAGCTGACGATTTGCAAAGTTGCACGAGAACATCGTGTCGTGTACAGAGCATTAAAATCAGTTTTTTCCAAATCTACGTCAGTGTTGTTTCTTGAAGTCATTTCAAGTCATTTCGGTGCCGAAACCAAACCGGGACATTTCCATAACCTTCACCTTATGTTTATTATTGTAACCTGACGACAGGGATCTGCTCCGTCTGCTGCTGAGTTGTTTAACATAAAGAACAAGTTGCAGCGTCAGAGCCGAGGTGACGGTCCAACATTGCACCGGTGGCTCGTAAGCTGCCGTCAGACCTGGAGGAACAATGAAGGATCCAGGTTCTGACCGTAACGAGTCAAATAAAAAACCTAATGACGGGTTTGAAGATCCATTTTTAGTCTCGGAGGATGAATATTTAATGTGGTCACAGATGGGAACGGCTGTGTTTTTTGATATTTATTATGTAGTTTCTCCGAATGACTTTATAATAACTTGTTATTGGTCTTTCCATTAAGTTTATAACCTACATTATATCACGGAGGAGACGATTACACTGCGTGGTCCCTGACGAGCCAATGTTCTCATGTCACTTCATCATCTGGAGGTTTTCAGACTGTGTAAATAATATATATCTAAACCCACCTGCACGCGTACATGCACCTGCGTGTGTGTGCGTGTCATTATATGAATATTTCTAGACAGATTTCCACCTGGCAGCCCAATAATTACCCTGCTACCTTAAGAGATAACATTTGAAATTAACTTGCAGGAGCATTTGAATGGCAGCAATAACCCGTCCTCATTTCACCAGGGTAATAAAGAGTGTGGCTTCCAGCACAAAGAGGTGACGGAGCCGGGCGGCGGCTGGTTATCACAGCGGGTCCCCCCCCCCCTCGATGAAGGGTCGAGCTGGATCCTCACACGTTGAATGCTCTAGAAGCTGCTCTGTATTAACTGTTAAACACAGAAACTCTTCTTCTCTCAGTCGCTGGTCCAGGATCTAGTCTGAGTGCAGGGATGATGGGATCCCTCCTGGGCGAAGTTTAGCATCGAGCTCAACCTCTCCGCAGAAGTGCCGTCGCCTGATGTTGACAGATCGCTGTCACCATCTGCTGCTTCTTGGCTGCCAGCGATCCTCATTTCCCAGGACGCTCCGCGGAGGAGGTACTGTAGCCAGGAGTTGACCTGCAGATTCCCTGGAAGTCTCTGAGGGGTTGTGTGTGTGTGTGTGAAGTGTGTGTGTGTGTGTGTGTGTGTGGCCTTAGTATCAGTGTGTCACCAGCCTTGGTCGCCTCACTATCTGTTGGCTTCCTGCCTGAAGGAGACACCGATTCTGTTCTCCGTTAGAAATGAACTGTTTTCTGACATTTCCTGTTAAACCTGTGGAAACATCAAAATGTAGAATCCAACAAAAAGTGTGAAATATCATTTTTACCTGCATTTGTACAAAGAAAGGCAGGAAAAACTATATTTAGTGTTGTACTGAAAGCTTCTAGATAAATCATGTAGCTCTCATCACGTTCATGTATACTCAGGTGTTGATATTCCCGATGAGTTTGGTTTTAATTAGTTATGCGATGCTATGAAAGCTTCGTGATTGACAGCTGGGATCGACTCGCTGGTCAAGCGTGTGTACCAGCGGGAGCTTGGCACCGCAGCTCCGTCGTCAGGAGGAAGTGGAGACGGATTATCGTTATTAATATTTATTATTCGAGTCTGTGGCGTATTCACACATCACCAACACGCCGTTCTTCCTCAGTGTGTGTGTGTGTGTGTGTGTGTGGTGTGTGTGTGTGTGTGTGTGTGTGTGTGTGTGTGTGTGTCTGTGGGAAAGTGTCAGACCCCCGTGACTGATCCTTCCAGACAACGACACTCGTTTTCCAACAAGTTAATTCCGTGCGTTCTCTCCCTGACCCACATCCGTTTGAGTGACTGTATAATTACGATCAGTGGCGGAGATTTGTTTGTGTGTGTTTGAATTCGCTGACTGTGCTAAATGGCTGTTAAATGAAGCAGCAAATCACTGTCTTTTCCCGCTCGCTCACATGAGTGAGCCCCGAACGCGGCGGCCGCCTCTGCACCTGTAATTCCACGTTGTGTATTTCAGCTGCAGTCTGGGGTCAGGTTTCACGTCGTGTTACTTCAAACAGGCCCGAGGGTTTTAATTCTGCTGTCCCAGTGACGGAGCGGCTCTGACGACCTGTTTACCGTCGTCAGAGACACACAAGGAGACGTGGAATCAAGCTCATGTGCTTTTTACTGCACAAGCAAAGTCACAACGAGATAAATCACGATTAAGACAACTTTATTTATCATATATATATATATAAAAATGAGGCAAAGATGGAGCTGCTTCCTGTTTGTTATTGATGGTGGACTGTGGTCTGAAAGTGGACAAACTCTAATATAGATATCACGGCCATGCAACAGGTTTTCACATAAAGATCCAGCAAATGTTTTTCTCTTTCTTTAACATTAATTTTTTGACATTTTCACCAGTTTCCCAGGAAATGATTCATCCGTCCTGTTGAGGAAACACCAGCATGTTTATGTGACATGATTTCACTTTGAATTTAATAAGTCACAACTTTAATGGTCTCTCTCATAAAACATAATAAGTGCAACAGTATATTTTAAACTTCAAATCAAATAATTGCAAACAGATTTTCTATAAATCGAGTAGGTCTGTTATCAATTCATGTTTTAAGCAAGGCACAAATACATTAATACCGAATGCTTCGTTAAAATGTAATAAAGAATAAAGTCACTTTAGGTTCCAACATGTTTTATTTATTTTTTACCCAAAACCACAATTTCCATCCAAAGCCCTTTTTATTGCCAGAGAAAAGATAAAAGTCGTTTCTTCGCTCAGTAATCGCTGCCGAGATGCCCTTGAGCAACAGGACTCGGTAGTTTGACTCTCAGCTCCCAGATGCGAACATGTGGAGAAAGTAAAGCAGGAGATGAGCTTTCAAACGCTCGTCTGGATGAAAGCAAAGAGCAAACATTATGAATATGTATTATGTATTCTGTCACATAGACAAACAGCCCCCCCCCCCCTCCTCCTCCTCCTCCCTCCAGACAAACACACGCAGGTGGGCTGGATAAATAGAAGACGTTTTAATAACAAAGATATTGCCTTTTAATTCAAAACGTTAAGTGCGGCGCCATTTGTCAGCGACGGAGCTAATGACCTGTTCATAATGGAAATGAAAAGATAAACACGCGGCGAGGAAAAGGTGACGGAGGAGGGGGGGGGGGGGGGGGGGGGGGGGGGCGGCGAGTAATGAAAAATAGATTGATGGGAATAAAGTTGGAAAAGTGGAGAATACAGATGTGGGTGATTTAGAGACAGAGAGAGAACAAAAATAAAAGAGGTAAATTAATACAAAGACACGGAGACAAAGAAAGATGGTCGACAGCTGGATCTGCATTCAGGCTCTTGTCAGATTCGTCTGGTTAATTAAAGCCCGTCCCCGAATTGTTCTAAAAAATGAACCAGGCAGTCGTCAGACAACCTTACATCATTAAGCCTCTGATTACATCTACTGCTTTAAAAAAAAAAAAATTTTAAAAACCCGGCTGCAGCTATTAAATAAAGCAGAAATCATTACATGTCCTGTCAAGTCAACAGCGATTAAACAGGCCCCGAGAAACAATGAGAGCGAGGAGGATTCGCTCTGTGATATCGCAGCCGGAGAGAGAGAGAGGGGAGATGAAGGGAGGGAGACGAGGGGGGGGGGGGGGAGACGGACGAGGGGGGGGCAGGGTGAAGGATATGAGGCAAAGAGACAGAAGTGTGAGACAGAATCAAAAGGCCTAACAAGCCAACAAAGTGAGATAGACAATTAGCTGTCCATGAATCCCAGACATCTGCGAGTGTCCCCCTTTTTCATTCTCGGTTTCCGCGGCACGGAGCGAGACCGGAGACGGAGCCGGCGCCGGGCGGCTAATTGAGCAGCGTGCTCTCTCGCTGTAGCTCATTATGCAAAAGTGAGAGTTCTTTCATAAGGCAATTTGAAAAAATGAAAAAAAGGAACAAATGTGATTCGAGGAAAACAACATGGGATCTGGCATTTCTGTTTTTTGGTCTGTAGAATTTGGCCCCGGAACCGAACAGTGTTGTTTCTCCCGTGTTTGGCTGAAGCACCGTGGACCTGGTGTCATGTTAACGTTCAACATGTATTGACGTACATGCAGGAAACAGGAGACACGTTTAATAATGTGTGAAAATACGTCACATGAGTCCGTTCGGATCATCACAAACTGGACAGAGATGCAGAATCATAGACGTTAGAAATCCCCCAAAAACATTTTCAAAAGGGAGACGACGAGGAGGAGGAGGATGTGAACCAGCAACTCTGAGTCCGAGGTTCTCTGCCTGAAAGTGGTGGATCGTTCTCTCTGGGTTTGGGTTGAGCTGCTTCCTCAAGTGAAGGAGATAGAAGTGTCTCTGGGTGTTGAGGAAGATGTGTGTGGGGGGGGGGGGGGGGGGACAAGTGGGTCGTGAACCCTCATTCCAGGTCATGAGCTCTGGGTAGTGACCAAAAGACAGATGGATACCAGCAGCTGAAATGAGTTTCCTCTACGTAGGGTGGCTGGGCTCAGCTGTAGAGATATAGGGTCCACTGTGGTTCAATGGGTTTAATGGGCACGTCCAACTGGGAGGAGAACCAGTGTCAGAAGTTGCTGGAGGGACTAGATTTCACATCTGGACCTGGGTCGGAGCGGGAAAGCTCGGCTGGAGAAGGACGTCTGGAAATCGTAGACATCTGCCTCCTCCGCAACTAGAACCCTCAATGTCAAAGGTCCTTCAAGATAATTTCTCAAGGAACGAATTTAAAGAAATCATTGATTTGTGTGAATAATTTAAAACTAATTCATACAAAGGATTTCTGTTTTCAACCAATGACATCACTGCCTCACCTGACATCAGTCCATGTGACAGCACCAGTGTCTGAGATCAAAGGTTATTTCCTCTTTGACATCACAGAACTTTGTCCTGAACGGTGAGAGCTGGAGTGTTGAAGGTCAGATTGGTTATACTGTAATTCATATATGTGTGTGTGTGTGTGTGTGAGGCAGTGTGTCAGATTGAGAAGTCTGTCACTAAGGACCCAATAAATGGAAACTTTGATGGCTCAGACCACAGGAGACACGCACACGCGCACACCACACACACACACACACACACACACACACACACACACACAGAGGACTTCAAAGATGCTCTGCCTGCCATCGCTGAACTTGTGTGTGTGTGTGTGTGGTGTGTGGGGGGGGGGAGATGTGAAGCACTGATCCAGAGAGGACAGGTAGAAATGGGGGGGATGAGAGAAAGCGATGGGGGGGGGGGAGAGGTCTAACCCCTCGGCCAGAGACGATGACGGGCGTCTGTAGCATCAAAAATTATTTCTTATTATGTCTCACAATATGTCGAAAATGATTAATTACATTTTTTTGTTTTGTCGAGATTTTAAAAATTTTGCATTTTTATACTAAATGCTTATGACTCCATGTATTTTTCAATATCTAGTTTTTTCCTTCAGTTTTCAAGTCTGTACAGTCACAAAATATTTCAACAAAATATATATTTTTTTATTATTGAATGTTGTAGAAGCAACAAGGACTGAGAACTTTCTAAAAAAGATGTGATTTGTTTTACAAATTCACTATTTCAATAAAGCAGATTGGAAAGTCACAGAACAGAAAACAGAAAGTCAGATAAAGTTGTGACATTATGAAATAAATAAAAACTAGAATCGCACTCAACAGTTCACTTATGAAACCACATTTTAAATTCACTAGATCCAGAACTTTATTAAATTTGCACCAATCTTACAAACATTGTGTGAGGAGAACAAATCAATTAATCATTCCTGTAGTTAAATATGTATTAAAATTGCTTTAAAACTATAAGAGTCTGGCTGCACAGTAATTTGAGAATTGAGAGGTGACGGAGTGAGGAAGACTTTTCTGCGTTCACACTCCTGCGTTAGCGTTTGCACGTGCGTGTTTGTTTGTGCTTTGTCGATATCGATATCGCATGACCTGACACAAAGCCATATCCCGCTGTGACTAACAACAAAGACGGGTGGAGGAGGAAGCAGCGAGGGCAGGACAGGGAGAGT
This sequence comes from Reinhardtius hippoglossoides, assembly GCA_006182925.3. Classification (NCBI taxonomy): domain Eukaryota; kingdom Metazoa; phylum Chordata; class Actinopteri; order Pleuronectiformes; family Pleuronectidae; genus Reinhardtius; species Reinhardtius hippoglossoides. Next base: position 22,265,260 of record CM031681.1, on the reverse strand, counting down.
CAGGAGGAGGAGGAGGAGGAGGAGGAGGAGGGAGAGGACAAGGTGAGAGAAGAAGAGGCAAAGGGGAGAGACAGAGATGTTGAGAGCAATTTTGATAACAAATGACCTGCCGAGGATCCACCTGCAGCGGGAGCAGTTGGAAGAGGGAGCGAGAGTATTATCACTTAAAGGTCTCACCGGGGAGTTGGAAGGTTCCCATCGACTCCAGGAGGCGGCTGTTTCTTCTACAAGGATCCAGCCGCGAGTCCACGAGCCGCCGAGTCCACGAGCCGCCGAGAACACAAACAACGAGCGTCGAGTTCTTGTGGACGGATTCACGAGCACGGAATAAATCTCTGTGAGAACGGCATGAAAGCGATGTAAAGCTGAAAGTTGTCGCCTGAGTAAAAAAGTTAAGTTTAAGGAAATTCAAGGTGCATATTGTGGTAAGATTTCCTTTATAGAAAAAATATAAAAAACTATCTAAGCTCAGACAACAGAGAAATGAAACCAGAAACTTTAGCCAAAAAATGATCCAAGTTCTATAACTTTGTGATGTCACTAATTATGTTATTCTGTCTCCATTAGGGAAACTGATTTTTATCCTTTTTAATCCTTTTCTAATTCCGATCATCGAATAACTTTTGTGTTGTCTTTGTCTTCTCAACTCACTCCGAGTTTTGCAAAGCGTAAAAAGGTCCGAGAGGAAATGTAAAACTACATCGAGAAGACGCAACACTAAAAATAAAACTTCAAATTAAACACTGGGAAAGTGGAAAACATAAAAAGCCTTGAGACAATGTGATGGTTCACCTCAAAAACAAAAAGATGTGGGCACCAGCAGAAACCATCGAGTAGTCAAGAGCCTAAAACAATACAGAACGACGAGGCAGCATTTGTGGTCCGGCAACGTTTTAATGCAAAGTGACAACAAGACAATGTCCAGCTTTCGAGAACGTTTCATTATCCACTTCTCATCTTCCTCGTGTTTACCAGCAACGTCACATTCCTGGGAAACAGCGAGGACGAGGATCGGATCAGTCTTTACTCGGTTTAAGACGAAATACAGGGGAGTCGAGGAAAAGTAGAGGAAACCAGAACCTACTGGGCTGAGGCGGATCAGGACCCTTAGGTTTAAAAAAAACTGCCAAAGTTCGCAGACGGGCGGGCGAAAGAAAAACGAGGTTAGAAATCCGTGGGCGGCGCAGGAAATAATTCAGTGACGGGGTGAACGCTGTTCGGGGGGGAATCCGGCCGGAGGAGTAATGGGAAGCAGGTGTGTGGGCAGGACGGTTTTCACTTTGTCTGGATACACACACAAATTAAATGTGAGTGTAAACGAGACGAGCACGAGAGGAGAGCCTGCACCGCCGCCGCTGCTGATTGGCCCTTAGCACCTGGTTGCCATGACATCACATGTGGATGTTTGTGCCTGGATGCGAGACTCTGGTGCTTCTGAGCGTGCACCACTTTTTGCGAGGACCAAAGACGGTTGAGACGTTACGTTACAGACGTCTGTGGAAAGAGAGATGGTTGTATCTGATCCTCAGCTCACGTCAAAGAGGATCGGGGCTGTGAGGAGGACGTCAAATCAACAAGGATCCTCACAGGATGTGAAATGTGTTTCAGGTTTCGTTTTCTTTTCTCAAATCGAGTGAAGCTTTTTGTAAAGAGTCGCTTAAAAGCTGTTGAATCAAATCACTAACTCGTCCTTCTTCAGGCAGCTAACAGCCGGGGAAAACAACTTGTAAACAAACTGGGAAAGTAATCCCTCATTACAGAAACAAGTAATGAAGGCAAACCAGACAGTGTTTTCAAGTATTGCTAAAACCTCCGCAGAGAAAGACTCACTCGCATTCGATCTGCTGGTGACAGAACAAACCAAAAATGATGAGTGGAAATGGAAAAGGAGACAACAAGTGAAAGTAACGGTATCTGTAATGTAAAGTAATCTGTAACAGCCCAGCAACACTCTTCTCTCTCTCTCTCTCTCTCTCTCTCTCTCTCTCTCTCTCTCTCTCTCTCTCTCTCTCTCTCTCTCTCTCTCTCTCTCTCTCTCCTTCTATCAACAGCGGCCTCCAAGTAAACGGCTCCGTGGATTAATGATCTGCTGGCTTTCGTATTGTGAGGAATTTGTCTGTGATTGTGTGTGTGCACGTGTGAATGTCGTCCTTGGTCTGGCATTAACAGCTCATGTGGGAGCTGATGTTAGTCTGCGCTGACAACGCTATCCATTTCACACACACACACACACACACACACACACACACACACACACACACACACACACACACAAAGAAGGAATTATCCAGACACGACTTGTCCAATTTTTCCACGCTGATCTGATTCTAGTCATTAATTCCGTCAGTCATTAATCCATCATGTTTTGCGAGAGCCGGGTTGTGTTTCCTGTCAGAAGTGAAACCGTTAGTTCCTCCGATGCTTTGTTCTCTCACCAAACGAAAAGCAGCAGCTCGGCCGAGGAGACTGTTTATAATAAACACTTCAAAAAACATACAGCAGATTTGAGGGATCGGTGGAAACATGGAACACAGACCCAGGGACAGTCCCGTTCGTATGGAGATGACATCACGCAGATTTACATTTTGAAACATTTACAAGTTTATCATCAGGAGAAGATGACAGCATTTGAAAACAAGACTGGTAGAAGTAAAGTTTAAAGAAGAAACTGGGTGGCTGTGACTGAGGAAGTAGAGCGGGTCGTCCACTAACCACAAAGTCGGTGGTTCGATCCCCTACTCCTGCAGTCCACATGCTGAAGTGACGCTGTATAAATGACATAGAAATATATCTTAGAACTCATGTTGTATTTTTCTCTCCACCTGTAAATGTGTCCACTAGTGATAATGTTATTAACAATAGTAATATTCATATTTTCTGCAGGGAGAGGAACGAATGATCATCCCCATGTGTTTCCCTTATTCTAAATATCATTTTGTTTACTGTGTCTGTATGAACGATGAAGACTGATTCAGTTACTGTAGGTGAGCGTCTCTGCACCGTCTCCATTCAGCTGCAGCTCGTTCTATATTCATGTCTAATTCCACTTGTACATAATTGAGCGGCGAAGGCAGCGTGGCAGAATTAAGGTCGGCAATGTTCGCAAACACAAACCTGATGAATTTTACAACACTTCACGGCGCTTTGCTGTGTTTTACAGCGTGCGGCACAGACACACGCGTGGCTGCGCAGGGAAACGCCGGCTGTCCTACTTCTGATTCACCTCCTCCTCTCTCTGCTCCTCCTCTCCTCCCCGGTCTGTCCTCCGTCACCTTTCTCCTCCTCTGGCAATCGGTCTCCTCCGGGGCTCTTCTAACTTCCCTTCATGTTTGTCCTCTACATGCTGTTGTTGTTAACGCAGCGGGAGGTTACACGCATTGCAAGTCGGTCCTACTTTGCAATGACTATTGTGGAACAAGGAAAAGCGGATTTCTGGCTTGCACAGAACTCCGCAGATCCTCAGCAGCTTCTCCGGAGAAGGTGCATGTGTGACACGCTGATTTAATACGTCACTTCCTGCCTCTTGCTGCTCCACCTGTCCTCGCCTGAATCCGGCTGCGTTGTGCATGTGTGAAAAACACAAAACAGACCCAACGTTCCACCGATCCTCTGCAGGACATGACTGAAAACGTCTGATCTGAACTTTCTTTACTAACTTTGCATTTGTGATGCAGCTTCAGGGTTTGCCGGGGTTGTGTATTGACATTTCAAACAAAAGGCAGAACACTGTGTCAGGCCTGACACACACGTGCAGAGTGATGGGAAACCGTTAAGATAACACACACGGTACCAAGAGGCTCGTAAGAGCAGGAGCCTCTCGCTCTCAGCAACGACTCAAAGATGTATTGTCAGCTGCAGATAACGGAATCGGGTCCAGTCCACTTTGTGTCGGTGTCGGGAGGGGGGGGGGAGTGGCACAGATACCGAGATAAACACCGATCCTTTTCATCGCACACTATCAGACGCCAACCCACACGTACTGCAGAGTGACACAAATGTCAAAACACTCACAGGAGCTGAGAGATAACCGGCGGTGTCGATGCAATAAGGCTTCAGTGTGTTCAGTGTGTAGCAGCAACACTGTGGGAAGAGCACAGAGTCAGGATCTGTGACCTCTGACCTCACAGAAGAGAAACAGCATCAGAAGAGAGAACAGAGGAGTTTAGAGTTAGAAGAATATGGGTCAATGTGCCCACTGATATTTATGAGTGCATGCAATTTGGTCAAATCCATAAAGAACCTTGATCTAGTGGATGTAAAAGTGGTTTCATAGGAGGCGTTGTAGGGCCGAGTGGACATATGCGTTCTGCTGAGTTCCATACCGGTGCTGACAGTGTTATCAGTGTGTGGTAGGTAGGTGCACGAGGATCTCCGTCTCTGTGCCCATCAGTCGGAGATACGTCCGGTCCAATCTCTCAAAGACGTGTTGTGTTTATTTACTTACTCGAGTAGAGACGGAGAAGAGACGGGCGTCTCTGTTCTCGTGGCCCCTCGAGGTCGACAACGTGTCGGAGCCGCTGTTGAAAGACGATCGCGGCTCAGCCCTCGGAGTCTCTGGAGTCGTATGGGGTGTGTGTGGGTGGGAGTGACAAAGTGCATGTATATGTGTTATATCAGTCAACGGGTGCCATAGCAACAGGGTCGTCAACATCCCGTCCTTCCACCGTCTCACTCCCCTTCTTTATCTGTCTCTACAATAGAGAAGTGCACCGTCAGCCAGTATAAAGTCTGAGCAATGAAAAGCTGAATTATTGGAGATGGGTTCATGATACAATGAACCAATGGAGCGGAGACAATGTTGTTGCTGGACAAGAGAGAAAAATTAAAGTTATTTTTAAATAATAACTTAAGTTTTTCCTATGATTCGATATTTCCAGTCAGTGGATTTCACTGCATGGCAACGAGAGATGATAATAAAGTGTTATTGATTTAAAAAGCCAGTTGTTTATCAGGGTCATTTATGGATCACTGAAGTGTCTGTGGAGACTCCGTGATGGAAAGTCGATCAACAACAGCAAACAGACACACACCGACCACTAATTGACACACAATGACGACAAAGAGAAACACACAACTGTAGGAGAAATAAACCATAGACTGTTTATAAAGAGGGATGATCAGTCTCCTCTTTACCAACTATCTGGAAAATGAAGCTAAAATATATAATGTATGATACAGGCATAATGGTATAATTACAAAATATCCTCGTTATCAAGAGATTACTCACGTGAGGTCACTTTCAGGGAAACGTAGGTTGTTAGCTTTGGAACAAGCTTCCTTTGTTTCACTGTGAACGTTTGACTCCGATGTTTGATGCTTGCGAAAGAAACGGGAGCAATGAGCAGTAAACAGGAAATAAAGAAGGAGCAGGGCAAAGAAAGTTCTGATGCAGAAGCTGCATTAGATGTAAATTCCATATCCTTCACATTAAACCCGCTCCAGCCGTGCGTCTGGGGGACGGGGCAGGTCAGAACAGCTGCCACGGCCTCTGTCTCTCTGGGATTATTAGCAGCGGTGGCTAGCAGAGCAGAGAATGGAGTAGCCCACAGCAATCTAGCAGTGGTGAATTGAAATGCCAGGCAAACCAATTATGTTGTCAGCACACACAGTGACGAGAGCGCACTACTGCACCGCTGTGATCATTTTAGTCTGAGGGGCACAGAAGCTCAGGCAGGACGCACGCCACACACGCACACACACACGCACACACGCGCAACACACACACACAGACACACACAGACACACACATGCACACGATGGCCCAGAGCCCGATAAATAAAGCTCATCTCGTCTCAGCGGCTCATTGCCCTGTCAGGCCAAATAAGGATCCCTCATTTCCCCTCAGACACACACACACACACACACACACCTATCCGCTGAAACACACAAACAAATGAATACTGATATGCAAACAGACACACACTTGCACAACACAATGACGATGCTGCTTTCTAGAGCCGGGTCACACACACACACACACACACACACACAAACACAAACGTGCACGCAGAGCCATTACATTAGTGGAGAGAGATGCAGCATGGTTTACTTGTGACAGAGCGATTAGTCAATCCCATACCCACAATGCACTGGAGTGGAGAAGGCAATCTCAAATTCCATGGGACCGGAGATTGTGCACGTGTGTGTGTGTGTGTGTGTGTGTGTGTGTGTGTGTGTGTGTGTGTGTGTGTGTGTGTGTGTGTGTATGTTTAGAGAAGGACAACGATGGAAGACATTTACATTCACTTGCACATTTTTGAAATGTGAGACTATTGTGTGTTCGCACAAATGTTTTACAATCAGAGTTATTTAAAGTAAAAATACATTAAAATCTGTATAGTGTGTGTGTATATATATATATATGTGTGTGTGTGTGCATGTTCCCTGGTGTGTGTTTGTGTGTTGGACCACAGTTAATGGCTGTGCATTAGCTCCCTGGGAGCTCAGTAAAAAGCCGACTGTTAGCGATGTGAAGATTGACTTCGCCCCGAGCCGGGTCGAGGGACCCCGCCGTGAACGCTGCACTGGGAGAGGAGTCTGTTGGACTGAAAGCAGAGGTGTTCCCTCACATGTGGAGAGAGCTTCACGTGTGAGGGAACATGTGGAGGTAAATACTGATGTGCAAGAGGAAAGATACTGAGTCCGACTATACGTGACGCGTTTGCACGTTCTTCCCGTGTTTACGTGGGTTTTCTCCGCGTCCTCCTGAATCCTCCCACACTCCGAAGACTAGGGTTGGTTTAATTGGTTAATTGGAGACTCTAAGTGGTCGTTAGGCGTAAATGTGAGACTCGATGGTTGATTGTCGTATCTTTAGTCCTGCGATACGCTGGCGACCTGTCCAGGCTGTGCCCCGCCTCTCGCCCCATGTCAGCTGGGATTGACTCCAGCTCCCTGCGACCCTCAGAAGGATAAACCCTATAGATCTTGGACGGACGGACACAGGTTGACCTTTGAGGGACAAAGCTCTTGCACATAGAAAGAGCAACTGTCGCAGGTCTCACCTGGGTTCAGCTTCTTTTATCCGTCAAAAATAAAAACCCCAGGCACCCGTGCGGCTCCTCTGCACAGCACCGAACAACGCCAGGCACCGGAGTAAATGGACGTCTTAAACTGTCACCGAAGTAACAGCCTTAAGGCTAATGGCTGTCTATAAATGACACTGTGGATGTGTCTATATTCACCGAGGCAGTTATCAGCTTTTAGATGTTGTTCTGCATCACCGGACCACTCTCTGCCTGTCCCCCCCCCCCCCCCCCTGCTGTAAGTGGTCCTGATGCCTCTATATTGATAGCCACCTGTAACCGGCCATTTCAGTCACCTCTCTGTGATGAAATATGGATGCCTGCCTCGCTCTCTCCCTCCACCCTCTTCTCTAAAAGGGTCCCTCATGCCTATTTATTGACGTTCCCAAGAGTTATCAGTTGGGAGCCCCGGCTGCCCCCCCCCCCCCCCCCCCCCCCTCGCTCCGCTGTGTGTTTTCCCGGGTGATGAAATATGAATGTTTGTCCTTTCTCTTTCTGCCACTTACCACTTGTTTTAGCCAAGTGTGTCTCCCTGGTGAAATATGGATGCCCGTCCCCTCTTCCTCTCCACCACTTACCGGGTGTCTCGGCCGTGCATCGCTGGGGGGATGAAATATAGATGTGTGTCCCCCTCTCGGAGCCTGCGAACGCAAACCGTGATCTATCCATTACATGGGGAATTATGTCCGTCCTCTATAAGCACTCGGGCGTTGTTTTGACTCGTTAAGTGTTAAGTGTACATTATCAGATTCACGAACGCTCACAGAAGACGTGGCCCAAGAAAATGTCCGTTATAGCTCCACCAAGGAGGTCATGGTCCCCCCCCCCCCCCCCCTGGCTGTTGATTGGTGTGTTTGTTTGTCTACTGGATTACACAAAAACTACTAAAGTCCAAAGAACACCCACAACACTTCTAGAGGGCAGATCTAGGTGTGTGGGAACTGTCGGGCCTCGGTCCACCGAGTGTCGTGTCGTTGTTTATAAAACAACAAGTTCCTTTTCTCCCTTTTTCCTTTTCTGATGACTTGACAGTGATCTTTGACCTCTGCGTCGAAAAGGAACTCTAATCCTGAGAGGAGATGCACAGATATTAAAGGATAAATAAAACAAACCTTCTTCCCCATCAGGACACAAAAAGCTCCGTGAAGACGTCTTCGAGGTCCATCTGCCAATCCGAAGCGTCAGCTGTTCTGCTCTGAGTGCTCGGCGTCTTCTCTCCGTCACTCTCGTCCCCGGGTTTTTTTGTCGTTTGTTGTTTCCCTCCATCTGACGGGAGGAGAAACGTGGCGGTGACATGCATGTATTATTAAACAGGCTGTGTGTTTCTGCTATAATGGAACAAAGTGGGGAAAGTGTTCACGGTGCTATATCCAGATCCCTGTCGCTTAAACACACGCATCCACACTTCAAGGCCGCGCGTAGGAACAACGCTGAATCACCGACACACACACTCGCACGCACCAGATGAAAGGCCCAAGGCTCCAACAAGTGCTTTACTCATGTGAGAAAGGAATTGTGGGTAATGTCTCTATACTTTCCACACACACACACACACACAGACACACACACACCAAAACACACGCTGGCGGTTTTCTGCAGAAATCAGCACATTGAACTAATCCATTAGCCTTCGCTGTTGGGAGAGAGGAACAGAAGTGAACTTAGCTCGAAGACCCAAAAACTTTCCTCTTTTTCTAATCATCTCTGGAAGAAGCAAACCCCTCTCGCTCCACAGTGCAGCGATGAAAGAGAGAGGGGCCACGAGGAGGTGAAAGTGGTGAGGAGAGAGACCGGGGGGGGGGGGGGGGGCAAACAGAAGGAGAGAAAAGGGAGGAGGGCGACAGGATTTACTCCTTTGCTGCTTTCAAATGGTCTTTACATTCTTCAGAGCCAGATGGAGATAAGAGTGTCTGAGCAGAGGGAATATTAATACATTTTAAAACACATTTTTAACAACATAATCTTCCTCCGTGCACAGGTTTTACTGTTGCATCTGACAAATGCTGTATATTAAGATTTATGAAATGTCATAGGCTTTAAAGGCTGTTGTTATTTTGGTTAGCATTGATATTTTACACAGAGAAATCGAAAAAAGCCCGAAGCGTCTTGTTCTGAGCTTCTTAGCCTCTTATTGCTTTATATGTTTTTTGATGCATTAGAAAGAACACAAGTCAGAGACAGTTTCTTTTAAAGTAAATAATTGTGTTTAATTTGTCATGACACCGTTGCAGAGAATTAGAAGTAGAAGATCCATTTGGGGGATCCTCACCTTTGCCACGTGGTAGAACCCAGTACGAATAAAGAACCTTGAGGAACCCTGCAGGAGAGGTTACTCGATAAACTACTCAGCAAAGTTCTGAACTGCTTTGTCGAGTTTGGTCTCTATTTGAAATCAACTCTTTAACTTTATTCAAACGGACTGAAACAGGATCCTCTATAGGAACCCTTTGATAGGTTCCTCCGGATTCTACTTTCAGGTTTTTGTTCAGTAACCTTCACGTTCCTTCGAGGTGTTAAAGTTCATTCCGGATCCTCACGTTTCCAGACGCTCTCCTAATTCTAAGCTGTGCTGTGAAACGTGTGTTAAATAAATATATCAAATGGCAAAACAACTATTTGACACTATTCGTTTCTGCTTGATTGTAGTTCCCCCCCCCCCCCCCCCCCCTGTGTGTTTACCATTAACCGCAGGTTGCTTTTCACATTGCCCTGTGGGAGTTCACTTTAAAGGGCAGCAGCTCCCACTTCCAAACATCTTACAGTGAATTACTGCGCGCGGGCCACTCAGGTTTACCTGTCAAGTGAGTTTCCCACTGCGAGCGCCGCAGAGCTGCCTGCTGGGAAAGATTTCAGCAGCGTTTTAATGAGAGGCTGCAGCAGCACCTGTCTGTGAGAGCCTGAACAATGACCTTATTAACCACCTTTGATCATGTCCGTGTACCAACAGGAAACATTGATTTCCTGCGTCGGCCTTGACAAAAAAAAGACAGAATTTGCTGACTCGGCGACGATAAGAGACAGCCCGGCTGCTCGATAGCTCAATAGGCAAATGTGTGTAAGTGGTTGTAAAAGCCTCTTCGTGCGGCAGACTGTATGGACGAGCCCGTCAAGTGCACAGGAAACTGCAATTGGGCTCATTCAAATATACAAATACTATATTCATGTACAAAGATTGAGACCTTTAGGCTGATGTTGGAACGGCGGCTGCAAAATGTTAAGTTCCTTTGTGGTGCTGAACATTGTTCTCAACTTGTAGATCATCTAACAGAGGAAAGTCCTCATGTCATTATTTCATCTGCAACTTCCCCCCCCCCCCCCCCCCCCAAATATATTATCTGCAGTTTCCATTTAGAACTCACAGTTGTTCAAATATTAATCAGGAGTTTTTTTTTTCCCCTCCTCTTTCTCCAGCATTCAAATTTGATGCGTAACCCGGAAAAAACAATTTCCACGATCATCTTTATGTTAACAAAAGTTTTGCAGCAGGCTCCTTAATCACACAACAACTTATTAATGAAGATCGGTAAAGGATGAGAAGTTGCGGCACGTCTCTGGTTGTTTGGGCGTCATTTGTTCGCAGCCAGCCGGACGACGGTACAGCTCTTTACATGCTCCGTGCTCGTGTATTCATATTTAATCAAACTCTCTCGAACAGATCATTTCCACCGCATTTTATCACCCATTGTCTTAATCAAACTCTCTCGAACAGATCATGTTATCACCCATTGTCTTTAATCAAACGCCGTTTCACACGCGGCCGCTCGGCGATCCTCGTTCGCCCAAAACGCCGCCACGATGAAATTAGACCGGAAACTCTAATTAAAGCGCTGACGCTTAATGGGAGCCCGTCAGTTGGGTCCGTGCAGCTGAATTAACCACGACGTGGCGTTTATCGCTTAAATGAATTACAAATGTTTTACTTCTGCAGAATTGAGGCCCCCCCGGGCTTTGTGTACGAGGAACACGCCACGGCCGCTCTCGCTCATCCCCTCGTCTTTCAGGGATATCGATCAGGAAGAAATCGATGGGACAGATTGCCCCCCCCCCCCCTGCTGATGTACTCAGTCCATCAGTTCGATTTAATCTCGCCGCCGACTATGACTCATTTGTTAGCGGCTGAAAGCTGTTTGTCACCACGTCTCCCTCTCATCGTCCTCGTGCTTTCATTATTCCTTTCTCTCCGGCTCCGTCCTCGTTTCTCATCTCCCTCCGTGGGTTTCTACACCTTCAATCCCCCCCCCACACCCCCCACCCCGCCTTTTTTTATCGTTTGGTCTCATCCCTCTCTCCTCCCCCTGCAGGTATGTGTGTGATTAGAGAAGGTGTATTTGTCAAAGTGCCAACTCTGACTTCCAATTATTGCCTTGTGTCCCCCCCCCCCGTCCCTCTGCTTCCCACCGTCTCTTATTCTATTTCCCCTCGATCCCGACCTCCTCTTCCCTCCTCTCCGTCTCTCCGCTCCCTCCTTCTCTCCCGATGGACTCAGACTCATATCTCTATTAGTCAGGGAATTAGGCAGAAAGATAGATTGGAAGAAAGTCAGCCTTCCCTTAAAGAACTTAATTCTGTCACACCATCGCCCCCCCCCCCCCCCCTCTCAACTGTCTCATCTACATTCATTTCATCACACACCATTATTATTCCCCCCCCCCCTCTCCCTCCCTCTCCATCACTCCATCCAACCACTCTTTCTCGCTGCCTCGGCGACAGACTCATTTCCAGTTGTTTTAGCAGAGTTAATGAACGCCCGCAGCTCCTGACTCCAAATGACGGGGGGGGGGGGGGGGCTACAGGGGGAACCACTTACTGGGGGGGGGGGAATCAGACAGCAAACACAACTCGGCTTTTTACGAATAAACATGAATATTCACAGCAGATGTCATAAGTACGGACAGAAACGCCTGCAGAGTCGGGATCCAGCTAGTTTTGGTTGATTTCATTTTAGGGTGACTTGAGATTTACATTTTGTACATGTTGGCCAAACGCTGCAAAGCTGTTTTTTCAAACTGAGCAATGAACAGATCACCTGTCAATAAATAATGCAAGGAGATATATGAAAATAAATACATTAAACAGCGAACATTGAGCGTGTTTGGTTGGGAAGTTCTCAGAAGATGATCATCTCACGATTCACTAATAACTGATGCACTGATGAAAGCTGTCAAAGATAAAGAAAAAACCTCAGGTGGAGACGTTCAAAAGCAGATTTGACGATGCACTCTCACTCCTCACTCACAGATTTCACATGGACAATTATGCAAATCCATGAATATTAACACACGATCATTTACTAGATCAAGCTGTGAGTCGTAGGAACCATAAAAGGATGTTTAATAACTCTATATGCAGTTATACAGCTGGAACATATAGAGTGTTCAAACCCGAATGTACACGTGAGGGATTATCGCTCTGATGGATTCAATATGAGAAGATGAGGACGTACCTCGCTGCCAAGAAGGGTTAATTCATCACGATGCTCTTCACAGCTGGATTATTGAAATGATTCAAATGGACATTATAGTCACAAAATGGCTGCCCATTGAATGGTTTACAGCAGGATTTTTTCGAGACAAAATCTAAATTGGTCTAATATTTTCAGAGGTTAAAAAAAATGCTCTATCTTTAAGTTTGTGCAGAGTTTCCAATAAAACATTAAAACATTGTTATTTAATTCTCACCAATACAATTATCATTGAAACTCGTGAGTCTTCTTCGTTATTTGGAACATTTTTTAAATTATAGTAATTTATGTCAAACAATACTTTAGTTGAGTTAAAGGTGAATATAATAGAAACAATACAGAAACTAATTACTTATAAACAGATGCATAAGTGGGCAGGAACCCAAAGACACGCACAGACACACACACACACAACACACACAACACACACACACACACACACACACACACACAGGATACCGATAAACAACTTTCGGCCTGACAGCACACATCTTCACGCCCGCATGCACAACAGACACCTGGAGAAAACTTTAGGTTTTAGAAATATACACCGAGCGACTCGCAGACAAGTAAACACGTCAACACAAACGAACAAAGCCGCTGTAAAACTCTTTTATTTGACCATCTGCTGGTCTGACATGTTTATTGGGCATCATAACCTGGCAGCTCTTTACCAGCCAGGACAAGGCATTTGTCTCTGCGTGTGTGGTGTGTGTGTGTGTATATTTGCAAACGTGTGCTCAGTGCAGCATATTCAAAGACCTGATGTCCTGTTTTTTATGTTTATATAAAATAATAACTTACTGTGCGTCCACCTCGATGTTTGCTTCTATAAGGGACGATTGGAAGTCGCTGATATGAATCTAACGCCGTTTCTGGTCATGTTGCGTTTGTGTGCACGTTTTGTGTAAGTGCACACAATGCAAATATCAAAATGTTTGAAATAAATAGTTTTAGCACAAGTACAGATATTTGATATTTACCGATATGACGTGCAAAACATTAGATGTATGCATAATATTGACTAGTTTGAAATCCTTGTAAAAATATTTATTTAAAAAGTAAATAAGACTATTTATGAGTAAACTGTATCTAGAATGTTTACCTATTTGTGTGTGTGTGTGTGTGTGTGTGTGTGTGTGTGTGTGTGGTTGTGTGTGTGGGTGTGTGTGTTTGTTTGTGTGTGTTTGTTTGTGTGTACGTGTGTGTGGTGAGTAATCATCAAGAAAGGAGCAATCAGCCGAGGGTGTCTTTGTCTCTAATCACGCAGAGAGCCCCCATGGACACTGCACTGTTGTGGGCATGTGTCTATATGTGTGTGTGTGTGTGCTTGTGTATGTTTGTGTGAGTGTCTGTTGTTGTTGATTGTGTGTTTGTGTCCAATCAGCCAGAGAGCCCTGATGAACACTGTCAATAAGGCATTAATCAGCAAACACACACATGCGCGTACACACACACCACACACACACACAAACACAGAGTCTCACAATCCCACATCACACATTTGTGCACAAACATTCACTGTCAACATCCGTCACTCAAGGAAAATCTTGAACTCTGTCGTGTTGTACCCCCCCCCCTCAAAAGAAAAGCTTTGTAATCAGCTGTGATGTCACGGGACTTAAATAGCAAAAGAACTCTCTCCTGATCCAGCAGCACAAGAGAGAAGTGTTTTATCCGACCTCCTCCTCGAAGGCAACCTGACAACACCTCTGTCACGACACGTGTTTATTATGAGGCTGTTTGTTTCTCCTCCTGTTTGAGAGGATGCTTCCCTCCAGGAGACGGAGAACAGTGAAGCCTTGACGTGCTAACACACATTATGAACTTGGGTTAGAATAAATGTCAGAACGGATAAACGAGGCGAGAACTAAATAAATCTAGTCTCCTCTTGAGTTCTGGTGCCAGGTCCAGGTTTCCTTTAAACACGCTGCTGTTCGGAGTCGCTCGTGCAGAACCGTGCTTTGAGTTAATGAGAACACCGCGAGGCTGTCGGCGTCTCGTCGGGAGCGAGAGCAACGACGCTGCAACGGGGCAAAGAACAGCGTCAAACAACTCTGAGTCCAAATGAGTTCTGACTTGTGTTTGACTCCTGTAATTGGCCCGGGAATGACTTTGTCTGGTGCGTGTTCCTGTGTGTGTTCTGGTATCGACACTGTTTCACACTCAGATGAACATGGAGTGTTTCAACTCGTGGTGACAAAGTCAGAAGTGACTCTCTTCTTATTGTGCTCATTCTAAACCTGCCTGTTTGTGTTTATTCAAAGTTCGGTGAAGCTCAACTCAGCTGTAGAACGTTGTTTCTGCAGGGGGGCACCAGGGGGCACCACCAGGGGGCACTGGCCCTAGCTCTCTTTTGAAGAACACTATACTTCCAACAAGGATCAATCTTCTAAATATATTCAACGATGTGTGGCTTTGCTCCAAGCAAACAGAAAACAAGTGATGACTTACACGTGCACCTTAATGAATCAGGAATTGTGCGTAGATGTGTGAATTGTGGCCCCCTTAAGGCCCCTGATGTAGACAAGTCCTAGATCCGCCCCTGTGTTGTTACGATACAACAGCGTTAATGCAACTGGTCGCTCGCCGCCTGTTTATTCAGTTTATTAATAAACTGAATAATCCTGATCCTTAAACAAAACGTTAAATAGTTAGATTGTGAGCAAAGACCAGTAGAAACACAACCACACACACAACCACACAACCACACAACCACACAACCACACAACCACACAACAAATGTAAGGAGAACTGAAATACAGACGATAATTGCTCAACTGAAAATCGGCTTATTGATCGATCTCTGTTGCCTTCATTTGTTAAACTGATGTTCGGCCGTGAGCGTAACTCCTGTGTGTTTACTTTCTTTATTAATACGGCTTTAAGTGTAATGTGCGTGTTTTGGGCTCCAGGCCCCGTCTTTGCATTTTCTATCTTTTGTGCATGAATTAAAGTTGTTCACCGCTTTCATGTGCGTTTTGTGTGCGTTTTCTCTCCGGCAACCTCAACAAATCTATAGCGACCTCCTCCCCCCCCCCCTCCCCCCAGGCAGCATACAAATGGCTGCTACGTTTTAGTAATTGCTTCTCTCGTGTGGCGAGAGCATTACCTGTCAGTGTCGCTGTGGTTCCTTATTGAATTCTGTCCTCAGTGACCGCCGAGTGATTATTCTCCACATCTGTATGTAAACGTGGAAATCGCAGCGATATCCTAGAGGGAGAAAGTGGTAAACACGTGCTTCTGAATTTAAAAAACAATAAAGAACGTAAGAGAGAAACCCCTCGGTGTCAAAGAGTGATGGATTTCATTCGCCTGAAGCCCGGCTGCCACGATCAATAGGAATTTGCGGCCTCACATTAAAGGGAAACTGACATCTTTCGATTTTTTTTAGGTTTTCTTATTTCACTTCAACACTCAGAAGTTTGGAGGATGGAAGGTTACAAGTGCTCGCTCCTCAGAGAAGCTTCGGTGAAACTGGGAGCTGCAAAAACCTTTGATCGTTATGGAAACAACACGAAGCAATTAGCTCGTTAGCTCGTTCACTTTCACTTCGTAAGATGGACTAAAAAACAACAGCTAACAGGTTTCTGTCATATTACGTATATCACACTGAACTTGTTCATATCTCTGTTAAGTTTTTTTTTTTTAAATGTGTTATTCGATGATAGAAAGATGAGGTGAAGCGTCGTGATTGACAGCCGAGACGGACTCAGACAGATGGAGGCTTATTTTAAAATGTCATCATATCTCTCTTTATTTTAAGCCACAGTGAAACTCTTCAGATATCTGAGTCTGCCCCCCCCCCCCTCACACCACACTACTTTTAAAAACCCCCCCACCTCGGCGAGCTTTAATGTGCTGCTGGTTTGAAGAAAGTAGAACGGAGGCTGATCTTTTGTCCTTTCCTTTGTCTTTGGAATCAACATCTCTGCTGACATCTCATCCTCGTAGGAGTAAACACAAGCAGAGCGATTATCCCCCCCCCCCCCCACATGGTTTCTCTGCAGCTGCCGTGGCCTCGGGGTGCAGTGGAGGTTTTGTGGAGGCGAACAGCCGCAGCAGCAGCAGCTGAACCCGGAGACTCTCCACCGTGAGTCCATCTGAGGAGGTTCTGAAGGTGTGAATCAACACGGGCCTGCAGGACTTCATCAGCGTTCGTTAGACAGACACAGGGTTGCTGAGGAAATACATCCGCCTGCGTGTTGTTAAAGTGTGTTTAGGACACGTCCACATCTGCTTTTGCAACGTACAAATGATATATTTGTTATTGTAAGGACAGTTTATGGGTTTATTGTTGATCAGGCTGTTAAATTACATGAAGTTTGCCTTTATAATTATACTGTAAGTCACTACCTGATGGTGTCCATACTGTTTACAGGCAACCGGCATGGTACCGTAGCATATCTAACCTTTGGTAGCTAGATTATTAGTACTTTCAGATTCATAACTAATCAAAACAGTGAAGCATACAGTGTAAAATCATAATGCATTGAAATGTGTAAGTATGGTCGTGAATTTTTCAAATTTACAAAGTCTGTGAGGAACCGTCAGACAAATGATTTTACTTGACGGCTTCGTTTCCTCATCGTTATTCATGAGAAGAAAAGTCATTCAGCTTCAGATTAGGGTGAGGGTTGTTTTTTTGTTTTGTTTTAGATTCAATATAATTTAATTTAAACGATTCCGTTCCCTCCTGTTCTTCATTACAGATGGAAATAGTGGGAGCACATCCCCGGCCCCCCCGAGAAGCACAACACAGAAAACCCAATCTGTCTTCGCCGCTTAGGAGCGTTTTGGAAATTTAAATCTTGTATGTCAGCGTCTAAAGTGGATTTTTTACAGTTTGTCAGAGGATAAATCCTAAATAGAATCATAAAGAGGGAGTCTGGCATTGGAAATTAGGGGGGTGAAACTTTGCCATGACAAGCTGTGCACGGTGATGGGTGATTCATCACGATCTCTCCTGTCCTGTCATCGCTGATATACGGCGACAAAGACCAATCTGGGTGTTGGGAAATGGAGGTGAAGAGGCGGAGGGATCCGGAAGGTGATCAGGTCGGGGAAGTCACTGATGTAGGGAGTGAGGTGGACATTGTGTTGTGTTTTCAGTATAGGTTATAAACCCCCAACACCTCCATGTTAGTGGATGGGACATGGACCAAACTATGAAGTCAAAGTACACGTTGAATACATTTTTCATTTCTTTCTGATGTATATTCAAGTGTTTATGTTCCTGATAAGTTTGGTTTCCAATCATTATTTGATGATATTACAATCGGCTGAAACGTCATGATGTGTTCACTCTGGCTCAGATGGTGGAATTCCTTTCTGGGATATTTGATATTTAAGTTTAATCTACGGTTAAAACAAACAAAATATCAACATTTGATAATAGGGTATATGCTAAGTTTCGTTCTATGTCGAAAAGTAATTTAAAAAACTTCTGCAAAACAGTGTTTCAGTTTCATAAAGTTCGGGGATTCGGTCGAGAGGCATTTATAAAAATAGTAATAAATGAAACGGGGCAGAAACCCAAATCACTGGATCCTCCATTTCCCATGATGCAATTTATCAATGTCTTGCATGGGACCCTCTTCTGCCTGCTAAAATACCCGTGTCCTTCAAACTCCACACTTCCAATTTGTAGCCTCGGTGCACATGCTGCGATGCCCAAGTGACATCACGGGGGGGGGGGGGGGGTTATCGCCTCCGATATGACAGAGATCCCACCGAGTCACAGAAGACATTACTGTTAGAACTGTTTGGACGGGACGAGTCGCACCCCTCCCCCGATGAGGTGACATGAATATTTAAGAATCGGCGGAGTGCCCTTTTTAACTTTACTTCTGAGTCACCTGAGCAAAAGGTCTTTTTTCCATTTATCTGCCTCGCTGAAAGATTTAGGAGCTAACTACGGCCGAAGTGTCCGTGGTATTTCACCGCATAATATTTCTATATACGAAAGCCCATAAAACGGTGGTTATATACTGTAACAGCAAGGTTCTGAAGAGAAAAGTAGTAAATTAAGTGACAGCTGTCAGGAGCCGGAGCCTTGGAAGGTAGAAGTGAGGTCGGTGAAGTTGAGAGCGGCGTCCTGTCACACGGCGGCAGCGGCGGCAGCGGCGCAGCGGCAGCCCTGAGCCAGGATAGCAGCGTGACAGTGAGTGATAAATTGAACATCACTGTACGGTTCCTGTGAAGCACCTTGCAGTGTCTCCACTTAAAATGTTCCGAGTTCCTGCGGCAGAATGCGACTGTGCACCGAGCTGTGAGGGACCTTCTCACAGAGCGACGCAGAAGTGAGCTGTAATAGGTCCTGGGAAATAAAGCTGGAGGTTCTTCAGAGGTAGTTTAAAGGTAAGAAGTCAACGGAACGGGTGTCCTGCTAACTTTGAGTAATCCGCGCATTAATAATAATAATAATACAGATGTTTTCAAGTACCTGATTGCACTTCATCACTCTTCTCTCTCACTGGTCACCTGTTGTTATGGGAATCGAACCACCGGCACGTCCGCCTCGTTTCTTAAAGCCTCCAGGAACATTTTGAATTCATCCCCCAAATACTTTATTTAATCGTTTCAGTTGTAAGTTGGATAAAAAGCAGGAAATTAAACTGTGCAATTGTTGTTTTATGTTTTCAAGACATATTATATTCTCAGTGAGTCCATAAAAAAAAAACACAATTTGTAAATAAGACTCGTGGAATTTCAAGGTGTTTACCCTTCATGGGGAGAATACGCATATTTCAGAGAGAAAGAGTTGAGCTGTACTTTGAAGATTAGTCCTGAGGTGAGGGATGGAACACACAGAGACAGAAAAAGTTTGAAATAAACAGAGACATGTAAGTGAAGAGTGAAAGAAGAGGTGGAGACGATGGAGGAGGAGGAGGAGGAGGAGGAGGAGGAGGAGGAGGAGGAGGAGGAGGAGGATGGGGGGGGTGCGGTGTTTGTGGATGCGATCTGTCTCCCTCGTCATTTATCACACAGACAGGTACAGATATGGAGTCTTAGCTTCCCAGCCTCATTACACATTCCAGCACACACACATTTTCATAAACATTCACACAAACTTCTCCTCCCTCCGTCTTCCCCTCGCTGTTGTTCGCCCACTGTCTCTCTTACCCTTCTCTCTCTCTCTCTCTCTCTCTCTCCCCCTCACACACACACACACACACTCAAACAAACATACATTCCAATTAAACCAGGCTCAGCATGATGAATGTTGTTACCTTTTAATTTCAATTATAGCGGCTGTTTAGCTCGGTAGAAAGCCGCTGTGTGCTCGAGCAGCATCCGCCACGCGACGGCTCAATTACAACACACAACGTGCACACAAGCATACACATGGACAAGGCACACACACACACGCACACACGCACACACATGCGAGCACACGCACACTCAAAATTAGATTAGCTAATTTAGTTCTTGTCTGGACACATTTTTCACCTCCGCCTAGCTGACGGCTGTTCTAAAACCTATTTAGAGTTTCCACGGGGCCGCGCGGCGCCGCAGCAACTACTGATGATGTGCGGAAACTCATAATTATTGCCCCAAATACAAGTGTTGTTTATTCATTTATAAGTAAGAGACGTCATACGTGAGAAATGAGAGGTGGGGGGGGGGGATTTAATTATCTCATGGGATTCAGCTAAAATGAATTTTCTTGCAGGGGCCTATTTACGCCAAACACAAGTGAGGAGACATTTAAAGTCTCTAACCTACTTTAAGAAAAAGCGAGCGTGAGCAGCGGCTCTTCGTGGCTCCGTGTTCACTTTGGGGAGGATCTGCTGAGCGTGCACCAGTTGTTTCAGAAACAGCTGCATCACCGGGGAGCTGCCCCGACTTTAAGAGAGGGTCGGATCCGAACCTTCTCCGCGTCACACAACGTCACATGCAATTAGAAATGTGTTAAATATAGAAACTTTCCAACGATCACGGAAATAGATTCGATGACTAAAGCTCTTTTTCCTCTGGTCAAAGTAAATATAAGTTTACTTTGTGTTTCTTTACATTTTGGAAACGTGGAAACGTGGAAATGAGAAAGGAGTCGATCACCTTTGTTTGTTTTTTTTAAACCTGCTTTCATTTGTTACTTTTGGTGTAAAAGAAAATATATATATCAGATTCTCTTACTTGTTTTCCTACAAACTTCAATGTTAGATTCCGAAGCCGAAGTAAAACCATCACGTCACAAAAAGACCAATGTGCCGGTGTCACAATGAATCCAAGAAGAAGACGTGGGGATTGGGATAAATTAGTGCACACACACACACACACACACACACACACACACACACACACACACACACACACACACACACACACACACCACCTCCTGAGTCAATCAGAATTGCTCAAACTAGACACATGCTGCAGGATGAAATAGCTCTCAGGGCAAATTCAGCTATTTCCAACCCACAGTGCTGAGCCTCTCTCACTCACACACACACACACACACACACACACACACACACACACACACACACACACACACACACACACACACACACACACACACGTATATATGCACACACAACGTGCACTCAGTCCTCTCAGCTCGTTTCCAGTTTTTGGGGGGTTAAAGGAGGATAGAAGGAAAAGAGTTCAGGTTGTTTTACATGATGATCCCAGTGCACAGCCCAACACGTGGATACACAAACACACACACACACACACACACACACACACACACACACACACTCACACACACACACACCACCCATTAGAGTTGTTTACCTCACGGCTGCTTCTGGCTCTGAAATCTCACTTTACTTTCTAATCTCATCTCCGGAAATCCATATTTCCTTTTCATAAAAAGGTTTCTGAAAGATAGATTTATATTTTATACGGTCTACAGTGTCACGATCCAAATGTAAACATATGGACTTTATTTTGTATTGTTATTATTATTGCGAGGTCTTCGTCTACAACCAAAAGACAGCAGCTGCTCCTCTCATCACTTTTCACTGGAAGGGGGGGGGGGGGGATCACAACACAACACTCTGCACAGATTTCATTTTCTGTTAACAAAGTTTCCGCGTGTTGATTAGCAGCGTTTAGCTCGTTAAACCCGATCAGCGCCACACACGGATCGGTAACCGGATTGCAATCAGGCTAATTGGATCTCGGGTCAATTTACACCGTTGACACCCGTTTAGGGCGCGTGCACGTGGAAGCACGTGCACGTGGAAGCACGCTCACGGATCCTTCCTCTGCCGATATATAAACACAAACATACACTGCGTTTGAAACGATAATCCTTCACACCATATTTTCATTAAGTTCTGGGACGTCTTGTATTTCATGGCACAGAATTAATATATTCTGTTCTCATTGTCTGTCTGTTCTTATGTTTATTGTTTCATGCACATGTGTGTGTACGTGTGTGTCTGTTTGTGTCTTTGCAGCCGTGTGTCTCACATCGTCACTTTCTTATCGAGCGAAACTCTGCACTTTGTCTAACTCACACAAATATGTCTCTTATTTAAATACTGCCATTCTCACAGCCCTGTGGAACACTGGTGACGGCTCAATGGAGACATTAACTCCCCATTAGGTGTGTGGAGTGGAAACCTTTCACAATAGGAGAAGGTGGTGTGTGGTGGACGGGAGCTCCAGCATCCGGCTTTTAAGATAATTGAGGAACATGTTCTTCAAACACCTGAATGACTCAAACACACATCTTTTGTGTATGAATGAATTGTGCATGTGGAAGGGTCACGGGAGGTGACCCACTTTCTGCAGGTTTATCCAGATCCCACAAAACCAATCTGTGTGTGTCTCTGTGTGTGTCTGTCTCTGTGTGTGTACTTATGCTGCAGCAGCTTTTTATTAAAATGAAGGCTCTCATCCTCAGAGGGAGCCGTACAGTGGGATGTGTAGGGGCTGGTGGTGAGGAGGAGGAGGAGGAGGAGAGAGGGGATGAGAGGGGACGAGGACATCACATTGTGCTGCGTTAGTGCGGGGGAGTCAGGCCATGACGTGCCCCCCCCCCCCCCCCCCCGAAGAGGAAAAAACTGGCCAAACACTGTGTTCAATTGATTCCGAGTTCTGAGAGACAGAGAATCCTCGTCTCCACCTGCAGTCGTTCGGTTCCAGTCGTTCGGTTCCAGTCGGTTTTTTTCAGGTAGTTTCTGAAACCCACTGAAAGTCCTTATCGACCATTCATGTAAACACAGTAAACGCTTAGTGCCCGACTGTTTTGACAAATGAAAAATCCTGACTGCTGTTAACTGGTGCAACTCACAGTGCGGCGCCTGTGGGGGGGGGGTTGTTTGCTTTGCTGTGTTGTTGCTGTGTCGCTGCTCTCTCCAGAAATGTTCATAGAAACTACTTCACGCAAGATTCACAGATTTGAACAGTTTAAGCCTTTTTCCCAGCACGTGTGTGACCTTTTAATTCATCGTACAAGCGTCTGAATCATCGGTGACAAGACGACCATGTTCCCCGTCTTTCTGTTCAAATACGACGAGTGTTCTCACCGGCTTTTTTATAAGACTTACAAGTTAGGAAACCCACAAACACGCAGACTGTGTCGGAGTGCACTTCCCTCCTGTTGTTGCCTGTTTGCTGGCAGCGGCTGACGAATACGTTCTCTCTCTCTCTCTCTCTCTCTCTCTCTCTCTCTCTCTCTCTCTCTCTCTCTCTCTCTCTCTCTCTCTCTCTCTCTCTCTCTCTCTCTCTGTGTGACAACTGACTTTCTCAAATTTATCACTCTCCTTTGTCTCTCGCCACTTTCTCTGCCGCCTCTCGGTAACTGACACTTTGTCTGTGTCACCGCGGCGATCCCCCCCCGTCCCTCCGTCTTCCCGACAGTCGTCCCTATCTCCACTTCTCTCTGCTCCGTATTGACAGCTGTCCCATAGCATCAGCGCTGCAGCAGTCTCCTGCTCTCCGTCCTTCCCTTCACCAATGCCCTCCTCCTCTTCCTCCTCTTCCTCCTCTTCCTCGCTCTTCATATTGACAGCTGTCGCGGTAAAAATCCAGTTTCTTTAGTGACAACTCTGCTTATTTAAGTTTTGCAGCCTTTGATCATATCCCACCGCGGGATCTGCCATCCGATGTGATGAGTCACAGGAAGGAACAACATTCCCTCATTCTTCATCTTCTTCTGCTCTCTGACTCGTTCTTTCCTCCTCTTCCTCCTCTTCCTCCTTGTCTTTTTACCACCCTCATCCTCCTCATCCTCCTCATCCTCCTCATCCTCCTCATCCTCCTCCTCCTCTCAAGGATTTTCTGTCATCCCCTTACATTTAGTTTAAATTCTGCACAGGCCTGTGTGGGTCTGTGTGGGTCTGTGTGCGTCTGTGTGGGTCTGTGTGTGTCTGTGTGGGTCTGTGTGTGTCTGTGTGTGTCTGTGTGGGTCTGTGTGTGTCTGTGTGGGTCTGTGTGGGTCTGTGTGTGTCTGTGTGTGTCTGTGTGGGTCTGTGTGTATGCGTGTGTGAAACTTTCCTCTTCTCTCTCAGCAATTCATGTTGACAAGGTTTGAAGTGGGCGCTGGTGTAAAGACGTGTCCTCACACGCTCCCTCCTCTCTCACTCTCTTTTTCCCCCACTTATTTCTTCCGTGATGTTTTATCGTCGGGGAAAAGACTTATTCAGATATTGACCACGATTCCACTGAGGTTGATTTATTCTAAGATGTAAACATGCACCACTGGCACCCTGGGACCGCGGCTCCCTGTTGGCATCAATAATTCAACTGAATGAATATTTCCCTTCATTCTCTCCGTTATGAATACATGAGGATGTACAGCGAGTGTGAGGGATTTGTGTTAAAGTCATGTTGAGTACGACACTAGAACTAAAGTAGTTTGCATGTTACACACACTGAGCCAGAATCGCTGCATCTGATATTGGATGATAAAAGGTTAGATTTAGGATAAAGCTTTAAAGTTTTATCCACAATCACTAAATTAAAACCTGAACCTGGATTTAAATGATTCTGAAACAAAGACAAAGACAAAAAAATATTCTTCACAAAAAAGTTTCTTCAAAATATATATATACAGAACTAATGGACACTTCAATCCCATATTTATATTCTATCTATATCTACCATCCCCTTTGCTGCTGCTTCACAAAGCAAATAAAATAAAAATTATTATCTTATCTCTTATCTTTCATCAGCTAACTAACCAACTAACTAACTAACTAACTAACTTTATCTTACAATATGATACAGCTGAACATAGCGGAACATGTTAAAGGAGTGACTCCAACATGTCTTCCTTGGGTCATCATGACTCTTCCCTCCTCAAAATGACACGGAGTACATAAGACACAATAATAAAAGTCTTTGGCTCAATTCTGGGTTTCACTGAATTGTTAATTTGTGTTTTTGCTCAGACTGTGTGGATCTGAGTCTCTGCCCGGCGACCAGAGCCAGTTCATGACTGGTCCTCGGGTGTGGGAAGGTTTTCTTCCCAGTAAGATGAGGAACACTTCAGTGTCCTGTCACAAGTCGAGGTGATTGATTTAAGAGTCCACGTTGTGCGTGGAGGTGAGCGTCCGTCTCAGCCGTGTGTCTCGGGTGCGAGACCTTTCATGCCGTGTCCGTGCGTTCTGCTGCGAGCTGCACCCGTCGTGACCTTTAACACTTCTGTCAACAGGAAGTCAGGGAGCTGCAGATCGGAGGGTGAGGAAACTCGACCGCGTGACCTCGGGTGAAGGTTGTTGAGAAGATCTGTGACTTGAATCTGAGAAACTCTCGTAATCTGACGTTTGTTTAAATCTCGACGTATCGTCGCAGAATACATCAGAACCTCAGGAACCACACAAACACATATCTTTGTTTTGATGTTCCTGCCTTCATGTACATCTTTTGCGCTGTTAAATTTTCTCACCGTGCTTTTGGGATTATTATAATTTCAGTTTTTGTTTTCACATGTTGCGCTTGTTAGAAAAATTGCCTTTTTTCTTTCTGTCGTCTTGTTGCGAAACGTTAAGCTGGGTGAAGAAAGTGAAAGAAGCAAATAAAGCAGCATGGGAGTTGAGATGTGTGTGTTTGTGTGTGTGTGTGTGTGTGTGTGTGTGTGTGTGTGTGTGTGTGTGTGTGTGTGTGTGTGTGTGTGTGTGTGTGTGTGTGTGTGTGTGTGTGTGTGTGTGTGTGTGTGTGTGCGCCTGAGGGCAGCCCTCTGAACCCTCTTTCTTTCTCTTTCTCTTTCTCTCACAGAGAATAAAGATAATGTGGAGCGGGGCCGGGCCAGGTGAGAAAGCGATGCACTGAGTTTACGATGTGCGCCGACTGTGAAGCCGAGCGGGGAGAGAACATCTCCACACGTTGGATCTAATACAATCTCTTTAATACATCTCTTAAGACTCTGTCTCGTCAAGTGTCGGCAGTGCAGCAGTTTATTCTAATCCGCGGCGTTGGGACGACTTGGTATAAATTCAGGATTGAGAACAATCTGAAAATCTCTGTTGAGTCTTGAATCTGATTAAAAAAACTAAATATTCCGTATTCGTGTAATTTAAAGACTGGATCTTTTAGCGGTGATATTCGTTCTACTCCTGAAACAATTGATTTGGGGAAGAAAAGGAAACGAGAAGAAGAGCAAGTGACGATGCGTGAACAGAGAAGACAAGGTCTGTCTTCCGTGTCTCCTACTTCCTCTTTCCTGTCTTTCCTCCCTTGTTTCAGATCAGGAGGCAGCGACAGGCGACACATGGCTACACGTAGGATGCTTCTTCTATCCTTTAGAAGACAAGTGGAAGTGAGGGAGGGGAAGAATGGAGAGAGAGAGACAAATGGAACAAAGCTGAGGGACGAGAGAAAGGATGAAATGAGACCAGGAAAGAGAAGGAGTGATGAGACAAGAGGAGAGGAACCGAGGGATGAGCTGCAGGAAGAGAAGGAGGAGGAGACGAGTGGGTGAGAGCCTATTTACTCACCCTGCAGGAAGGAGACAGCAATTAGGATCGCTGTGTGTGTGTGTGTGTGTGTGTGTGTGTGTGTGTGTGTGTGTGTGTGTGTGTGTAGCAGGCATGGGGGGGGTGTTGTCATGAAGACAGCAGGGTTTCAGGGTTTTAAAACAGTGGGGAGCTGCCCACTACAGCACCCTACCCATGTTTCATCATCACTTAACCACACACACACACACACACACACACACGCACGCACGCACGCACGCACGCACGCACCCACACACACACACACCACACACACACACACACACACACACACACACACACACACACACACACACACACACACACCACACACACCACACACACACAGTGTCTTGTTGCTGTTAAACCCGCTTTCTTGTCGAGCTCAGTTCTGTGGCCTCGCAGCTCTGATCCAAGCTGCCAGGGTGTATATCCATTAAACACGAATCTGAGACTGACTTTTAAGCACCGGCCTTTTGAAATGTCACCAGCATCGCTCATCGGCTCTCATCCGAAAAGACATGCAAAGTGTAAACATGTGACTTTCTGTGTTAAAATGATGAATAATGGCATTAAGCTATAGATGCTGTGTGTGTGTGTGTGTGTGTTGCTGCTTTCAGCCTCCTTCTTCAACAATTTATAAAAGTTTGCAGAGCAGCAAAATCAGGAAGGAATTGATCACATACACGGTCTGTAAACACTTTACGGGTTTGTGAAAGTCCACTGCTCCACAGAGATTCACCCGAGTGACGTAGAAGTGTCGAACTACACGTCAGCGTACGATCAAGATTGTTTTCAAGCTGGTATTTGAAGTAGTTCCCTCGTGTTTCCTTAATCTTTCACGTGGCCTTAAACTCCTCCAGATCACTCACTGTCAGGAAGGAAGATTCAGTCCAACGTGTGTTTAGCTTTATGGCGGGTCAGCTGCCTCCGGGCTCAGTGCTCTCATCAAATTAACTAACAAGTGTCGGGGCAGGGACTTGCACCAACTCCGTGCGGGAGATTTTACAACCTGCTTTGTTCCCTGAAGGAGAACAAGCTCGTAGCCGGACTCGTGTTGCTGTTTCATGTCGGGTTCAGCTGTTTTATCTCGGCTGCACAGATTTCTAACAAGCAGCGTTTACGCCTCTCTTCCTGTCTCTGATCTATTTTACAGTATGACTCGTAGCCCTGTGTTACCAGCCGTATTACGGCATCTGAATCCACGGTGCTCGTGGATGTGTACTGTATTTTTTTTGTAGAATTTGTTGTTGTGCAGCCCACCAGGCGGTTTCCAGCCCCCCCACAGAGAGAGAGACCCTTTCTGTGTGAGGCCTGCAGGATGTATTCATGGCACTATCATGTTAAAAGATGCCACATAGCGACTGTGGCCTCACTCAGGCGCTGACTGCTCAGACCTTTCTCCTCACGGACATAATGGTGAACAACAAACATGCAGACATACATTTGTTGACGTTGCATGGATCTGCATATAAATGAAGACGTGCATCCAAGTATCATAATGAAGAGGTGAACACTTCATGTATGAACCCATTCTCCTGTCTTTGCTTCCTCCTCCTCCTCCTCCTCCCATCTGCTTCTTGTCTCTACTCGTGTTGTGTGTGTGTGTGTGTGTGTGTGTGTGTGTGTGTGTGTGTGTGTGTGTGTGTGTGTGTGTGTGTGTGTGTGTGTGTGTGTGTGTGTGTGTGTGTGTGTCTGTGTGTGTGTGTGTGTGTAGTACAATAAATAATGCAGGGTGTGTTGTATGAAAAGATAAGGAGGCAGCATGGGGCTGCTTGGGGGTTGAAGGAGGTGAAGTCACTACATTCACCCTCTACCCTCGCATTAAGACGAGAAGGAGAGGGAGAGGACAGGAATATAGATACAGATAAAGGTTGAGCGGATGGAGAGAGAGAACCAGAGAGAGAGAGATCGAGGCCGAGAAGAGGAGTCACGCAGAGAGAGAGAGATAAAGGAGAACGGAGAGCGGAGGTGTGGAGGCTGTCGTCGGCCTGGTCAAATGCTTTGGTTACCATACATTATCCTCTGTTCATTATTAATATGTTTCATACGCACAGCAGGGGAGCCGCTCCGACCCTCACAACAAGGACAGTGTGTGACAGGTGGTGGGATTTCTTGTTTGTCTGCATTAATGCGTGTGTGTGTGTGTGTGTGTGTGTGTGTGTGTGTGTGTGTGTGTGTGTGTGTGTGTGTGTGTGTGTGTGTGTGTGTGTGTGTGTGTGTGTGTGTGTGTGTGTCTGTGTGTGTGTCTGTTGGTGTGTGTGTGGAACGAGGACATTTTGTTGCAGAGATGAGTGATTATGTGCAAGTGTGTGAGTTTGTATGACCTGCACTCGTGAAATATGCTGTGACTAATTAACCTACATGCTAAATGCTTGTGTGTGTGTGTGTGTGTGTGTGAGTGTGTGTGTGTGTGTGTGTGTGTGTGTGTGTGTGTGTGTGTGTGTGTGTGTGTGTGGTGTGTGTGCATATAACTATCCTTATGCTGTGTGTGGTTGAGTGTATGCAATCGCTCGTGTTGCCGTGTATGAAGGTGTTTAAGTGTGTAACCTGTATGTCTGTGTTTGTGATGACTGACTTAAGGAGTCAGGACTTATTGGAAGTTTAAATAATTTGGTTTTTGGTGATTACGGTTAAAGTTTGGTTTCCATTGAGGTCACTCGCCCAATATGGTGAAGCAAGTAGTCAAAGGAAGTGCCTGTTGTTGTGTTTAAGTTCAGTTTTGGATGTCTGCAGAACTGAAAGTATCCACACCGCAGTGGAGCGGACGCTCGCAGACACGGACGGGTGATGAAACCCGCGACGCACGGATCCCCGCAGCCGGTGGATGAACTGTAAGATGAGACTTAGATTTAATGCGATAGGAAGTTGGTTATGAGCCGGATTCGTGTCTGCAGAGAGCCGGTGCACTTCCTGTCAATGTTGTCGCACCGAAATTGGCTGCGGGTCACCGAGAGGCCGGGTCGTCTTCACGGAGCTGGAGAGATTGGAACTAAATGGCTAGAACGAGGAAGGAGGTCCTCATTTCATTCATTTTGGGAAATATAATATTGATTTTGTATCAGAATTGAAATAAAACAAATTGTAATGTCTGCGATTTCGGCCCGTATCACACCAGTGTTCTACTAATGCATGTGTTCATTTAAGGACTGTGATGGGACACGTTCTGCGATGGCACTAAGGAAAGTGAGACAAGTGAAAAGAGCATCTAAAGGAGAATAAGGAGGATTGTTGTGTTTGTCGAGATGCTTACTGCTGATGTGTGAAACCAAACAAGTGCAGAGACCTTCCCCATTATAACGCTAACTTTTCTACTAAAAGCAAAGAACAAAGGATCAGAATTAGAGGTCGATTCGAGTGCCTGACATTCGATTTCCCTGGAATTCGCTCTGCACAGCTTCTAGAAAGGACACGCGGATGTTTTTCTAATCCCTGACTTTTTAAAAGACAAGTCCGGACTCCTGCTCCTCTCAGGATCTTTGAGACCGAGAGGAAACCTTGATATTTTGCAGGTTTGGGCCCAAAGTGCGACTTCATTAAACCATAATCTCCAGGCACACTGACCTGTGTTGCTCTTCAAGAGGGCGCTGCGTTAGAAAATGAACTTGTATGTCTTTTAAATTTCACATTTGTCTGGATCTCAGTTTTTAAGAAAAGGTCCTGCAGCTTCCACCTGCTCCCTCTGTGTGATTTAAAGCACTTTTTAAAAATTGAACCTGCTCACAAATGAAACTTTGAAACAGAGAAGGACGTATATCTGAGACTGTCCCCGCTGGAAGATGTGAAGCACTCAGTCCACGACTTCACTCACAGTGACAAAGCCCTCGCAGCGTCTGTAGGAATTATGGATAACCTTCCTTTTTACAAAGAAGCTGGAGGAGGACAGGGAAGTACTTTGTCATGACTTTATTTAAAGTTACACAACTCTACACGTCTCCACTTCGATAGAACACGTGACAGTTCTTCATTAGAGTGGAACGTGAACCTCGTTGTTCCAGAGAATCAACCGGAGACGACCGGAGAAGTTGAGGAGCGTCGATGTTACCTCAGCTGATTTACTCGTTTCTGAAAACCACTCCCTTCTTTTCAATCAGGCGGACACGAGGGGATGGATGTGCAGCACCCGCCTCACTTCTCCTCCTCTTTCTCTCTTTCTCTCTTTTAGCCTCCATCTCTCTTCGTCCTTCTTCCTTCCGACATTTCCCGTTTCTCCTTCTCTTCCTCTCGCTCTGCAGCAAATCGAGTCTGAATGAGCTCCAAATTATGTTCAAGTGCAGCCAGAGACACTTCCAGCTCTTTGAGACAGTCGTTCAGCTTGGTAAACTATCATCAGCACACACAGACACACACAGACACACACACACAGATGCAGGCTGCTCTGTCTGGCACTCGATCAGCGGGCTTTGGCTCTTGTGCTGTTGTATTGTCATTGTCCCCGACATGAATAATCCCTCAGTCATTTCCAGTCTCCAGGACAGAGCCAAGGAGAGCGAGCGAGAGCGAGAGACAGTGACGGCGACACAGAGACTGACACATATCATCATGTTGTGTCAGACTCCGGGGCCAAAGAGCTTCCTCAAGGGCGTCTGAGAGCCACCGGTGGCAATCGGAGCCGCAGACGGCGAGAGAGCGGCGGGATGAACATTAGACGGAGACGAGCCGGGAGAGAAACGAGCGACGAGTCAAGGCCGAAGCCAAATCACAGCCCATTTTCTAAAAGTCGAAATTCAAGTTCATCCGTGTGAGGAGGCGGCGGGCGGCGCGGAGGAGCCTCGGCGCCGTCGGGTCAGTGATGAATAAAGGTTTAACGATGATCTCACCGAGGCTACTTGGACGTTTTAGAGGTTAATAACAGTTGACAGCGGTGGAGCTTTATTATTCAATGTCAGGTTTCACATAGAACATACTTTGCTTTAATAATCTTATCTTTATTGAATTGATTGTGTGATGTATTATTATACAGAGAGGAGGTCTACAGCCTCTGGGGGACTCTCTTCCATAAAAACTATTACATGCAATGATTTAATAATTGCATATTTTCCGACCTGAATTAAGGCTGTGAATAATCCTTAATTAAACTGAATCAATCGTCGCTCACTGTTACGACGATTCTGCACTGAACAGCAGAAAAGTAAGGAAAACATAGTAAATAAATAAAGTAAACAGAAAACTTCCTTTAAGCCTGGAGGCAGATTTGTACTTTGAACAAACGAGTGGAACTTGAACACGTTTCAAGGAGAATCCTCAGGTGTCGCTGTCGATCACCGGAGCCGATCAGCTTCAGAGGGATGATGTCGAATCAAACTGCAGCTGTTGCCCCGTGGTCCAGATGTCAAAGTGCACTTTCATCACGCCGCCACTTCCTGTCGCCAGGATCGATTCGGGCCCAGCTGCTCCTCGTGCGCCCGAGCTGCCGACGTGACGGAGCCCGAGAGATGAATTCCACAGCCTCGAAATTGTCATTGTCTCATTTTAAATCAATGGTCGTCCAACTGTGCCACTTTGGATTCTGGCACCGATGAAGACGTGTAACTACCTTTAGAACTACTCCACGTGACCTTTTCAAACTCTCTTCTAAATGTTTTATTTTTGGGGTTCGACACCGGAAAGCGCTGACGAGTTTCTGGCGTGATGTTCCACAGTCGATCGTCTTCCACACATCGAGCTCTGAATCATCACAACATCTCTTCACACGTCCTACGGGTCATTCAGCGCCGCTGTTGGCTAAGACATGGATCCATCTGCTGTTGGTTGGATGATTTCTAAATACCAAAAGGGCCGCTTACTGTCGTCTGGCGTGTGGGCTGCCAACTAAAAGCAGCAGTAGGTAACTTTAACTGAGCGACAGTTTCAGGCAGACTCACGTGAGGACGCCGTGACCTTTGACCTCGGACCACTGAAATCTGTCCAGATGAAAGTTGGAACCAAATTTGAAGAGATTCCCTGAAGTGTCTCCTGATCCGTGCGTTCACAAAACCAGACACTTGATTTGTGAGGTCGCAGTGACGTTGACCTTTGACCGTTTTGTTCTGAATTTCACGGAATTCCCCGAAGCAGTTTCCTGAAGGAGTTTCCTGAAGGAGTTTCCTGAAGGAGTTTCCTGAAGCAGTTTCCTGAAGTGTCGGACACGGAGACATGAGCGTGTTGCGTTAAGAAAGACGGAGAAGTTTTCAAAAAATGACAGAAACTATTCCAAAAAAGTCTTTTGACATCAGCTTCTCCTTGATGATGTCGTGATGGACGTCCCGGTGCATCATGGTCCGTTCTCCGGGCTCCTGTGTTAATGCCCAGTTTGTATGCGTGCATGCACCGTGCCCTTGTTCAGTATGCCAGCAGTACACTGTCAGATGAGTGAATGGCTGTCATCACAGAGCTGGGTGGGTGTGCCGGGCTGAATGTTAACTTGGTTAGCATTTGTCATTGAGCTTTTTATATGCACAAGCATTTCTGATACCGGGTCACTTTCCCAAACAGTTCACAAACAGCGGGGAGGAGGAGCCTCGTAACGTTCTCCGCTGTGATTCCTTCTCCGCTGTGATTCCTTCTCCGCTGACCTCTCGGAGCAGGTTGGTTTTAAAGCCTCGGTTTTACAAACACGGTTCAGACAACGACTCCCTGCAGCTGCGGAGCCGCTCGGCTTCGTGCAGGGGGAAAACTCAAATCTGCACTCGAGCTCCTTTTCCTCCGTTTGCTTCTAGATTCTCGCTTGAATAAATTACAAACGGGAATAGACACATCATAATAATACAACATTTTCTGATTTCAGTGTGTAGGTTGGGTCTCTTTGTCCATGTAGCTTTCTTGTAATTTAGTCTTTTTACCATCTTTATTATCCATTAATTATCACAGGGACAACACAGTGCACATTAAGGTTCTATGCAAACAGTTCTATGCGTGTTCAGTCATGTTGGCTGAGCCGTGCACGTGAGTTTTTAATGCTGCTTGCACATAAACACAGACAGATGGACGGACAGATTTAAATGTTAATTTTTCCAATATTATGAAATCAGCTTCTTCTTACCTCCAAAAACCTAATATTTTTAATTTTGTGAATGTGTGAGGTTGATTTAAATGGGGTTAGTGTTGGTTTCCATTTCTTTGAGTGCAGACACGGGTTAGAGAGACACACACAGAAGAGAGACACACACAGAAGAGACACACACACAAAAGAGACACACACACTCTGAAATAGGAAGTTAAAATAAGGTTAAATCCACAGACGCACTCCACGGACTCGTTCATAAAACAGTTATCAAACCACATGACACGGAGACACTGACACCGGGGGCTATATCACCAAGACCTGAGTTATAAAAAGTTGATAATTAAAGACGGGCCTCGGAGGACGGGGGGGGGGGGGGAGAGATAATTGGCTTTCGTAGCCACGACACCTCGACCCACTTAATACCAATAACTTAATAAGGATCCGAGTCAGATGGAGAAATCACAAAATAACATCTGTCTTATGACTTCGTAAAGATTCCATTAATAGGTGAGTTCACCCCGAGTTTTGTATTTAATGCAATTTATTATTTGACATGTATTATGCTAATGCATAACTCTTTTTCTTCTTTCAGTGCCAGTATATAATTATATTTATCTGTATTTGGCTCTAACATGCCATCGTGATGCAGCTCTTTAACAGCAACACGGACATTTATTTAAACCGAGCGAGGTTTTGACCATGTAAAGCTCTGGACTCATGAATAACACAAATTATATAAAACTTGCAGATGGCGGCTTCGCACCGAACTGTGAAAAAAGTGCAGAAACAAAAGAGGAGGAATCACGAAAAGAGAAAAAGACAGAAGGGCAAAGAGTCAGGAAGGGAATGAAATCTGACGTGGACTCTTGTTATTAACAGTCAGAGTTCACTGAACCTCTCTACGGTTGGGAAGCTAACCTCTGCTCCCTCGCTCTGTGTGTGTCTGTGTGGTCTGTGTGTGTCTGTGTGTGTGTGGGGACCTCAATCTGTTTACAGTCCCATTATGCACACTCGTCTTCCTACTGGGGACGAAAAAGCAAAGTCTCATCACGTAAAAACCGTAGAATTTCAAGGTCAAGACATATTTTGAGTTTGGTTCAGGTTGAGTGTTTAGTTTTGGTTATGGTCAAAGTAGCTGCAGGAAATTAATTAATGAATGAATTGAGCCTGTTCTCATGGGAACGTGTGTGTGTGTTGTGAGTTGCATTGTATGTGAGCACGTGTGCGAGCGTGTGAAACAACTGCCGAGTCAAACAACGGCTTCGCAAGTTCAGAGCGTTGTGATGCACATGTCAGATCCACTTCCAGTAACTTCAGAAGTCAGAAAGATTTGAAAAACACGGACGCACGTTACGTCCAACTCGTGTTTTTCTTCTGTAGCATCTTCACGACATGTTCCACTCTGAGATTAAGAGCTTGTCAGGTTTGTTTTGTGATTTTTGAATCAGTATGACTCAATATTTGTAGATATCACATCCACTTACAATTACCTCCTCTTATTTAAATGGTGGAATCTGACAGCAACGATTAAACTACTACAGAGACAGTCAATTACAGGAAACTAATAAAATAACCAATTAAATTCACATGAAATGGTGAATAAAATGAAACCGTGCATCACAACTGTGCTTCACATCTGCGAGGATCCGTTTGGCCTTGAATTCAATAACCTTCTCCAAAGTGAAAACAAAAAAAAGAAAAATCAAATCATCGGGTTCCAAACATTTCAAAGTTCTGATTAGTGACAAGAAGCGAAGAAACGGCTCAAAGGAGTTTTCCTGTGTTTGTTCTGTGTGTGTGTGTGTTGTCTGTGTGTGTGTGTGCGTGTTGTGTGTGTGTGTGCGTCTGTGTGTGTGCGTGTGTGTGTGTGTGTGTGTCCAGGTCAGTGCCACAAAGTATTTTAAGCGCCGGCGGGCGACCATCAATAACCCAGACGTGTGGAGTCAGTCTTCAGCCATCTATCAGGCTTGTGCTCTGCCCGGGCTCGAACCCACGATCCCCTCATTTGTCTTAGCACGTTTTCCTGCTCTGACAGTTTGCCGACCCCACTTAAAAACACACACACACACACACACACACACACACACACACACACAACACTAAAACAAACACACACAAGCACACATTAAGGCTCGGGCTAAAGCTCAGTGATAACACTTTGAGTCTTTGATCAATTTTTTTATATCTGTCATTGGCTCCGACCACGCACCTGCAGTTTAGAGGCTTTATTGACAAATACAGATGTTTGCACACACACCAAACATCTGGACAACACACAGACTCAGAGGGAATACAACTTTTCAAAGCTGAGCACACAACCAGTGGCAAATATAGTTGAATGATGACGGATCTTTTCAAATACAAGAAACGGTGGGACGCTGAATTAATAAATGTCTTTTGCATTTCTCGCAAAACAAGATGGTGGATTAAATTTGAGCTGAAAAGCCGTCAACTTTCCAAAAGTCTGGAGCAGGTAAAACACTTTCTGTAATTAACGATTTCCCGTGTGACACAGTAATTCCACCGCTGCTTTTGCAATGGTTGACATTTCAGAATCCATTAGCAGCTCTTAGAAGTGGACTTAGAAAACACGCAAGCCAAAATAAACTTCTGTTTGACGGATTTAATACTTTAAATAACACTTCCTGAAGCCGGTTGTCGCTCTGCTCTGTTCTGGCTTTTTGTTTTTAAATCAGTCCGATGAGAATGAGGCTTTTTCTTGCTGATGCTCGATAGACAGCCGCCTGCTTTTCATTTATTGGCTTTTAAGCGACTGAACAAATGTCTGTTCGGTACGAGACGGCATTTCAATATAAATGTTTGAAGCTTTTGCTGGAAGGAAACTTTCTTCTCTGTTGCCTTCTGTACTGACAGTTGTGCAGGGTTTGTGTTTGCTGACCCAGCAGCTCCTGCCTGGTTCCTCTGACCATGTATGCTCCTGCCAGTGGGGCCTATGAGCAGCTGAATGCCTGACACGTACACGCCCAAAAAAACCCCCACGCAAAAACCCATAGCCTGCAGGGATTGTTGTCAAATGTAGGCAAATGTGTGTATTTCAACAAATACCGACCTGAAAATCAGTAATGTGGACCGCTCCTCTCGTCTCACCAGCCTTAAAGAGAAACTACCGTTGGATGTTGGTCCACCTCACTGTGAGAAGGTTCTTGGTTTGAATCCTGGTTCTGCCAAGGCCATTTCATGTGGAGTGTGCACGTTCAGGCTCCAGATGTCCAGGATGGCGTCATCCGGGTTGTTTTGGCTTCATGTTTGGATATTGGGAGGAAGTGGAGACGCGTTGTCCATCTTACTTGCAATCCTCACCGATGTAACGATGAACAACCCCTAAAAACAGGATATTGGAGATAAAAACCACGAACACATCAAATCACGGAAGAAATCATGCCACCAGATTATTTATAAACAAATAAAGTCCAATCACAGACATGTTCTTCCTCCACTTGATCCACTCCAGCACCATCTGTAATGTGGCCCACGCGGGTGTTTGGCGTTCTGTGTCGGTGCTGATCACCGGAGCAGCCTCAGAATCTGTGCCTCGTGGATCCTGATCAACTGAATACCCACTCAGAGCGGGTCAGGACTGTGGAAACGGGAACTTCCAATACTGAACCTTATAAAACCAGTATCGTGTGTCAAAGGGCTTTGCCGATAGAAACCATCTTGTGCCCGGAAGGCCGAGATTTACACGATTCATTACGAGCCAGAGATAAACCAGCTCCTCCGCTCTGAGCTCTGAACACGAGAGCTCACGTGCACAACCTCGTTTTCCTGGAGATTTTTTAATAAAGGATTTATTTTGTGTCTAAGCACACAACATTAATATGTCAGTAACAGATGCACACAATCAACACAACATCGTGGTATTAATGAAACCAGCTACCGTCTGGACTCATGCTGGATTTATCACGTGTGTGAGCAGCCTTGGACGGATTTGTGCAGCTTCTCATCCCACGATCTCTAATATGTCTTGAGATTTCCAGGAGCAACACAGGGCGTGTAGAATTTGGGTAAATTCTGTAATCTTGGATTAAAATCAGTAATCCACGCACAGATTACACATCTGGGTCGACGTTTGTTTTTACCTGTGAATATAGATTTCCACAGATAAGATAAGATTCTGTATACGGTGCAGTTATGAGACTCTGTTGATGTTTATGTTGTTTTGCACCGTCACCGGTTTCTTAAAGCAGCTGTGGGTAACCATGGTAACACCAGTGAATGGGTGGGAACGGACGTGGTGACGATTTTGTCTGTTGTGCAGGATAGAAAAGACGAATAACCGAAAAACGTAACTAACTACATATAGTGAAGATGTCTCTGATAACAACAGTCATGTAACACATTACATGGTGAGTGATATAAACGGATAATGTGCATGAATCAGAAACCTGAGGTTGCTCCTAAATCACCGGCACAACATCGAGCAGGTGTTACACAATTACAAAAGACTGATTTATGTGCCCACATCAAAACATCACATCTGTTCTGCAGCTTGTCTCATTGTAAATGTGTCCCTGCCCCCCCGAAGAACCTTTACCGCATCGCATCGAACGCAGAGGCAAGTCTCGGCCTATTGGTCCGAACCGACCGAGGCGCAGACACTTCTACAACACGTTCCATTCTTTTCCTTTTGTGGATTCATTTCTCTGCAGAAGGAGCAGAAGTGACAGATGGAAGGAGAGCGACCTGTAAACAACAACAAACAGAAAACCTCCCCTCACGAATTTCAATAAATTACAGATGTGGAGCTGCATGGATTCAATGAGATGTCTTTTCCTTTTGCATTTTAAACTGTGACTGCGCTGATCACTGCAACGTAACGTGTAGCCGCAGAGCACATATCACTCACAGGACACACACACCACACACACACACACACAAACACACACACACACACACACACACACACACACACACACACACACACTCTAATACATTCCGTTGGCACTAATATATTCATGTAATTACAAAATACAGCTGTGCACAGGTCTTTAAAAACAACACAAACACATGGACAAGACACAAATGGTTCGATGACGTCAATTGTACAGTTGTGTTGATTTATCACTGCCCAGAGGGTGTGTGTTTGTGTGTGTGCGTGTGTGTGTGTGGTTTCCCTGATTCGACAAACAGAGATCAATGCGCCGGGGTCAGTTTGGAGAGCGCGCTGGAGGGAGCGTGGAGACGAGGAAGATGAGCGGAGAGCTGCAGATGAAGAGCAGGGAGGTTAAAGAGGTTAAAGGGGATTTCATGCTCTGCAGTCCACACGAAGAGAAAACGCTCAAGAAACCGTTTAGTTGCAAGTTAAAAAAAACCAAGAATCCCTCTCGTGTTGTAAAGCTACTGCGAGTCATCATCTTCAAAAGACTCTCAAACCGTTGTTTGGCAGTTTGTGCTGGAACGGGGGGGGGGGGGGGGGGGGGGGGTAATTGCTCTCTGGTCAGAGCTGAAACAAACAACAGAATCCAGCAGAACCCGTCAGCACCAACGTCTTATGGAGCCTTGGATCACGAATCACTCCCATCTCTGATCTCACTCTTATAATTTTGCAATCAAACTCTATTATTCAATAACCAATCAAGCAAGTGACTGCTGCCGCTGTTCAGCTGTGATCTGTGGGAAATGCTCCCGGCTGAGAAGTAAGAGGACGACGCTCCAGCTCCTGTCGTCAGCACTTTAAGTCGTACCTGCAGCCACCGCTTCCCCCCCGACCTCAGACCACCTCTTTTTGGTCGGACTAAATTAAGTCGGACGTTCTGGACCAAACGAAATCGGTGTGAAAACGGCCCTGAAAGTCTCAAAAAGAGAAATAGAGACGTTTGATGGAGAACTTTACAGAAAACCGAATCCTGGAACTCTGCCCCTGAGCAACACATTCGTCTCCAACTGCAGAAGAAGACATGCAACATGCAAACCCAATCAGAGAAAGAGATTTCCTCCTGGAAACACACACACACACACACACACACACACACACACACACACACACACACACACACACACACGTAGAGACACAATCTGCAGACTTCTCTTCCCCCGGCTCGGCATCGTGTTATTTATTTAGCTCCTTATCAGCATCATACATTTCCCAGACGTCTCTACAGTAAAGTAAAGAACGACCAGCGTGCTGTGGAATTAAACACTGGCAATTCATCAAAAATAATTTCCTGTGGCCTCACTTTGTCTCTCTCGCTCTGTGCCGCTGTAATAAAACCGTTTGCAGATGCTGGTTTGCTCTTTACCGCTCACCTCTGCTCCATTATCTCCGTGTCTGCCTGTTTACTCCGCCGGCCTGTCTCCTGCACCACCCCCCGTCCTCCAAGGGGCTATCGCACCATTTGACCTTAGAGGGGGGGGAGCCTGCGAGAGAGAAATCCCCGAAACAAAACACGTCCTCCAATATTTCATTTTGGCATGGCTGCTTTCCCACCTGTTCATCCTGCTGCTGCCGTCTCGTCCCCCCCCCCCCCCCCCCCCCGTCCTGCTCAACTTTCTGCTGAATAACAAGCAAACAAAGTTTTAATAGAATAGTAGAATGTGGCCCAAAGGGGAAGGAATACATTTTTTGTGTGTCGCTCCTCGAGACAACAAAACTTATTCTGAAACAATCTTTTGATTACATGTTATAAACGAGACCCGTGTTGTTTGATCTCACACATTCACTTCTCCAGATCAAACCCCCAAATATGAAGTAAAAACTGTTTTCATGTAACAGTTACTTGTGAGGACACCGGAGAGAATCAGGACAAAATTAATGTTACATTTGTGCTGAGTTACTGAAGCTAATCTAGATGCTAATAGTCAGGAAATACATCCAAACCAGAAGCAAAATTATTGTTTAACAGCAATATACAGTATTCTAAGTATCTCATTGGTTGGTTGGAAGGTTGCTTGATGTGATGGTGGGTGGGTGAAGTGGTTGGTTGGTTGGTTGGAAGGATGGGACATGAAAGGACATGTGCTAATAAAGAATCCGTTAAACTTTAGCATGGATTTGGACAAATTAACAAATTAAGGAATTGTTTCATCACTTGTTTTGAGATGAGGTGTCTTTTGCCATTTTCACAGAATTTCCCAGAGTTAGGTTTAGGTTCGATATTAGAGATGTTCCAATAACATTTAGTCTTCGATAAAAATAACAATGCAGAAAGAGCTGGACTAACTAAGTTACTTCTCTTTTCTTAAGTAGTAATATGTAATGAGAAGCTGATTCAATGTCTCAGTAAAGTATAGAACTTATATTAGTTCACAGTCAATAAGACGTCCTGTAGCCTGTTCACGTTCTCATCTCATTAAAGTCTTCTTCACGTATTCAGACCAGATGTGGACGACACACATCTTCAGGTGCTTGATGCAAACTTTCTGTAGATATAAAAACTCTTCATCCTACCGGCACATTGATTTCCCACAGCCTCCTCCACACGCCTCTCGTCCGCCCACACAGATGCTTTCATTTAAGTTTGGTAATGAGAGTTTTCTCAGGACTGTGTGGGTGTGTGCAGACTGGACTTGATTGACAGCTCCTTCACGCTCCTGTTTCACGTCAGTGGTTGTATTCACCTAGTTTGAGTGAAGGTGGAAGAACTTCAGAGGAACTGAAACTACCTGTATGAGCAACGTTTAAAAAAAGGGGCCCAGGACCTTATCTTATAGAACTTGTACTTTGAAATGAACATTATTTGAATGTGTTTCCATCCCCTCCTCCTCCTCTTCGATCAATCAAAAGCTAGTTTAAAGACTCTTTGATTAATTGCTCACATAAGGACCAAGTTTGTGTCGTCACTAGTTTTTCCAAACGGGTCCGTAAATATCTCCACATTGTGCCGCTGCTCAATCTTCACTCTCTACGTCTCTGCTTTGTAGGAGGAGACGTCCTCGCTCTGACTCGGGTCAATATGCTTTGATCAAAATGTGTCCAACCTGCTTTCCGGATGTCAGCGGAAGGTCCGACACCTGCCCGAGGGCAACAATGATTGACGAAGACAAAAGCCAATAACAGCACATGTTGTTATTGGCGCTGAATGTCTATACTCCGACCTCCCGGGTCGACAACTCAACACAACGTTTTGGCGACACTTCCTGTTTGTAGGCGGCATCCCTGCGGCCACAACTCGTGAATTAATCATTCCTCTGCATTATTATCTACTTTTCTCAAAGCATGATATTCTGAGGTCACGTCAGAGGTCAAGGACACACGAGAAGCAGAAAGTCAGAAACACTCTCTCCCGGTTCGAACTGACGCCGTGTTATCTCGTAAAGAGAGAGATCCGACGTCTCGGGGCTGGAACGACTCTTTCTTGCCGCTTTTCGCTGCAGCTTGCATCATCAAACGCAGGATTTTGGGGGTTGAATACAAACCTGCCAACCGGATGCAGTGAGCGCTGACATTTTCCAGGCGTGTACGTACTAATACAAACACACGGAGATGAAGTTGTGTGTTTTTCCCTGTGGTGTGCGGCGGATCTGCCTGTAGCGGGTTAGGTGGCGTCTCTGTGCTCGTTCTCTTGTGGCCCCCGATGAGCTTTTGTCAGATGAGGTGTTTCTGTGACAGGTGTTCTGCTCTGATGCATCATCCGTCAGAATGATCCCGTCTGAGGTGCGGGGGAGCTGCAGCTTCGCTTCGGGAGCGTCACCAAACAGAAACACTACTTAAAATATACATTAAAACGTAGAGCAAGTGAAACATCCCGGCCCTTGTTCCCTCTCCTCCCTCCTCACCTATTTTATTGTTCCACTTCCTCTTTCCCTTTCTAGTCAGAGGCGGGTTTTGTTCATTCCTGTTAATCCTGCGAGGATCAAGAAAACTTGGCTTCTTGTGAATTATGTAAAATCTTCCATATTCTACCGTTGCTCCTCGGTCGTCTCCTCCCTTCTGTCCTCCCATCTGTGAGGAGGACAAAGCAGAGAACTACAGTGTGTGGGAAACAAAGGACAAACAAAGGACTTCACCTCCTCCTCTCGCTCTGTAACTCACTCCTTTTGTCCTCTCCTCCTCTCCTCCTCTCCTCCTCTCCTCCTCTCCTCCTCTTCTCCTCTCCTCTCCTCCTCTCCTTCCTCTCCTCCTCTCCTCTTCCTCTCCTCCTACTCCTCTCTCTCCCCCTCTCCTCTCCTCTCTCTCCTCTCCTCTCCTCTATCGGGCTCATCTCTCCTCTCGGCTCCTCCTCTCTCTCTTGTAACTCTCCCTTCCTCTCCTCCCTCCTCTCCTCCCTTCTCCTCCTCTACCTCTCCTCCTGGCTCACTGGCCTCTCACTGCTATCTCCATCTCCTCTCTCTCGTCTCCTCCCTCTCTGTCCTCCCTCCCCCTCCTGCTCTCCGCTCCCTCTCCTCCCTCGTCTCTCCGTCCTCTCCTCCCTCTCCTCCCTCTCCTCTCCTCTCCTCTCCTCCTCTCCTCCTCTCCTCCTCTCCTCCTCCCTCCATCTCCTCCCTCTGACGCCAAAGAGGCTCGATCTCTAACAAGGTGGAAACTGATGATCTGAGAGAGTCTCCCTGTAACATATGGAAAGAAGTTTCCAGAGAGAAGTGTCCGTCATTAAGACTTTAACCTACTGCTGGCTCAGAGGCCCCTCACTGCTGACCCAGCGCTGTGTGTGTCTGTCTGTGTGTGTGTGTGTGTGTGTGTGTGTGTGTGTGTGTGTGTTGTGTGTGTGTGTGTGTGTGTGTGTCTGTATGTGTGTGTGGTGTGAGACAGAGATCTAGTTGTCGAATGATGCCCTGCTGTCCTCTGACATCCTCATATATCACTCAGCCTGATGCAAATCTCACACACACACACACACACTTTATCTCAGAGTTTTTCTCACACACGTTGAAGCAGTAGCATTTTTCCTCTTTCACACACACACACACCACACCACACACACACACACACACACACACACACACACACACGGGCTGCAGACCCTTGAGCAGCACGTCAGGAATCATGTGGTTTAATTAATTACCGTCTCAGAGCGACCAAGGTCAGCGCGCCGCTCAGCTGGAGAACGCTCCGGAGGTCACGGCCTCTCCGTCCGACTCCTCTCAAGCTGTCAGGTGTCTGCGAAGGTGAAGTGAGAGGAAACTCAAAGTCTCCACTTGTGTGTGCACGTCGGGAACAACGGCTGAAACAGGGACACAAGTGTATTCACCCATTAGAGATACATGACTTTAACGAAGGGATATTTAATAATAATAACAATAATTTAGATGCACAAAAGTAATTAAATGAATAACTAGAATGCCACT
This sequence comes from Reinhardtius hippoglossoides, assembly GCA_006182925.3. Classification (NCBI taxonomy): domain Eukaryota; kingdom Metazoa; phylum Chordata; class Actinopteri; order Pleuronectiformes; family Pleuronectidae; genus Reinhardtius; species Reinhardtius hippoglossoides. Next base: position 22,221,652 of record CM031681.1, on the reverse strand, counting down.
CAGTAGAGTCCACACCTCCACTAACATTCCCCTAATGAAACCACATTTAAACTCTAAAGATCCAGGTTGTAAGTTGAATCTGCACCAAAATGTGAACACTCATCAACACAAAGTCCCTAAACATGTTTTATTCCATCCATCTCGCAATGTTAGAAGAAAGTGGAGAAAGTCCTGAATTTCCTCTTGATCCTGATCCTGATCCAGCTCCTGATCCAGCTCCTGATCCAGCTCCTGATCCAGCTCCTGATCCAGATCCTGATCCAGCTCCTGATCCTGATCCAGATCCTGATCCAGATGAGACAAACATGAGGCGACTGAGCTTAGGCCAGAATAAAACAGACGTGGCTCGTTGAGTTATAGCAAAAGCAACGGTCACTCCAGAGGTTGTGATTAACGGATCCCTGATCCATTAGATTGATTATGTTTCAGGACGTAATGAGGTGAAACCAGAAAACTGCACAGTCGAACATGAAGAATGGAAAACCAATATTTCACTTTTAAGGAGCAACATGAACTCGCTCAGTTTGTTAGAGTAACTTTTTGAATCCCTGAGTCACTGAGCAGATTCTGGTCTCATCCACCAGGTACTGGGTGTTTTCTTGTGTACTGATTAGGGTGTTTATTTAAAATTGGTGTGTCCTTAAGTGACACAATACCGTATTTCATATATATACAAGTACAATAATTATTCTTTGCACACATCCAACATGGTTGTTTCTCTAATCTTATCAAAACTCCTCGGGTCATTCGTCAGGAAACAATCTCGTATCCATGTATTTTAAATGTGTATAAACGGAAACTAAATCTCCTGAAAGTTAAATGTTGCATTGGAATGAGAGACAGACACACACACTGAAGTGAAGTCTCGTTGCCGCTTCAGTTGGAGAATCACTACTTCACCAGAGTCTGTGCACTTTGTTGGGTTCGGTGTCATTAATCCTGCAAATCAAAGAGCCTTTATTCTTCTCGTCCATGACTAATGATTTTTCTAACGGCGGCCAGAAATGGTGCGAGGCGGGTTCGAGTATTTGAGAAGCAGTGGAGGAATAAAAAAAACTCACTCTGCGGTTAAATAATGGCTGGAGAACAAGTGGTTAGTGCAGTCGAACAGAGAGAGAGAGAGAGAGGCAGGCGGGCAAACAGCCGTATGGACGTGTGTGTGTGTGTGTGTGTGTGTGTGTGTGTGTGTGTGTGTGTGTGTGTGTGTGTGTGTGTGTGTGTGTGTGTGTGTGTGTGTGTGTGTGTGTGTGTGTGTGTGAAAGGCCTCCTCCTCGGGGGAACACGGTTTGGATCTGCTTCTGCCTCATGGCTGCAGTGTGAGGACCTGCTGAGATTCAATAAGTTGTTGGAGACTAAGAGTGAGAGAACACCCGAGAATAACTGTGGGTGGAACGAAGGGTAAAGGTTTGAGCATCACTAAGTCACAGCCAGACCAGGTATCCACATCCATCCTGAGTGATCCAATCACAAGTGGTCGATGCTACGATACAGATCTGAATGTGTCTGAATGCATCCTGAGATCTGAGACTCTGTTTTAATCCCCGTCCCATTAAAAATCACCTGAAAATGCATTTCACATGTCCGCTCACTCAGACCTGAATCTGTAGTTGACTTTGATTATGATTATGAGACACTGGACTGAAATACAATCAATACATTTTATTTACAAACTGTAAAAGACGACAATTATTCAAGGTATTTAAATAAAACAAGAAATATCAACAGGATTCAAAATAATTAAAAGAATATCACACAGTATTAAAAAGTATTAAAACCATTAAATGTAGTGTGATGGAAATTCATCTTGAGATTTGAAATAATGAAATTCTCAGACTGGAGTTGCATTTGAGTCTTTTTAATAGTAAGCTCTGCAGAGGTTACACAACAAGCACAAAAGCCAGAACTCATACAAATATGAAAAAAGACATGATATCATCATCTGTGCCTGTCCGGGTTCCATCCTGTCAGGTAGACAGTATCACAGCAGTGAGACACCTGGTCAGGGGGATTTCCAATACCTTAGACACTGGTCAGTTGAATTTTCCACTACAGTAGTAAAAGGTATTCAAATGTAGTAAAAAAGTATTAACAAAAAATTGTATTATGTACATGTACAATGCATATTAAAATAGAAAAACACCAATAAAGAAATAAAGAAAGAAGTAATTCAGTCCATCGGTTTCGGACAGCAGCAGCAAGTTATGAGGTTTGAGAAGAATTTTCTAATTCTTCTCCACAGCTTCCGCTTGCCGCCCGAGGAGGCTGAGGCTGCAGCGGTGACTTCTGCAGCCTCGTCAGAACACCCGGAGACTTCCTCCCTGGTGCCATCATCGCCGATGGACAAACAGACCGAGGTATCTGTGGAGTCCATAGGCAGGTCAGAACACCCGGAGACTTCCTCCCTGGTGCCATCATCGCCGATGGACAAACAGACCGAGGTATCTGTGGAGTCCATAGGCAGGTCAGAACACCCGGAGACTTCCTCCCTGGTGTCATAATCGCCGATGGACGACGAGACCGAGGTATCTGTGGAGTCCATAGGCAGGTCAGAACCCCAGGAGTCTTCCTCGCTGGTGTCATCATCGCCAATGGACGAACAGACTGAGGTATCTGTGGAGTCCATAGGCAGGTCAGAACACCTGGAGACTTCCTCCCTGGTGTCATAATCGCCAATGGACGAACAGACTGAGGTATCTGTGGAGTCCATAGGCAGGTCAGAACACCTGGAGACTTCCTCCCTGGTGTCATAATCGCCGATGGACGACGAGACCGAGGTATCTGTGGAGTCCATAGGCAGGTCAGAACACCCAGAGCCAGAGTAGCTGCTGCCTGAGGTTGAACCGCGGACGCTGTCCTCCGTTGGGCAGAACCTCATTGCTACTTTGGAGGTGGTAAGACTGGATGAGGAAAGACAATCAATTAGTAAATCAGTCACTGTCAATTAATGAAAACCATCAGTCCATCCAACCTGATGTGTTGTTTAGTTCCAGTGTGAAAGGACATGTGGTCACTTACTAGTCTCTGCTGTGTACGTCCCTCAGGTGGCTCATGGAAAGGAAGGGCAGCTCCAGAGCTTGACGAGGAGAGATCCTCTCATCCCCGTCAAGATGTAGCAGCTGCTCCAGCAGAGACACGAAGGCCTTGCGGTCTTCCATCTCTGCCGCCCCCAACTCTGGATAGATCTGGATTTGAAAACAGGTTTCAGGTCAGATGATCCAGCTCCCGATAAATAACTGGTACAGATCCAGTCTTTACTTGTACAACACATGAGAGAGTACTCACATGAATCAGGCCATTGAGGGAGTTCGGCCGATTGATGAAGCGATCCTCTTTCACTGTTTCCACATTATTGATATTGGTGTATTCTTCTGCAGTCTGAAGGAACAAAAATAAATAAAGATGAGAACAGGGCAGTATGATTTTAAAAATGCTCCATTAAAATTCACAAACATAGAAGAACGTGTTTACTCTACCATCAGTCTCCATGATGGACTGTCTTCCCCCTCCTCTTCGATGAAGTACCGGTCGCTCAACACTCCAGCACTGATCAGGCGGCCGGGCGGCTGGCCCAGCAGTGTCACTATGTTCTTCATCTGCAGACAGAATACACATCATGAGAATCACATCCACTTACATTCTCTATGAATATGAAAAATAAATAAAAATCCATTTGGTTGGATGATAAATACCATTTGATATTCGCACTCATTGGAGAATAGGTTCAGAGCCAGGTACAGGAACGCCAGGACGCAGCCGACCCCCCACACATCGACGGCCTCAGAGAATTGAAGACCCAGAGAGACCTCTGGAGCTCTGAGAAGGAAAGACATGAGCCACAGATGAAAAATCTGTTGAAACATTTCAGGGCAAAGAAAATAATGTTGCTAAACAGATGCTGTGCAGGATGAACTCACATGTACCCACACGGCTGGATATCCATCCCCTGCGTGACCTCGTGCGCCATCATGGCGCAGCCGAAGTCAATTAATTTTATCCTGAATGGCTGGTCCTTGATGTTAACAAACATAACATTGTCTGGTTTTATGTCTGCGTGCAGGACGCCGAGACACTTCAGGGCATCCAATGCCACCAAGAGCTGCAGGGACACAAAGAATACACAACATTTAGAATTATTTTCTCCCATGTTCTGTTGTTGGGTGTTAGGTTTAGGTTTTGGGGATCTCTCTACAGATGAGTGTTTGTTTCATGATGCATTGATCGCGCCTGCTTACCTGCTTGGCAACTGGGCGGATCTCAAGTAAAGGATGGGGCTTCCACTGTCGCTGCTGTAGCAGGTCATAGAGACTCGTGTCCAGCTTCTCAAAGACCAAGAAGGTCAGTTCCATGTGCTGGAATTCCTCATGGTATTTAACAATGCTGGTAAGATCAGCATTCAGGCCACTGATGACTTCCAGCATGTCAAGCTGAAGAGAGAAGAGGAGACGTGATAAGACAAGACTATCAACAGTTTGATCAGCTTCATGTTCGGATGCAGCAGACAACACCTGAGCACAGGAATATAAACAAAGACTTCAGTCTCATACCTCATGCTCAATGTCCTCGTTGTACATCGGGACTTTAACAGCCACGATCTCTTTGGTGCTGAGGTTCATGGCCGAGAAGATCCTTCCAAAGCTCCCTTGCCCTAGAAAGTCCTGCATTGAATAGGAGGTAGAGCTGCTGTGCAGCGTCTGGCCGTCCTGAGCGCCAGGTGCTGTCAGTGGAACTGTGGAGAGAGATGGTGGAGACAGAATATGTGATGTGGGTGTTTTCAGTGAGAGAGATTCATTCAGTCAACACAATATGAACAAACGCACAACAGGAGTCACATGTCTTTGTCTTTCTGCAGTTGTCATTTTAAGACCATGTGAAGACTAAAAATATGACCAACGTTTCTGTTTTCAGCAAATAGATCAGACAAGATAATGTTGATGCTGTTGATAAAACAGCAAAAACCTCATTGGCCTCAAGTAACAAACAATGAGTTGTTGGACATGAAGCAAAATAAGCTATGCTAGCAAAAGAAGCTATGCTAGCAGAAGTAGCTAAGATAGCAAAAGTAGCTATGCTAGCAGAAGTAGCTATGCTAGCAGAAGTAGCTAGCCTCTGATATCTTCCTCTTCACCCGCACACACAGGAAACAGCGCACACAAGCTGTTAACCAAGGACACACACAGGTTGCACATCACAATAGCTACTTCTGCTAGCATAGCTACTTCTGCTAGCATAGATACTTCTGCTAGCATAGCTACTCTGTTTTCAGAGTCTTACCTGAGGCAGCAGAAGGATCTTCTGGAGTTTTACACAGTGACATAATGTCCAGTATTTGCAGTTCAATAACCAGAAGCTGAGAATCTTGTGTGTCTCAATCATACCAACTTTAGCCATGATGAATCTTGTCTCTCTTAACATACAAACTGCAATGTGAACTGATCCTACATCAATTCTGCTGATGACCTCGGGTCGTGAGGTCAAAGGCGAACTGAGTCCTTTACATCAAAGCTCTGCTGCTGTGACCTCGGGTCGTGAGGTCAAAGGCGAACTGAGTCCTTTACATCAAAGCTCTGCTGCTGTGACATCACAACACAAGGGTTGTGATGTCACAATAGCTACTTCTGCTAGCATAGCTACTTCTGCTAGCATAGCTACTTCTGCTAGCATAGCTACTTCTGCTAGCATAGCTACTTCTGCTAGCATAGCTACTCTGTTTTCAGAGTCTTACCTGAGGCAGCAGAAGGATCTTCTGGAGTTTTCACCTGTGACATAATGTCCAGTATTTGCAGTTCAATAACGAGAAGCTGAGAATTGATCTGTAATCCAGAGTCTTCTCGCTTGTGTGTCTCACTACAACTGTCAATGGTGAACTGATCCCTTAACATCGAATCTCTGCTGATGTGACCTCGGGTCGTGAGGTCAAAGGCGAACTGAGTCCTTTAAATCAAAGCTCTGCTGCTGTGACCTCGGGTCGTGAGGTCAAAGGCGAACTGAGTCCTTTAAATCAAAGCTCTGCTGATGTGACCTCGGGTCGTGAGGTCAAAGGCGAACTGAGTCCTTTAAATCAAAGCTCTGCTGCTGTGACCTCGGGTCGTGAGGTCAAAGGCGAACTGAGTCCTTTAAATCAAAGCTCTGCGCTGTGACTCGGGTCGTGAGTCAAGGCGACTGAGTCCTTAACAAAGCTTGCTGCTGTGACATCACAACACAACGTTGTCTTTGGTTTTTTTTTGTTTTTTTTATTCAAATTCAAACAAACTTTATTTGTCCCTGGTGGACAAAACAAAAATATATATATTTAAAAACATAAAACAGCAACTTGTTTGAAATGTATTAAATAATAACATGTATCTCATGTATATATATATATCTGTGTGTGTGTGTGTTTAGTCAGCCATGACACTGTACGTCATGCTGGTCACTGAAAGTTATAAACCAGCCTCACACAGAGTTCGGGCCCGAACACCCATCAATCTCAATCTCACAGCCTGAGTGTGTGTGTGTGTGTGTGTGTGTGTGTGTGTGTGTGTGTGTGTGTGTGTGTGTGTGTGTGTGTGTGTGTGTGTGTGTGTGTGTGTGGTAATTAATCGAAGTGTCACAGAGTGATTAAGGTCGGGAGGTTCCTGAGCGAAAGGCCCAAAGAGCCGCTCCACTGCTGCTGCCGTCTTTAAGTCTCGGGGAAATGTTCGTGGTTCTGTCTCACGCTGCTGAAACACACGAGACGCGCAGCTACTGTACTTCCACATGTAAACTATTCTGTGTTCAACGGGACGGGAGTTCTGGAGTTTAAATGAAACAGACGCAGAAGGAGTAAACGTTATCAAAAGATTTGCACGGGAATAACGAGCGAAACAGAAGATAAAAAAGATATTCTACAAAGTGTGTGCGACGAAAAAATCCCGTCTCAGAATCACAGTTTTGTGAGGGCGAGGGGCTGGCATCGAACCCACGGAGCCAAGTGGAAGCTGTCTGATTTCTCTCCGCGGGGGGGGGGGCCGCCGCCGCTAACGTCCTGGGAGTTTAAATGAAGCCGACCTCAGAGGATCCTGTGAGTCTGTCTGGAGAAGGAGCACCAGGCAGTGCAATCTAATTATTATCTTCAGTCTAACAAGGTCACGGTGCTATTCCTGGGTAGGAACGAGTTTTGAGAAGTCAAACGCTCCCGTGACAAAGTGCTGGATTTAATTATGTTTTGTACTCCTCCTGTTTAAATCTGCTTCTCTACAGTAACTTTTCTACTTCATTTTGTTGACCTCAAATTCTTTCATCACCCTAAGAGAAGCTTTAAGGGCTTTTACACACATTAATCACACAACATCTCTCAACATTTGCTCACAGATATATATTTTAGACCAGGAATTTGCATTTAAAAGGAGAAAAGGATTAGAAATACACGAGGATTTGTGAACAGACGGTTAAGGACGGTCAACAGAACTTTATTAAATCCAACACATTAATGAGTTTGAGTTTGAAGTGAAGGCCCCACGCTGACCAGATTCACTGAGAGGGCGACGGCGTTCACACTTTTATCTGCACGATCTGAGAAAGCAGCTTCTCACAAGTATGAAAACCAGACTTTTCCTTTAAAGATAAACTTGAGAATTGTCTCCGAAACCTCTGCAGCTTTAATCTTCTTTAGGTTTTATTCTTGTGGAGATTTGTTTCATGTCGGATTAAAACCAGAACGCTCAAAGTGAAGGAGCAGCCGGCAAAATTATTTAAACTTACTGGAATCAAGAGGAGGCATCAAGATCTAAATACAGAGTCTGTGTCGCTGCTTGGATTTTAATTCAGATCTTTATCCCCCTTGTGGCCAAAACTCAAGTAAAGGACCTTTAACCCATTTTCCTTTTTAAAAAACACAAGAAACTTTGAATTTAACAAATGAATAAACAAAAAACGATGGTTTAACATTTAAATCCTATAAAAACAATCCCTAGGTTGTCAGCGCTCAGTGTTTTATGAGCTATGGTAACGTTTTTTTGTTGGAAGACAAAGCAGCGCCCCCAAAAGTAAAGCCAAAACATCTGGGGTGCCCCCTGGTGGCTGCCTGAAGTATAGGTCATAAACCCCTGAGAACAAACTCCATAAATGGTTGTTCAGGTCAGAAAAAGAGGCTCAAACCATCAGAATCACAGCTGTATTAAAGCTCAACTAAACAATTGTCTAATGAGTCCACGTTCCAACCAATAGACGTGATAACGAGCTGATAATACTAATTAAAGTAATAACGGAGCTCATGTGCTGACTGGGCTCCGTGAAACTGGTTTAATGACTTGAATCAGTGATACCAGTGGGCTCGGGTTGCTCCTCCCAGCTCGTATGTATGGAGGAGTTAGTTTAGACGGAGTAAAAGTTATTTCAGTCAAGTTATCGGTTATGAAATCAGTTCCTCTGAAGCTGCAACATTTCCCTGTCCGTCAGCATCAAGCTGTCGTTCTGCAGAAACACTCGACTGGCGACTCGACACCTGACCCAGTTCCTCCTCCTCCTCCTCCTCCCTCCGGTTCACTGTCACCGTAACGAAGGGCGCTGGATTGTGCCGGGAGCAGGATTATGTAATAATTCACCTTTGAGGAAGTTGAAAGGCATCGCCGCAGGTTAGACGGCGGTCGACGGAGGGCTGGTTACCGCTGCGTCGTAACGTTTCACACAGGTTGCCTCATTATCACACTTATTATTATCAACCAGCAGCGACTTTAACGTCGGCAACGAAAGAGAAGGAATAATAATCACCTGCGTCTCTCGGGGACGAGTCTCTTGAAGAACGTGGTCATTTGATATTTATCATAATTTAAAGTTTGAACTGCAAACTGTGAAACTAATATAACTATAAAACAAAGTGATTACAGACAAGTACATGTCTGTACTTTCAACAGAACAGCAACGGCGTCCGATTCTAAAATTAGTTAACAGGAAAAAATAACCCTTTTATCAGGGATTGATGAATGTTAATTGGACACACACACACACACACACACACACACACACACACACACACACACACACACACACACAAATATAGCAATAACATCGTGCTACACATGTTTTTTAGTCATGATCTTTGTCTTCGTGCATTGATCGGACTGTAGGGGGCGCTGCAGTAGGACTCATTCAGGCGTGTGTGAGTGAACAAAAGGCCTCTTTTACCAGTTGTGTAGCACATCGGTGTGATTGTGTGTCCGAGCTGCAGCTCTGTAATCCCTCAGTTCATCCATCAACCTTTACATCCAGGTCGGAGTCGGGGGAGCGACCTGTCGGCTGCTGCTCGGAAAATGACTTTGACTCGACTCAACTCGCTTATTAACGTTTTTGTGAAAATGTAGCAGCACCATTGTGTTGAGTGTGTGATGGGTCGGGATTTGCATAAAGGTTGTCGGATGTTTATTGATAACTAACTTTCATATTTTAAACAGTTTGTCTCATTTCCCTCTGTTGACAATGCAGAGGTGGAAGTTGAAGATTTGCTGTAGATGATGCAAAGTGAGGGAGAAGTGAGAAATCCACTATTTGACTTGTTGAGCTGGAAAAGCACAAGTTGAACTGACAGCAGGGACTCGGAGTCCCAGAAGCCACGAGGGCCGGGGCCGTCGCTCGCAGCTCGCAGCAGGAAACACCCAATCATGAGAAATGTTCAGATCCCCCCCCCCCCCCCCCCCGCTCCTCCTTCAACGACTTGTTGAATTATCTATAAAAATAATCCAGGTTTTCTACAATAAGACAAAATGCTAAACCAAGTTCCCTGTAGGTTCCTACTTTCAGTTTGTAGTTTTATCCAAAGCTTAAGTTTCCATAGTTGACAAGAACTTTGCAGCTTCACAAATTCAACATATCAGATATGAAATGAAACGAAGACGATGGAAATGATGCTGACTTTACTCATCGGAGGCAATTTTTGAAGTTTATTTCTCCGAACCCGCCCTGACAGTTTCTGAACAGTGAAGCAGACTCAACCTTCTGTTACTGTCAGTCTGCGTCTCCGCCCTTCGATCAACCTCACCTCCGCTCTTCTCTCCATCTTCCTCCTGTTCTCTGGAGCTCACAGTGCGAAAGACAAACAGGAACACTTCATACTCCCCTGGGATCCGGGATCTGGTGTGTGTGTGTGTGTCTGTGGTGTGTGTGTGTGTGTGTAGGTCAGTGTAAAGCTGACATGTTGTGCACTGTAGCAAGGTCACACAGGCGCTGCAGCTGGGAAGAGGATGGATGGATGGATGGATGGATGGAAGAAGCTGAGGAGGCAGTTGGAGGGAAAGTGAGAGTATGACCTCGCCCGTGGAGAAAAGGTCTCTAACAGCCTCAGAGGAGAGAAGACGACTCGTTTCACTTCAGTTCAACCAAACACACGAAGAACAACAAGTTGTCTCAGATAAATCTCTGAGAAGTTCTTCCTCGTTTTGAAGAAATAAACAACCAATAGCTTTAATATGAGAAATAAATAAATCGGGGAAAAAATGAGCTATTAGTGAGACGGAAACATTTCATTCAATATGTTTTCATGTTCATTACTGGTGAAATGAAAACTGTGGCAATGGATCAAGATCTTGTTTTTCTATATTTGTTATGCGCATATGTTTATATAATTAAAAGAGCCCAACTGATTTATTAGTCAGCTGATAAAATCATCCAATATGAAACTTTTATACTACGTGTTGTGCAGAAACTTTTATTTTACAAATGAAACGATGCTGAAAACGTGCATTATTTAGCAATTATTATTATGTATATCAAGTTTATGGTTAAACTTTAAAATGACAAGACTCAGTCATTTCCAAAGGGTTTGATAACAACATCCTAGGAGTCACTGTCATTTAAACAAATATATAAATACATATAAACCAATATATCAGTATTGGTTAATACATCATATTGGATCTGCATCAGCTCCCTTTATCAGCCGGGCTCTAATAACTTATAACTGTCAGTGTATAAAAACAAATACCTGCAGTAATTATAGTTGGATTAATTTGACATAACTTATTTATTTATAAGACGTACCTGAGCATTGATGATACTGTGCACATGAATCTGAGCTCATTATTTACTTAGAAAAGACAATAATGCAGAGTAACTGAAAAGCTATAAATTTAAAGAAAGATCACATCCTTCCTTTTACAGAACTTGAATTAATCGCAATTAAACTCAGATGTTTGTGTTTAATTCTAATGATTGAACCAATTAGCCTTAACGAGCTCATCTGATCGTAAATAAAAAGTTCTCATGTCTCATCTCGGACGATGAAGATTAGTGTCGTTGGTATTAAACCAGTTGCTGTGGTGACCTCGTCCCGTTCGGCTGCTGGTTTCTGTGAAGACGTCGGCCGCCTCCGATGTAGAGGAGCAGACAAGAAGTGAAGGATGAAGAGAGGGAAGGAAAAGGAAACACAGATCGGCCCTGTCGCTCCATGTGCTGACAGTGAAGTGCCAGGACGCAGGTGTGTGTGTGTGTGTGTGTCTGTGTGTGTGTGTGTGTGTGTGTGTGTGTGTGTCTGTGTGAGTGTGTGTGTGAGTGTCTTCCCTCCCCCCCTCTGGCTGTACCCATCACCTTTCCAGAGAAACAACCTCGTCAACATGATGTATTTTTACAGGTGAAAGTTTCTCTCTACATAGAAACACTGTGTGAACTCGACGTCACAGACAAAGTGTTGATCCCGTTTGTTTAATCTCCTCTCGCCAGACAAACCTCCGCAGAGTCAATATTTCCTCGTGTTGCGAAAGGTAATTTTTCTAATTTACATAATTGAATACTGTACGAATTTGGCTGACGCCGCACTTTGCAGTGATTCTCGTCCTTTTAATCGGACGAGGGGAAACAGGGGGTGAATGCCCGCGAGCCGGTGACCTTTGGTTTCCTCGGCACTCCGCCTCGCCGCTCCGTTTTCCCGCCGTCCCGCGAATATGAGCGAGCTGCCGACATGAAGGGCTTTTTAATTGACTTGCATGCTATCACTGCCCTGCAGGAAACGTTTGTTTCTCACGTTACAGCAGCGAGTGTGGAACTACTTCATGATTTAGTGTCCGAGCTGGAATGGTAAAGTCAGAGAGGAAGCTGCGTCCATGTTGTAGTCACACAAATTATCAAATAAAGTGTTTTTAAATGGTCTTATTTGTAGGTTTGGCTGAAACCACCGTTTAAATTGAAGAAATCAGAGTTACTGAGAGTTAATGAGTTTGCAGGTTTCCACAAAGTGACTAAAATTGTGATTCTTGCAGAAACAAAACTTTGTGTCACCCTCACCTAACTTCTTCAACCCTGAAAGAAACCTCTCCAAACTCGTACTTTTAGTTTTGTGCAGCATATTGACAGTGAACTATACAGTAAACCTGTACAGTCGCACATTGTTTACAAGGAGAAATGTTCCTCCTCATCGCAGAACGCAGCGTTGTGTGTTTGCCTGAACCGACGGACTTTGAAAGAAGCCAGAGAATAAAGGGTGAAAGAGAGGGAGACGGAAAACAGAAGGAGGGGGGGAATGAAAACTCAGCTTGTTTGCGGGTTTCGGATTCGACGGAGTTCTCCTCGAATGCATCAATATCACATGTTCTGCACCTGAGCTGCGAGAGACAGAGGTCACGTTCCGCAGGCACAAAGAGAAATGGCACAGGACGCGGGGAGCCCGGCCGACAGTGTGAGGATGTTAGTGATGTACCCGCGGCGTCTTCACACCCGGCTGCTTGTTGGCAAATGATTATTTTATATCCGTGCCTCGTGTGCACCTCTTTAACATCTCCAGTCCCCGTCTCGCTCCCCCCTCTCCTTCCTGTCGAGGGATGAAACAAGCTGCTCTAACAAGGTGAAAAAAAATGATTTGAGGGAGTGCAGAGGAAGCAAAAAAAAAAACACACACACAGTGCGCTTGTGTCCTGGAAACAGAGAGATGTGGGGGGGGGGGGGGGGGGGGGGGGGGTTGGGGAGGGGGTTGCGTGTCTGTGAAAGGATGAAAACCTATAGATTGTGATCAAACATAACAATGGAAACTTTATCAGATGCTCTTGAAAGGTTGTTGTCGAACTTGGATTTGACTTCCACTGATTCTGAGGCCTGGACTTTGCTGATCGGCCGATATCGAGCTCCGATCTCATTCAGGTTCATTTAAAAAAGAATTAAAAGGTTGAAAAGCAAAATACACACAGAGAATGAAGAAAGTAAAACTTCATTTCACGATGTAGATTGAAGGAAAAAAGACACAAACACACAAATAAACACAAATATATCTAGAAATACACAACAACTACTTCCTTTAAACAGCAGTTAAAGTGGGTTAAGACTTGGTTTTAGGGTTAAAATGAAGTTAAGGTTGGGATCAGGGTTGTGTGATTGTTAAGATAAGAAAGATAAGATTATTCTTTATTCGTCCTACAACGGGGACATTTGCAGGGGCCTTGGGACATTATGTCAATGACTGTCCTCAGAACTATAGAGACAATTGTGTGTGTGCGTGTGTGTGTGTGTGTGTGTACGTGTGGTGTGTGTGTGTGTGTGTGTGTGTGTGTGTGTGTGTGTGTGTGTGTGTGTGTGTACGTGGTGTGTACGTGCGTCTACAGTGGCAGGGGAAAATGCCAGTTTGCATGGCTGAAGGTGACTGTGACAGTTTTATCCTCAGGGCGTCATTTTCCCGACACAAAGTCTGTCTGCTACAGTAGAAGGTTGATGTGTGTAGTTGTCGCTGTGAATACACAAACACACACATACACACAGACACACACCAACATATATCCAAAGCTGCGGTGGAGAAAGTACAAACCGAAGTCGGGAGTTTGTGAATTCATTGTAAAGTTTGTACAGATGGAGATTTAGAGGTTTTCCGAACAAAAATACACAAATATTTAGGATGTGAAATGACTTTTAATCGCACAAACTATTGTGTTCATCCATCAACTTAATGAACACTGATGTATTATACTGCAGATTACACACATCCCCTTAAATGTATTTGTTGTGTTCCATTGCACAAAGTGAGTCATGTATTTGTCATATTTAAGATTTCATATCTGATAATATTGCATGTGACACTGTGATGGTTCGTCTGATTCACCTTCACAGACAACAACCTTCAAGTGACCTTGTTCATCCTGCACATGACGTATACACACATTTTATACAACCCTCCCCCACAAACACACACACACACACACCACACACACCCACACACACACACACACACACACACACACACAGCTGTGTTGTGGCCCAGTTCTGAGTTTAAACAATGACGTTATTCTTCTGTGAAATGTCTGCAGTGTTTGCAGGAGCACAGCGGCTCCCTCAGTGACTCTAACCCCAACACATCCACACTCCTACACAAATACATTGACTGCATTGTTTGTGCGTACGTTAATTGTGTCTGTGTGTGTGTGTTGTGTGTGTGTGCGTGTTTTATGATCTCCATCCTCACATTATGTCGAATCCATAGGCAGCGTCTGTTGAGAAAAGCTGAATAATTATCTGCCTCCTCCTCCTCCCATCTCTCATCTCTGCTCTTTTATTTTGTTGTTGCCTTTTCTCTGTCTCTCTCCCTCACACACACACACACACACACACACACACACACACACACACACACACACACACACACACACACATCGCTCTCTCTCTCTCTTTTATAATTATTTCCACAACAATGATTGGACCAGTTGATTAAAAATGGTCTTGCGGGAGCTGTTTCCTGGCTAATGGCGTCTCTGTTCTACACAATGAGTTCACACACTATATGAAACACATTATACACCACACACACACACGCACCACACGCACACAAATACACATTTTGCATGCATATACAAAAGAACAAGCAGACACACAAACATTTGCCAACTAATGGCATCTGAGTTGCGCAGCATTAGTTCAGCACACACACACACACACACACACACACACACACACACACACACACACACACACACACACACACACACACACACACACACACACACACACACAATGCTTCGGCCAAACAAAGCCACTGTGTTGTGTCTAGAATCTGTTTCATTATAGTTAAATAAACTCGGTCCAAATAATTCTGCACTGAATCATTTTCCAAACGCCTCCAGTGCGATTCCACCAGATGGAGTTCTGGTTTTCAGAAGTTTGCAAATCAAAGTTAAACTTTTACCCGCAGTTCCTCTCAGTGACTCTTTGAACACACAACGTAAACTGCTTGATCAATAAAGAATCAAAAGCTTTGGATCTTCCATTCCACCTACAGGGTTTATCAATATGATGTTGTATGGGCCTATTAGTCCACGCCATGATTATACTTTATTGGTGAAAAGAAAAATAGATATGCAACATTAAAAGAGACTGTGTAGTGTTGGTATCGGGAGGCATTGGATTCCAAAATGTTGATTTCTCCGAGAATATTTCATGGATCTTGATGAAAAAGTTGATATTTATCCGAATAAAAACCTTTACATCACGTCGTCTTTGTGCCTTTAAGAAAAAGTTCCATGTCAGCTCTGATCAGCTGCTGAGAAGAGTCGACGACTAAAATAGACACTCAGGTTGTTCCCTCCTCCGCCGGCTTTTAAATCCTCAGGCCCCCCCCCCCCCCCCCCTTTTGTCTTTCTGTCTATTTCCATTTTGCCTTCCTCGTGTTCACCTCCTCCTCCTCTTCCTCTCAGAAGACTCAGGGACACGTTCCAGTGGAGGCTGTGTCCTGCTGAGTAACGGCTTTACTGTACAACGTGAAAGAGGAATGGAGATGAACACTTTCTTCTATCTCTCGTCTGCAGTCCTTCTTTCTTCTGCTTTCTTGCTTTCCAGTGCCTCGTTCTTGACTTAATCTTTATCTATCTTACTTTTTTTCGAATCCCCCCCCCCCTCCATCCTCTCCTTATACACCCCAGGAGCCATCGCTCTACACTGTGTAATGCTGCACTTGCACTTCCTCCGTTACTCAGCACTGCTGACTTGCATATATCAGATTCTTACCTGCAAAGAAAAGGGAAGGAAACCAGACGGTAAACGGGCAAAACTGATAGAAAAGTAGATAAATGAGACAAACGAGGGATTAAACACTTCCTGAGATAAAGATGCACCATGTTTAGGTCATGTAGTGGTTTGAAGAACCTGCAGGGAATAGATTTAAAGTCTTACTTCCCCCCCCCGAACGCCCCGGCCACACTGCGTGGAGCCATGGAGGCCGCGCTGCTCTTCCAGACATTTGTGTGCTGCGCGAGGTTCACAGCAAAATACACAGGAAATGACCTTTCACCACAGTTTCAATGTTTATCTGTCAAATATGAATATTTACAACACTTGCTGTAGCTTTTTCAAAGTAAAAGCACTCCAGCGTTTCTGTGGACTGAATTCAATCCACGCTGCCAGTGTGGACAACGGATCTCTCTCTCTCTCTCTTCTCTCTCTCTCTCTCTCTCTCATCCATCCATCTCTCTCTCTCTCTCTCTGTCTGTCGGTCTGTCTCTCTCTCTTCTCTCTCTCTCTCTCTCTCTCTCTGTCTGTCTGTCTGTCTGTCTGTCTGTCTGTCTGTCTCTCTCTCTCTCTCTCTCTCTCTCTCTCTCTCTCTCTCTCTCTCTCTCTCTCTCTCCCTCTCTCTCTCTCCCTCCCTCCCTCCATCCATGATGTAGAAACATCCCAAACTGTCGACTCCACTGAAGCATCGACTCTGCAAACCCTGTTCTAAACACCGGGTGTCGTCATGAGCCATGTTCAACATAAAGATATTAAAATCAGCATTAATGTATTTCATCAAACAAAAGTCATATAATATATTTAACTGCCTAAAACCACATTCAGCTGTGTATCTGTGTATCTCTGATTAAAAGCACAGGTATTGTTTTGCCTCGATTCTGGTCGACGGTTTCCTTCCTGCTTCTGATTCCCCGCGCGTGTCGAGGGTTCTTGTGAATTCTCCGCTGGTGTCGAGCTTCAGCACATTTATGAATACAAATTGCGATGGCGTGATAGACAAATGCATAAATGCACAAACAGACGCTGCATAACAAGGAGACAATGGCCTGTGATTAATGTTTAGTCTGTCTCCCAATTTACATGAAATTCATTACATTAATGTGCTTATTATGCAGATGGCGGCAGGTCGTGTCGCTCATGTGCTCGGCAGAATTCTCTTTCAATTCGACGTTGTAAAAAACTCATCGTATTTATTAAATTAGCTTTTATTATAGAATTTATCGTCACCATATGAGCGTCTATTAAAATTTACAATGGGAATTAGGGCCGTGCAATAAGACAATATCAATAATTATGGCAGTATCATCTTCACCGATCGCAAATCAATTTAAGCTTCCTCCTCTTTAATCAGCGGTTTTATGAATAGCAGCTCTGATTTGACTCATTTCCTCAGAGTTAAACTCCTGCACGGCCATAAATCCACATTCTTTAAGATAAAAGACCAATTTGAAGATATCGAGCGGGAGGAATTCATCACAACACTGAAGTGCACGGTCCTTGAATCCAGACGGGCAGTTAACTAAAGTTCTGAATATTTCCATAATGAAAACGTGTTGAGATTATCTTCAGAAGAGTATTGATCATTGGTGATATTTGGAAGTTGTGTGAGTATTGACAGGAGGAGAGTGGGACGGACGGTTTGGACAGAACCCGCCGTGGGTCACGTTCCTTTTTCCTTTCCAATCGCCAAAGATGATTTTCTTTGGACCGTATTTCACCGACATTCCTCAACTAACTACTGACAGATCTGAAAATGATCTTATGATTTGAATTTAATAAGCCAAACATCTCCGTGAGATTGGCAGCGGAAAAAGATCTGACCTTTTTCTTCAATGACAACTTCTTGGCAAGTAGCTGTGTAAATATCTGAGACTGTAATTTATTCTAGAGCTATAATAAATATATAGTTAGTAAGTTAGTCCAAAAGAAATCCTCACAGTAATGCCATGTGTTCGGTTTCTGGACAGAAAGTGTGTGTGTGTGTGTGTGTGTGTGTGTGTGTGTGTGTGTGTGTGTGTGTGTGTATGCTGTGTGTGTTGTGTGTGTGTGTGTGTGTGTGTGTGTTGTGTGTGTGTGTGTGTGTGGTGTGTGTGTGTGTGGACTGCGTGAGTGCGTGCGTGCTTTGCGGTGCGTTGCGTGGTGCGTGACGTGCGTGCGTGTGTGTGTGTGTGTGTGCGTGTTGCTGCTAATATTTCCACCTACACACTCAAATATTTCATGACCCTGGGACCAGGCTCTCAGAAACACCACAAAATGAATAACACCAATGGGCGCCAGTTATTTTCTGACACATTTACTAAAAATGAAAGGTTACAGTCAGAATGTCAGAATCTGTGTGTCCACAGTGTTTGGACAGCGAGGACACTGAACCTCACCGGACGGCCACCGGGTGTCGATCTGATTCAACCGCTCGCTGCCGCGCTCAGAGGTCGATCAATCTCAACTTCTCCATCGTTGCTCTGGAAGCTTGGTGTGTGCAGCAGCAGCCGGAGAGACGGCAGCAGGCCGGCACGGCACCTGACAGTCACTGCAAGGGGGGGGGGACTCAGCTGTTTCTCCATTTCTTCCAAAGGACGGATTTATCCAAACCTTTTCACGTCCTGGTTGCATCGATTATCATCAAATATCACGACTATAGAAATCACCGACCAATTGAATTCTTGTCTTGTATGTGAACAGTCAAAATAGAAGTAGCAGCCAAAATATCATGGTATTCAAATACCTGTGTAATTTAATTCTATTTTAATTTATTTAAACACCTAAACTGTGTATCCAGCACTTTGACTGTATGTAAAGATGCAGACATGACAGTGAAGCCAAAGTATCTTGATCGCCATCTGGTGGCTGGCTGCAGTACAGGTACAGTACAGTACTGCATTGTTTGTGCGTATGTTAATTGTGTCTCTGTGTGTGTGTGCGTGTGCGTGTTTTATGATCTCCATCCACACATTATGTCGAATCCATAGGCAGCGTCTGTTGAGAAAAGCTGAATAATTATCTGCCTCCTCCTCCTCCCATCTCTCATCTATGCTCTTTTATTTTGTTGTTGCCTTTTCTCTGTCTCTCTGGACACCTCGCCTCCTCCATGTTAGCAGACGGAACATGGACCAAACTAAAAAAGTCAGAATTCAGATCTCTAAAGATGGTTTCTGTCAATCATGGTGGTTTAGATCGTAGAACGTTTTTTGGTAAACTATAAAAACACCATCATCACCTGATCGCTACTGCGCGAGATGGTTGCGTTCGTTTAGCTCAAGTTGTACCTAATAAACTGGAAACTGTGAATAGTTCTACGTGTATGAGTATTAGATATGTGAGTTATGTGCATTAGACATGCAGAGAGCCCAAGAAGGAGGAGGAAGACAAGTAAAAAGACGAAGGAGGAAGATGAAGAGGAGGATGAAGAGGGCAGATGCAGGTTACAGCTGTATCCTGGGAGGAGAGAGAACACGGGGTCGAGCAGCGTCAGAGAGCAGAGGAGATAAAACCCCTCTTCAGACTCGGGAGTAGAGATGAGTGCTTGTGGAGAGAGAGCGGGAGTATGGCGGAGCGAATTAGAGAGCAATCGAATGCGGCTTCGACATTAACCGAATCCCTAATGAAGGTGAGAGGAGATGATTTGCCGGGTGCACGTTCCGATGAGGTCTGCCGCGGCGATATATAGTTGCCGGGGTGACCTCGGCCTCCAGAGGACGCACTCAGACTCATCTGGCATTTCTAATTGGTTACATGGACGCCGGCCAGATAGCGTTGCTCTTATGTGGAAGTGATGACACACGGTGTTCATCGGGGTTAAAAGGACGAGAAGCCGGAGGAGGTTTGGACGCCGTCCACAACGGGAAAGGGCAAACGTCAAAGAAAGTGGAAAAGTTAAAGTTAGAGATCAAATGTTTTTTGAACAGGTATAGATTTAAACGTGTCCTCGGAGTTTTCTGCTCACTGCTTTCTACGTTTCTGAAGTAGTTTGGTGTCGACAGGTGTTTCCAACAGTAGAGAAAGTAAAAGGTTGATGCCGCCAGACTTTGAGTTTTGGAAAATACTCAACATACTTACATCATAAGGACAAAACTTATGTAATTTAGTTTTTTTTGTGATAGATTCCACCTGCTCGTACCGTTTCTGATGAAACCGCTAATTGTCATTTATTAAATGAGGCCAAATATGGATTCAGATACAAACGCTGCACATCTGGAGCCAGAGTCCGGCACAGTAGCGAGGTCCCTCCTTAAATTGAGCTTGACCAATCGTGAGTCAGTCTCAGCTGTCAATCATGACGTTTCAGCATGTTTTTATATCATCAAATAACTAATTAAAAAAATGAACATTTGAACAAACATCAGTGTGATAAAAAACCTAAAATGACAGAAAGCGTCTTTGAGGAAAATGTATTTAACGTGTACTTTTGGTCCAAGTCACATCCACTAACATGGAGGAGGCGGAGTTTATGACTTATACTGCAGTCGGCCACCAGAGGGCAATCAAGAGGCTTTGGCTTCACTTTTGACAGCTGTCATCTTGACTACTTTTAACTACGATATATGAGCATAGACTCTACTTATATATTACATATTTTACTGTACTTATATTCAACTTTCTAACAAAATAGCCTCAACTGCTCCCACCAACCTTTCCCCAAAAATATGTTCACTGAACTTTGACACGTTATTCAAGTTTCTCAGGTCATTAAGGTAAATTAAAAATGATGTTGTGTTATTTACAAGAGGCTTAAAAACCATATGAAAGCACATATATGTTAGATGAGGAGACAGAGAGTGAGCGACACAGTGAAGTCCATAGTTAAAGTGCCACAGTTGAACCCGGCTAATCACCATCTACAGCCCAAGTATTGGATTCGACTCAGCCTCAGTGTTTTTCGTCAATTTTCACTTTCACCCCCGCTGAGTTCTCGTCTCTCGTGGCTCCTTCCTGTCACATGAGTAGCCGAGCGGAGGCCTCCTCCTCATCCCTGACCAATTAAAAGAGCAATTCCTTGGTTTGTAATTCACTAACAAGAGCGAGAGTGGTTGACGATAATGATGAAACACCCGAACTCCTTTCACAAGTTTTTCCGCTTCTAATTTTAAAAGAAGCGAGTTGGATTAAAATGTCAAAGTAATGATCTCGGCCAGACGCGTGGTTTTCCCAGCTTCGTCTGGAGAAAGAAAGAGTTTAGACTCAGACTCAGACTCAGAGAGTTTGGTTTCGTGCTTGTGATGTCGAAGCTTCTCTGTGTTCTCAGTAAAGATGACTCCACTGGTTCATAATGAGGCGTCACTCCCCTCTCCTGGGAAGCTTTTCAATTTGAAATTCCTTTTTTATATTCCGTTAAATGCTGCCCGTTAAATAAGCTGTGCACACCATGGGCTGTGAATGAAGATGGACGACATGGCAGCTCATAAAAGTGAAGTATAGGTCACAAATCCTTCCTCCTCCATGTTAGTGGAAAGGACATGCCACCAAACTACATCAGTACATATCAAATATCTGTCCTAAAATATGGATTCTATCATTTAAGGTCGTTCTAATCAATCTGTGCTAATATTTCTGGTAAGTTTGGTTTTAATGAGTTATTTGATGCTATAAGAATGGACTGAAACATCATGATGAACTGTTTGGACATGATGATCCATGTCTGTTGGGGGGGTGCAGTTATCACTCGAGCCTCCAGGGGCTGAGCTGCAGTCTGTGGAGTCCGGCTGGGCTCCGCTCACTGAGCTGAACGGTAAAAGACGGAGAGATAAAGTGAGGAAGTCGGACAAAGGGGAGGAAATGAAGAGAGACAGAAGTGAGTGCATCTCGTCCGTCACTCTCACATGTGCTGACCCAGAGGAAGAGAGAGAGAGAGAGAGACACTGGGTCCATGTGTTGGACAGTTCAACCCTAACTGTCCCTCAGGGATTCGGCAGCTCCCGGCTCGCCTCACTCTCCATCCTGCTGGTCTCTGTGTCTCTTTGTCTTCCTCATATCTCATTCCCTTATTTCTGTGACCATCCTCCTCTCAAAAGAATTCCCCACAGGTTGAACCACGACAACAGAGGTTTTATTATTTCTCTCTCGTCTCTTCTCTTGGCCGTCTCCTCCCGCTTTCTCTTTGTCTTTGGTGATTGTCCAGAAAGGAAATGAACGACGATGAAGTGGATATCCTGAACTGTTTCATGGTCGTGTACGTTTACAGCAACCAGACGTGAACACGCACAAAACACACACACATTGACTCGTGCATAAAGATGGAAGAGAAAAGAAACGAGAGAGTCCTTTAACCTGGAGCAGATGTGCAGCAGTTGCCTTCGGTCGGGTCACTTGTGGATTCGAAAGGAGCTCAGGGGATTTAGGGGCTGAAACACTGAGACACTGTGGGAATCCCTGAGATATACGAGAGAGTCACAGTTCAGAGTGAATCCACATCGTGCTGCCTGTGGCCTGCCACTGTTATTCTAAAGGTAGAGTACGTCAAACGACTGAAACTCCTGGAAAAGGGATTCACACGCTAACACATCTAAAAACAACACATGTGAGCGGGGACTACTACAATGAGGACTCTTAAAGGAGCTTAATTTTCAACATTGGATTACAAAGTATATTTTACTGTTGCAGAATTACTTTAAAACATCTTGTCAAACGTTTTGTCTCATCGATTAAAAAAAAGACTTGAATGTTAATCTGCCCTCTGCCCGGACCTTTGCCTCGAAACGGCACTTCATATATCTTTTATTTCTTATTCCTTCTTTCCAGAGAATTGGAAATATATAGTGATGTCACTCACTAATATTTTAATTTCATGGTCCAAGTAACCCCAATATATTTCTAATGGGAGAGCGAGAAGGAGGGAGGACAGGGGCGGGGGGAGAGGGAAGAAGAGAGGGAGGCCGAAGGAGGGGTAAAGTAATGGGTGGAGAAGGAGAAGTGGATGAAGTGGATGGAGAGGGATGGAGAGGGATGGTGGATGAAAGAAGGAGAAGTGGAGGTAAGAGGGTGGAGAGAGGAGTTGAGGAGTAATAGAGTGGGACGGAGAGAAAGAGCGAATGGTTTCCATTAGCTTTGCTTAGTTGAGCCCAAAAACAGCGCTAATTAATCTGGAACTTTCTTCACAAAGTTTCTCTTCTTATTACTTCATCACCTTGTCTCCTGACATTGACTTCGTGCTTTTATCCCGACTCACCTCCACCCTTTTTTAGTCCTTTAATAATCCCATCCCATAATTTATTCATGTTATTTTTAACACTGTCTTGGAGAATTCCTCAACTGCAGACTTCAAATGTGTTTTTTTAAATATTTGTAATAACTGCTGTAACATCTGCT
Source organism: Reinhardtius hippoglossoides (assembly GCA_006182925.3). Lineage (NCBI taxonomy): Eukaryota > Metazoa > Chordata > Actinopteri > Pleuronectiformes > Pleuronectidae > Reinhardtius > Reinhardtius hippoglossoides. The sequence continues at coordinate 22,198,432 of CM031681.1, read as the reverse complement.
TCTCGGGTGTCTGGTATTTTTTTATTGGGCTTTTAGACCCTAATGCTTTATTTGATTTATGGAACGAGGTATTTACACTATACAAACGTACGCATACTGTAAATTCAACCTTTTATTAAGCGATCATACATCAGTCTGTTGTCAATCACGACATTTCACACTGTTTTATAGGCAACTAATAACTACTTCAAACATCAGAAACACTTCAGAACAAACATCAGTGTGATTAGAACGACAAAAATGACAGAAACCTTTTTTGTCCCATCCACTTACATGGAGGAGGCTGGGGTTCTGTACTGCAGCCACCAGGGGGCAGTCCAGATTCTTTGGCTTCCATTTCATTTCGTCCGTCTTTATTTACAGTCTACGGGAAGAACACATTAAAGTCTGGACTGGATTCAGATAAACAGTAACACTGTCTTAAAAACATTAGCCTCTAAGAACAAGCTCCCGATAAGTCACTTTATCGCTTGACGTCTTCATGATTTATTTTCCGTGGCCACTGGGAACAGATGGGACACTTGGAAAACCTGTGTCTGACACCTGCAGTGTGTTGGTGGCTAAAGACAACAGCAGGTCTGTGTGTCCGGGAACAACAGCAGCCTGATTATGCTCAGATTGGTCGTGGGCCAAGTCGACAGTATGCAGGAGCTGATTTGTTGTCAGGGCTGCTGCCGCTGCCGCTGCCGCCGCTACCGCCACCTCCTCCATACCGTCCATCTGTCCCTGTTTCAGGACGCACACCAGCTATGAAACTGGGACACACACGAGGACATACAGACCTCGATCCACGAGATCCATAACAGTGTTGATTCCAGCCAACAGGCACGAAGCTAAGACAACACACACTTCTCTCTCCCTCCACGTCTCTATCCGCTCTCACGTTGCATCCACAGAGTTGTTTGTGTCACGCAGACGTATATTTACGGCTCCACCGAAGTCGTTCTCTGTCCGACTGCTCTCCGCTGACAGGTATACGGCGAGACTCCGCAGCGACGCCGTAAAACACCTCGCAGCACCGACCTAATATGTGAACACACCATGTACACGCACACATCTGATATAGCGCTGAAATGAGAGTTCCTTCATTCCCAGCTGATATCAGGTTTCTTTACCGAGTTAGAATCACATAGGATTTAACCGTTATCACCATTTCCCGACTTCCCAACACCTTCCACATGAGTATCCATCACTATAAGGGACGATTTAACCCAATTTGGCAGAAAAGTAATCTAATATACAAATGTGTGTGAAGATTATGAGCAAATATCGAAGCTGAAGGTCAGTTTTTTGTTAACTATGCAAACTGTGTTCTGCCCCCGAAAGACCAATTCCACCTATCGTAACACTGAGGCCTAAATCTAGATTAAATCCTTTATTATGCAAATGCAAATCGAGGCAATCACCGGCTCAAGCTGTCCAATCGCACGGACACTTAAAAGTCCAAACCGTGGGAGTCGCTGCGGCGCCGTGTGTCCTGAGTGCAGCCTGACGCACGTCGGTCCAGTGGAGTATCTGAAGCCTGTCGTCCTTCACGTCAGAACACTCGGGGTCATTTCAGATTCGTTCATTCTGCAAAGTCCCAAAGAAAGATTGGATTTTCATCTTTTTATCGATGCCTTGCTTTTATTCCATCATTAGGAAAATTCGAACGGGGGCTTTAGACATTTGGACCATTTTGGACGATTCCTCTTGACAATGAAGCCAAAGTTCTTTATCTGTACAAAACTTTACCACATGTATAAACTTTGATAACGTGTGAGCGTGTAGGAGGTAATGGAAAAGAGAGTGTGAGAGTTTTCTTTGTGTATTAGGGTTCTTTACTGAACTTAGTACTTTCAAGGTTACTATATAACTACTTAAGTGTGGTACGTTACGACAAGGACGAGAAGAGAGCAACAGTAAATGTGGAGGACGTGTGGCCACTGTGAGATATCGTTGGACAAGAGGAGAATTTCAGCATGTGAGTTTTTGAGGAGAACTTTCGATTGTCTGAAATTCAGTTTGGTTTCTATCCCTATTCACTTTATCACCATCTCGGGGCATTTAGTTCGTTGGATTCAGTTTTGTTTGTCTTTGTTGCAGAACTGCAAACTATTAACGGGGAGATATTACAGTGTGCACTTGTGCATGTGAATTCCACCTTTCTAATGAGTGAGCTATACCCAGGCCTTCACCTTGTACATGTGTGGCAACGACCATAATGAAATATTCATTCACTTTGATACAAAGCACCTTGTGGCTTGTTAGCTGCTTTTGGGAGATGTGTGTTTCCAGTTCGTTGTTCAATGTCAAGGTGCCAAGTGTGTTATGCTACCAGGCTTTTTCCATTTCCTGAGCATGTTGAACAAAACAAACCCCGGCAGCGGAACGGACAAAGTCTTAAGTTCGGTCGGACTGGGCTGATCCCAGTGACCTCTTGTAAAACTCACTGTAACCTTGAACTCGCAATCTGACACACAGACCTGAGGTGATTACTGACGTAATGATTAACTTAGTGGAACTATCTCCAAAGAATTTTTAGGACCTTTGCGTAAAATCATCAATTTTACAAAACTGTGCGGAATAATTTGACGTAACACAAATGACAGGAAGTGTTTGTGTGAACAAAGGCAAACTAGTTGCAGCCATTTGGTTGTTTAATAGATTTGATAATACTTTAATATTGACACATATATACATATAATTATAGTCTAAAATCAGAGGGTAGAGTCACATGTCATGCACATGTACTTTGACTTCTAGTGAAACAGGAGATGACTACAAACATTTAGTCGTTGTGTTATTTACGTGTCTGGCTGTCGCCCGGGAGCTCGACAGCAGCGGCTGTCACCGGTTCCCCTCAAACCGCGTTAACAGGACACACACACACAGAATTAACAAGGCTTGATAAGATGATTAAAACAGAAATCACTCTCCCTCACTGTGTCTGTACCGTTCAATGTTTTCCTCCTTTTTAAAGTCGAAGCTTTCGCTCTGAGCCTCGACACACGAAACCAAAAAGAGGAGCTCGGTGTTTCTTCCCCCGGTCGATTTGAACCTGAAGTCAAACGGGCGTTTTGTTTGGAGCTGAACAGCTTTCACTGTCTCTGCCTGTCGGAGGAAGTGAAACCAGCAGAACGCTTCCTTCTCTCCTCTCTCCGTGTTTCCTGTCCTCCGGAGGTCGGAGGCTGAAACACCTGCCATGTTCAGCTGCTCCAGCTCCGTGTGTTCCACTGTAGCATAGTATGAGTCCTAAGAGTGTGTGTGTGTGTGTGTGTGTGTGTTAGAGCGTGAAAGTTGTGTGTCGAGGTCCTTCTGTGTGTGTGTGTGTGTGTGTGTGTGTGCAGAGGTGAATCTCGAACCAGTGTATCATGACATTCTCTGTTGTTTATCGAGATAGATGCCACGTGTCAAAGGGCCCAAATCCCTGTTCCTCTCGCTTGAGTTTCATCTTAGTTTTCATTCTCCACCTCCTTCCCTCCTTCCCTCCTTCCCTCCTTCCCTCCTTCCCCTCCTCCTCCCTCCTTCCCTCCTTCCCCTCCTTCCCTCCTTCCCTTCCCTCCTTCCCCTCCTTCCCTCCTTCCCTCCTCCCTCCTTCCCCTTCATCCCTTTTGTTTATTTCCCTTTCTCCCCTTTTGTTATTTTCTTGTTCTCTCCAGACGTTCTCCCTCTCCACCCTCTAACCTCTTTTTCAATTGCTTAAAATAAAAACGTGCGTGAACCAGCAATAGCTTGCACAAAGAAACAATTACGTTCTGCATAAAACACATTTTAAAAGGTCTCTGTTATTTGCTTGCAGGCATGCGCTGATTATTGAGCAGGCCTGCGGAGCAGAGGCACAGCGGGCACAAGGGGTCAAGTTGTCCTTGACTGTTTCGCTGTTTTTCAATTGGTTTTAAATTAGTTTCAAACTAAAAGATGCATTGAACGGTTGAAGAAAACTGCGACACCGAAAAACAAAACGGCCTCAGCCGAAGCTCGCGAGCCTCTTCAGACTTCACCCTCTGAACTCGGGGATGTTTTTATTTTCCCTTTCCAAACGGACAGCAGGTTGTTTGTGTAGCTGACGCTGTTTCACTCGGTCGCACAGCTCCAGGTCAGCGACAGGTGGCCTCGGCACGAGCTCCTGAAGCAGACGGGGAGAATCTGACGCCTCCCTCAGGGACGAAGAGAGAAATCTGCTGGAAGACGATTTTAAAGTCACACATCTCTCGTGTTCATCAGCTCCTCTGTGGCCTAAACCAGAGACGACCTTTTCTTAGTGTCGACACGATGACTATCCAAGCGCTGCTCCTCTTCCTCAACCACGAGGTTAAGTTAAGTTCACGAGACAACTCTTGATTTTCCTCCCTCTCCTCCACGATGGAGGTTTTCTCTTGCTGCCACTGGAGAACCAGTCGCTCTCGGGCTTTTCTTCACGTTCCCTCACTGCTAGTTGAGATATGTGTCTTCCCCTGCCGCTGTGCTTCCTTCAGACCAGCAATCGTCTCTCTCATTGTCCAGTTGAGGCAGACAGGCTTTGGATTTCTCCTCCTTGAAGTTGTTTTTTTCCTGCTCACTGGAATCGCTGCGTCTCCAGCAGATCTACCGCCCCGTGTTTCTCCAGCTGGGCTCGATGGGAAGTCTGGGATCTTCCCACAGTCTTCTTGGCAACCTCCTTCTGTTTCTAAACAGTTTCCTACATCCTGTTCAATTTCCGTCTGCAGCTTCTCAGCGTGAATCCTCTCAAATAAAAGATTCCCCCTCGTGGTTCCTCAGGTTAACGTGGAAAGTGGTCGACTCCAGGTTGTTTTCAGCTGCTTCTGAGCACCGAGCTCCAGATTAATCATCTCTCTAGATGTCCTCCAATTATGAATTGAAACCAATCAGAATGTGTTTAATTGACAACATCATACTTTAAGACAATTGGAGTAGAAATACAACTCCCCCCCCCTATTGAGCCTGATAAAAAGCTATTTGTCTGTAGCCGTTGCTCCGGTTATTTCTGTCTTCATTTCACATCCGTCTTTCAAAACTAAATATTACCAGACTACATTGAAAGCCAAAGCATTTATTTGCCTGGAATCATCTAAATCTCTTCTATATGTGTCTTTGGGGAAGGAGGGAACACGCTGTGTCCTCACGGGGGAGGGATGTGCAGGGCGGCTGGATGCAGAGCGAGAGATAAGGTGCAGATGGAGGACGGTTTAAGGAGACCGGCAGCCGCTCAGTGGCAGATTGGACCTCGGCAGCCGCTCAGTGGCAGATTGGACCTCTGCTCAATACGACATTGCCTCCCTGAATTACTGCAGCTTCTCTCTTTTCTCCTCTTATCTCTTCATCCGTCCATCAGCCAAAAATCCTTTCATCTTTCTCATTTCTTCCCGGCCTCCCTTTCTCCGCTTTCCCATTAACTCTGTGCAGTTTGAATTCTCCTCCCGCCGCTCGTCCACGACTCCCCCGTCTCTCCCTCTCTTCACCGTTTAAATGTCGACAGAATCCTCCTTTTGCTCTTTGTACGTCACAAACTTTCCCTCTGTCCACTGAATCCCTTCTGTTTCTGTTTCTTTCCATATTTCATTATCTCTTACAGATCAATTATTTTATCTAAGTTTTGGCTCTTGGGTTATTTTTACACAAGTTTATATGGATTCATCTAAAAAGTTGCTGCAGTTCAGGCTCTCCACTCCACCTCAAAGTGAGGGAATCAAACTGTATATAATATGTAGAGTTTACAAACCTACAGCCAAATACCGCTCGTCTTTCATCAGCTTTTGAGGAACATGTTCTTGTGCACGCATTTTCTTTTAACAATGACAATTCCACAACATTAACACGGCATCTTTATTCACCGTGACTACAAAGCTCCGACGCTTCCCGGAGACGCTGCCGCGGCGGCTCCTCAGGCTTCGACCCAGAGCGCCGCACGATGTTCTCTTGATTTAAGGTTGAAACACAAAAGACTTTTTTTCCTGAACTTAAAAAAAAGTGCAGAAAACAAACTTTAGTTGCTGTAAACTGGAAGTGTGAGGTAAAACAAATGAGAAGGTTTTATATGAATAAGTGAAGATAGTTTTATTGTGGCCCTGAACTGTCTGATAAATCCACATCTTTCCCAACCAACGCTGACTCACACAACTTTATGACTTTTTAAGATTCCATGCAGTCCTTTGATTCAGTATTTAAGTTTGAGCAGCATGAAAATTCTCCCACTTCTCCCAGTATTTGCTCCCACGTTACAAAGACTGGGGATGACTAGGATATTTCTGGTCGCAGAAAAATCCCTTTTTCCGTTTTGATTTATTAAAATAATTATGATTTCGGGTGATTCGGTGATTGTTCGAGAGCCGTATCGAATCATTTCCCTCCATAATTACCACCTTTGGTTCCTCCCATTAAGTTGTTAAGCTCCATTTACTCAGATGATTGAATTTCAGATACACGAAGATTCTTAAGTTGTGGTTTTCTCTGTGTTTTGAAGTTATTACGTTACTCACATTGATTTTTAGCTCCTTTCATTCCCCGACGTTGTGTGTCTGTTGTGTGTGTGTGTGTGGTGTGTGTGTGTGTGTGTGTGTGTGTGTGTTCCTTATAACAACTTTATATCTCAGCACTCTGTGAATATCCTTAGTGAGGATAACTCTGAGGTATTAAAGTGCCGGGCGATGCCTGTGAGGCTCAGTGGGCAGTAAAACGAGACAGTGGCCGGATGTTTTATCTTTAATCTCACACGGGGACATTTATTTTGGCCCTTGTTATTGGGCTTTGGGTCGTTCTCTATTTATTTCCATCGCGTCCCACAGCGTGGGCGTTCTGCTGGTTGGTAAATTAGCTCGAGGAACATGTTTTTTTTAATGAGCTACAACCTCTTCCCTCGTTACTTTGGCCAGGAGGTTACGTTTTCATGCTGTTTTCTGTCCGTCAGCAGGATTACACATAAACGACTTCATCAATGTATGCAAACGTTTTGGAATGCGTGGGTCACGACTCAAGGAAGAACCCAATATATGTTCTAGTGGATTCGGTTAAATGGCGAAATAAGGCCAAATATCAGACGCACGCTCGTCCACAAAACAATCAACAGGTCGTACGCATGTCAATCAAAAGCCTGAATGACAAACCAGATCAAATGTAAACAACAGAACAAAGACATGAACCCTGGTTTGGACCCTGCTCTCAACGACAAGTGGACAGAAGTAAAGTCCTTCACAGCACGGCAGAGTTTAAAGACGCTTCATTCAGACCTGTACTGTTCTCCGTGAGAATAAATACATCTCTTCAACCCGGTGTGTCAGGTTGTGTGTTGTCCTCAGTCTGTTCCCAGTGGAGCGGCTCAGGGTTCGTCCGGTTTCACCTGCAGCCAGTTTGCAGCTTCTCTCGCTCGTGTGTTTCGCTGCCGCGGACGAGATAAATTCCCAGTAATTTGAAAATGACATCCTATCATCTCCCTGACGTCTTCATTGCTGAAATGAATCACGGAGGGAAAATCTGTCAAACAGCCGAGAAGCACGTCTGTCACGGTCGGAGAAATACAAACCGTCAGAGATGATTCCGATCATTTGATGAGGAAGGAGCATCTGACAGATGCGGGAGCGAATTTAACGTATCGTCATATTTTATGTTTCACTTATATGAGAGAGAGGCTTCATGATACAGAAAAACATTTTCTCTGCAGATAAATATTATCTTAGAGAAACGTAACAACAGGACGAGCGTTTACTCAAATAGACTCAAGATAAGATGTTGCATTTCTTATTTCTTCCTCTTTCATACTTATTATTTCATCTTGAACCAAAACTGAGGTTTGTTCAGCTCTTTTAAATTGTACAGTGAAATATTCAAGGATCTGCTTTTATTTTTAGTTCATCCCACACAAATATCTACACTTTATGTATTTGTCACATTGTTTTGTAATTGAAACAAAACCCAGCTAATAAATTAGCTGTGATTGGAAGAGCTCTCCATAAATCGTGATAATCAAGTTAACATAATTACAAACACGTCCATGGAACTTTTCTGTAGTTTTAAACAAGTTTGTGCTTTTTTCCACTTTTCTGTTTTTATCATATAAAAAATCTATTTATATCTACTGTCGGCAAAGTTAAGTCTAAAATGATCAACATTATTAATGAACAACTCATTGATTTGAGCATAAATGAGTCTTTGACCTCTTTAACGTCGTGGTGTGTAATCAGGACTGAGACGTGTGATGTGATCACAGCTCGTCAGGAACTTTCTCATGATTTAATTTGACCCCGTTAGTTTTAATGACGGCAGATTCAGTGCGAGTCACCTGGTGCTTTAAATACAAAGGGTGCCCAGGGTGTGGGTTCAGAGGGGAAATATGAAGAAACAGTTCCATAACAATGTGTTTGGTAACTTCTCAGATGAGGAGAGTTCTTCTCCCGTCTCTATCTGACTGAAGATATGAAACTGTGGCCAGATCTGACGGGATTAAACCTTTTTAAGTTACGTTTTCAGTTCATTAAGTTCGAGTGTGGACGACACAGCTTCGTGTCTGAGAGACTCACACAAGTTTTAACAGTAAAGAAAGGAAAGTTGAACTTGTTCTGTTTCTACACGGTTCAGACACAGGTTTGTTCCTCTCTCTCTCTTTTAAACGCTAAACTTTTACTTTGCGAACTTTATCCACCTTTTCCATCATTCTAATCAATTCTCGGCGAAATCTCATAACTTGCTCCAGTGAAGTCGCGACGTCGGGCCGAGTGCAGCTCCCCGTTACGTGTCTGAAGGGACCGGAGGACACTACAACCCAAATCCCCCAAACGTGTATTGATTGCACATCCTGAGTGAACATGGCCTGGTTTGCTTTCAACCGTACTTTTTTATGCCATTTGTGACTTTGCTGGGAAACTTTTGTTGGAATTGTTTTTGCCACACATCTCAGACAGTTACAGTCAGCTTCGGTATTTAAAAAAATATATATGGTTCCCAGTTTTGTTTGCATGTGGTCAAGAGGTCAATCCTATATACAGTCTATGGGTCAATCACAAGAATACAACAACAACTTTATTATTCCTGAACATTATATCACAACAAACCACGAGAGCTGTTCAGTTGAGTGAAGCTAAAAGTGCAATTTCTTTAAAAGATAATAAAGTTCATAATAAATTAGTCCACGTGGAATATTGGAGCATCAGGAATCAAGGTTGTGGAGTTTGCAGGAGACATTTTGTCTAGAAGTGTAGAATTCATATACTAATACACCTCCACATTCATAAGAAATAGATGTGTAGGTAACTATTAAACATATAAGAAGGAGAAAAACAGCGTTGATGTTTGGAACCAGAAACACTTGAAGCTTCTCCTATGTTCCCCAGAGGAGCTGCTGCTACAGGTTTGTGTGTGTGACGTCATTTATGTTTGCTTCAGGGTCTTTTTATCACGTTGTCTGATTATTTGTCACCTCAGATTATCATAAAAGTGAAGGGAACTTAAAGTTTTTATCGGAATTCAGTAAAATAAACAATAAAAAAGAGTAATGGCTGTGCCGAGATGATTTTACATTCCTCCACAGGTCCGGCACTTACCACGGGCATGAATTAATCAAGCAGGAGACTGGAAGAAGATGAAGGAGATAAGTTGAGTCAATTATTGTCTGATAACGATGTGGAGGGATAACGTTGTTTCCACAAAAGTTTATTGATAAAGAAGGAGAACAAGCTGGAGTTGAAGATGGAGCGAGACAGAGGAGAGCAGGGGAGTGAGACTCATTCATATTCTTTATCTAATGACGCGCAAGAAAAGTAAATAAGAGGAGAAACACAGAGAAAAACTCTGCATCCATGAATTTATTCCATTGATAGAAAAGTGTATTTTCCATAATCAGATCACAGTGGAGGTAATATTAATAAAAACACCGGGATGTCAACCACAGGCCTGTTTAATGAAGGAGTGGTCGGGAACGCAGTGGAAACGTTTAGATGAGGAACTGCTGGTTCAATTTTTAGTTTTTGCTGATTTTCCTTTTTAATGGATAATTTGTGTCTTGGTAAAAGCTCTCGTGCTTTTCTTTTTAACTCTCCTCTTATTTCCAAGAGCTCCTGATGAGTTTTAGACGAAACAGGCAGAATTAAGCTACAGCAGAGGATTTGAAACCTTTGTTAGGTTTTGACACGTCCACCTGCACCTGTGACCTGCAGCCATTGGACGGGGCTAGCTGTCAATCACACGGTATCCACAGTTCATCGAGTCACTGACCAGCTGGTGTACGTTACGTCTGCGAGGGGCCAGAGCTCGAGTCCTGATTCTGTGACGTTGGGATCCAGCCCCGTGTGAAATGTGAAAGTTCACCAGAGTTGAACTCCAGAGTTGAACTTCCAGGAAGCCACGCGGTGACTTGTTCTCCACAGGAAGCCACGTGGTGACTTGTTCTCCACAGGAAGCCACGTGGTGACTTGCTCTCCACAGGAAGCGAATGTTTTATTCACCCCTTTCCTCGCGCTGATTGGAAGTGAACCGGGAGGAGAAGGTTGACCACTGATACATTCGACAGGGCGTGATTGGACCCTTACGTCCCGCTGTCCTCACACTGAAGACACACACACACACACACACACACACACACACACACACACACACACACACACACACACACACACACACACACACACACACACACACACACACACACACACACACACACCTGCCGGCACTTCCTCCGTGTGGAAACTCAGCTTGTCGATATCACAACCTGATATTTAATTTAAGAGAGGAGGAGGAGGGAGAAGATGGGAGAGTTAATTAATGTCCACAGATCGTGCTGAACGATAGCACTGGGTTTGTTTCCCATTAGTTCGGGTGATAATGGATGGATGGATAAATTAAGGCTCTCCAGTTTTTCTGTTGTTTGAGGCTGAACGTGACTCGAGTTGTAATCCGGAGTCGAGGGAAGGAAAGAGAGGAACCGGTGGACGGAAGGAGAAGGAGAAGAGGAGATGTGATAAATACGGTTGAAATACTTTGAGACGCAGAAACAGATAAAAAGCGATCATTGTAAATATGATTTGTTATGTTTGCACTTCACGTAAATAATAAAAAATACATAAACGCGAGAGACAGACGAGCAGTCGAAAAGGGAAACGGTCGGTTTTCGGTTAGACGTGAGTTTTACGAGGGAGGGAGACGGGAGCAGAAGAGGAAAAGAGAGTGATGGGAAACAGATAGAGGAAGAAGAAGGAAGAAGAGGAAGAAGAAGAAGAAGAAGAAGAAGAAGACAGGAGTGTGTGAATGAATGTGAGATTAGAGAGGGAGGAAACAGACAGTGGGAAATGAAGAGGGAGTGAGAACCAGACGCTGCGGCTGAAGATACACCAAAAAATGAATGAAAGTGATTCGGTGAATAAATCAGATTCTAATGTATTTATAGAGGTTAAAGAAAAAAGAGAGGGAGGACGGAGGGAGAGAGGGAGGACGGAGGGAGGGAGGGAGAGGAACATTATCAGCTCAACATTCATCTCAGTAGATAAACACAACTTTAAATCCCATCACGGGGGGGGGGGGGGGGACTCGACAGTTTAATTTCCACCTAATTTCTCTTCGCTGGCGTCCCACAGATCTGTGAGAGCGCAGGGATGAAAGCAGGGAGCTGCGAAAAACAACTCCAGGAGCAGGTTCCATCTTTAAAGACTCTCTTGACATTTCACATTATGCAACTTAATCACTGCATTTCCAAGATTATCGCTCAGTTTCTTCTAAAGTGATGATTCAGAGTGTTTGTGCTGCACAGGAGAGTCAGAGGGAGATAAGACGGGGGGGAAGTGAGCAGCTTCACGTGAACTCTGAGCATCGTGTCCGTCGGGGAAGACGGCGTTCCTCGTGTCCCGGTCCCTTTTATCGGCCGCACGGGGCGGTGACGTGAAAGCGGTTTGAGCCGTCACCCCCCCGGTGTCACAGGTTTGATTGCTCCTCTGGCCCCAGCGACAAACATGTCAATCTTGTGAAGGGGAGGGAGAGTGACAGCCGTGGGTGACGTGTTCGAGCAGGTGGACGAACCGGAGGGAGACGCACGCTGCAGCAGAAGGACGCTCGGGTTCAGGAGCCTCGTGACCTCATCGTCAGAGTTTATCGGTGTTTACAGGTCCGGGTCCACTTGCAGAAGGTCGGTGCGGCCCTACAGGGAACAGACCTTCCCTCTTTAAGTTGGTGGGATGAACTCTTCACAGAAGTAAAGGCAGAATCCAGGGAAGAGCTCGTACTTAACTTTAACCTTGATCAGACCTGGCTCCGTTCCTTCCCTCTGGACTTGACCTGTGACCCCTGGAGGCTTCGCCGTGGACGCCGCCTCAGACCGAACCACTCTGTGTGACTCCACCCACGTCTCTGTATCCAAGGGAAACCAATCACAGATTCAAAGTGTTCGTGACAGTGTTGTTTTCCCGTCTCCGGCCTTTCTCCGCACGTTATTACATCCAGAGCTATTATGTTGATTCATTAGCTCCACACCCGCTGTTGCCTGAGGTGGAGTTTTCATGTTGTGTTGATGCTGCAGGGACACGAAGCACAGCCCCTTAAATCTATTTAATGCTCCTGTGGTTTTTCTATATCTGTTTTTCCCAATATGCAGCAGAGATTGAGAGCGGAGTTCAGAAGCTAAGGAGGCTGTTATTTTTTCCAAGTGGTATTTCTTGAGAGAATTTAAACCCGTTGATCTGAACTGCTTTGTTTTTAAACCTCTGGCGAGTCCTGATAATGAACGACTGAAGAACTTTAAACGTGTGGGTTTGTACACTAAACACTTGGATTGTCATATAGTCCATACTCACACGCCGGTTACATGACCATGTGCCGGGGGAAATAGATCTGAAATAGATCTGAGCGTTTATGGTGAACAGACTCCTCCGTCACTTCAGGCCCAAACACAGATGTCGCCACATAAACCTCCACCTGTACCCACAACTCAAAAACTTCAGGTTCACCCACATATGTGTTGATGCCAATAATCCTATGCTGCCACAAAACAACAGAGAAAAACAAGTAACTGATTAATTGCTCCAATATTAAAATCAATGTAGGATAGAGGGAGGAGATTTATTGTTAACATCAGTCCATTATTTACATTTTTTTTTAAAAATATGTGCGATTGTGTGAATCACTCACGTAGACTGGATTGTTTAATTTGGTAAAATGAATTTATCAGTTCAATTTATACTTATAGTAATATAATATAATATGTTTTCTAAACCATGATACTATTTGGATTTGTTGGCATATTCTCTTTTGGGAGTTCACTTCTCTGTCTGTGAGATTTATTATGAAAAAAAAAACATTTCTTATTTTTCTCTCAGCATCAGAACAGAATCAGAAGAGACAGATTCCCAGTCACTACACATTGTCACCGTCAATTCCCAACTGGAAACCAGCGGCCATTTCTTTTCACATCTCTTTCTCTGTGCCCAGATTTCAGATCGCACTCGGGTTAATTCCAACAAGAACCTGATCTGACATGAAAGACTTCCAAAGCCGAGGTTTACACGAAGCACGGAGCGGCTTCAGCATCATCTGGAGATGAGAGCCAGCAGGCTGAACTGTCAGCGGGCCAGTAAATCACGCCGTCTCCCAGGATAGATGAAAGTGCAAAAGCGCTTATCATCCCCGTTTGCTGCAGCACTACTTTCATCTCGCACGTGTGCACGGAGGAAAACACAAAACTGTTCTCCTGCTAATGAGACCAACTGTAACAGAAATCCTCCAGCGGTGAGTCAGTCCTCGGCGCACGTGGCCGAGCGAAGCTTCTCCCAACAAGATGATCTGGGTTTAATCTCCCGTGTGTGTTGGAGGTTCCACGGAGGGAGAAGGAGGAGGAAGGTTCACAGAGAGAAAGATCTAGAATCTGTTTTGTTTCGTCAAACTCAAAACTCACTTGGTGCGATTACAGATGTTACAGATGTTAGTCTTCACATCAGTCTCATCTGGGTTTAGTGATGTTGTGTCGACAAAGAGCTGCGATGAGAAGATGCTGTAGCTAGCCACCAGGAGGCGGTCAAGATGATTTGGCTTCCCTTTTCGGAGCCGTCATGTCGTCCATCTTTCTTTACAGTCTATGATTTCATATGTGCCTTGCGTTCTAATAACAATTTGAGAGCAGAGCAAAAATTACTTAAAATCCTGTCCACCGACCAATCACAGCCCAAAATATCCCCATTCCGTCTCGGCACGTCGCGCGTGACGGCGCCGATGAGGCCGCGCGTCTCTCTCTCTCGCGGACACACACAAGTTATCAATCTTCTTTTGCCGTCTCGACGCCCGTGGCTCTGAGAATTAACTCACTCACACAGAGGTTTTGCAAACAGAGAACAAGATGGATTTCAGCCAGGGAGCAGATCTGCACGTCGGCCAAAATCAATATGGGAATAACAGCGTGCACGTTATGATGAGATGAAAGAACGGTGTGTTTACGAGGCCCCATTGAAAACATCATCGTGATTTCAAATGACCAATAATACAGGAATAAAACAAACGTTCCAAAGCTTCCATGGATAGTTATCGATGCGTCTTATTTCTCTTCCGTCTATAAATATACACAATAAACATGTACAGTGTGTGTTTGCGTGTGTAAGCCCCCCCCCCCCCCTCCTCCCGTCCTCCTGCACAAACATAGTGTAACATGCAACACTTGACCGCATCAGTGAGGTTGTGTATCTCTCTCACACACACACACACACACACACACTCGTCAGAAACACGCTCACCAAATCTTTTCAGGAAATGGAATATCAATCTCAGCCTGAATGGGAGGTTTCACGCTTTAATTCGTCGCGCCCGCCGCTGCACGCTGCACACGCCGCTAACATGATACACATGTACATCCTTGTTTTAAGAAGTAATCTCTCAAAGGTAATTGGCCCTATCCGGCGAGCCGCCACATCCCCTAGCCACCTGGTAACAGCTTTCCCAGGCCTCTGATAGGCCGAGCCGCCAGATGGTTAACAATGATGGATAGTTTATTTACTGAGGCGAAACAAGGTTGTGGAAAGATGTTGACAAAATCTCCGAGGGGAGGCGGTGACGGTGTCTGGAGTTTCTGGAGTTTCTTGTGTCTGGTGCTTATTTGATTTCTCCATTGTTTTAGTGTTTTTTTTCTTGTTTAATTCATTTGTTCTGTAATTTCTTTGTTGTTTTCTCCTTTTCTTCTGCCTGTTTGAGGCTCGTTCAGCTTCTTTCACATCTCGGCAAACACTTTGCTTTTTCCTTTGCAGCTCTGCTTTCTACGTCTGCAGCTTTGCATCGTTGTGAATGCACAAGCCGTCTCGGGGCTTTTCAACCTTCCTTGATGTCGCTCTGGTCTCGAAAGATCTTTGCTGCAGATCCAGGAATGTTTTTTTTATATCTTTGAAAGTGTGAAATTAAAATAAGGGAACTGTTTTTCTACTGAGAGTCGTAGTTTTGTTTAAATGGATTAAATGTTGAGGGTCTTTGCTGGTTCCATTCACGCAGGATGCATTTCCTTGTTCCCTATGATGTGATGCTAATCCACTTTGCAGATAAGGATTCAGTGTAGGTGATGTTTTGTTTCTTTCCATATTTCCATAAAACAGCCTGAGATCTGAACACAGAGTGAAATGCAATGAATCGTACGTACAATGACCCCCCCCCCACAGGATGAAACATCTGCTTCATCCCATCCCGATGAGAAATCCAGATGCAGGTCACATATTAATTAACTGTGTAATTGGCATCCAACCAAAACTGTTGAATAAGGAATGAAAAGGACACAAAAGAAAAGCGTGAACAGGTGATGGAGGGAGAGAGAGAGAGAGAGAGAGAGAGGGAGAGAGAGGAGAGAGAGAGAGAGAGAGAGAGAGAGAGAGAGGAGAGGGAGAGGGGAGAGAGAGAGAGAGAGAGAGAACAGGGATTGTGCTGCTGTTGGGCAGCGGCCGAGGTAAAGAACAGAGCAACATGGCGAACACTGATTACCACTCACAAACATGAACAAACAGCCAGAGCCTCAGATGGGGACAAGACACCTCCACCCATCTGTACAGTCTGCAGGGAGCAACATGAAAGCTCTACCACGTCCACACACACACAGACACACACACACACACACACACACACACACACACACACACACACACACACACACACACACACACACACACACACACACACACACACACACACACACACACACAGACACCAGTGTGTGGGATTTAATTGGGTCCTTTCAGTTTACCACTGAGTTGACGGCTCAAAGCAATTACGGACACAGACAGTCCCCGGCACACCGCTGAGGAGCGCTTGATTTTCAGGCAGACACACCTGAGGAGCACTTGTCATCCATAACCCCCCCCCCCCCCCCCCCGACAGCACCGAGGGGTGCTTGTTTTGTTGACAAGCCCCTCTGTCGAGCACTTGTTTTACAAAACACTCTGTGAGGGGCGCTTGTTTTTCGTACGACACGTGAAAACCATTTGTTCTGCCCTGCTGTACAACCACTGTGGGACAGTGTGGAGAGGCGTTTAGTGACCTGCTGACAGCGTGGGGAAAACCACCAGGTAAACTTTAACACATTAAAAATGTGCTCATGGGAAAATACATACTATTTATCAACCACATGTATAGAAATATGCTGATTTGAACTGAACAAATACTCAAAACAACTGTTAGAAAGCCACCATTGTTTTTACTTGCCTTCCCTGCCCTGTGTGAAGTAAGCAATCCTCGACCAATAAACCGATGAGCGTCTTTTACTTTCTTTCCTCCTCAAGGTTAAAACATGAAAAAACGCCTCGATTGAGGAATTGACTTTGTAATAAATCAATGAGGCTGTTTCTTAGAGGCGGATCAGAGAGAGAGAGAGATCTTCTGCAATACACTGAAATACTGTGAAGCACAAGTAGACATTTCCAGTGAAGTCCAATCCCCTCAGATTTGTAGGTGAGTGTGACTGTTCTGTCACCGCAGGTTTCCATAAAGAGATTCAGCACCTGTTCATGTTTCCTCTTTTTGAAGATGTGATCTATTTTTACTCGCGAGGAAAAACCACGACTGCGGAGAACCACTCCTGAATGTCAGCGGTGACAGTGGATCCCCGGAGTCGGGGGCTCGTCTTCTGTCTGAGGTGTGAGAGCAATAACAGCAACAAAGAGTAGAGAAAGAAACGGCGTCATTAAAGTGAAATATCACTGTAATCTGTGGACGGGTGGGACTGAGGGAGCACTTGATGTATAGAGTCGGTGGAAACAAAGGCCACCCGTGCAGCGAGCGCCCACAGAGGTGCACTTGTTTCGTAACAACACAACCTCCGAGAGGCATTTCATTTTTTTTAGACGGGGACGGCTGAGGGGTGATTGTTGCGCACAGTCACTGGTGAGGGATGCTTGATTTACACACACACACACACACACACACACACACACACAGACAGACACACACAGTCGGCCTCATTGATAAACAGATCCTTCCAACTTGTTGTTTTTGTTACCAGCCACCTCTGAGAGGCACTTGTCGCCTGTAACGCCCGTACAGTGGAGCGCTTGTTTTGTTGGCTGGCACCACTCGGGTGCACTTGTTCTCTGGACAAGCACCGGTGAGAGGCTTCTGTATTGGGGGGGGGGGGGGGGGGGTACGCTGAGGTCACAGGGTCATGAATGAGGAAAGAGAACGAACTGTCACATTAGAACTGCAAAACAAAGTAGAATATGAAATCCCCTGAAGAGTGTTTCTCTCCTCCATGTAGTTAATAGATTTTAATGTGCAGAGGACTGACATTAATAAAGTGAATCAATCAAACGAGGCCTCTTCCACCAACCGTAGTGGCTTAAAATGTATTCCCGAGCTCTGACGGTTTCCGTTCCTTCAATCGACAGCTCGTCTGTTCCTCAACGTTCTCCTGTGTGTGTTTTCTTTATCCTCCTCTTAATTAAATGAAATATCCCGACATGTGCTCGAGAATCAGCCAAAAACCTGGTTCCACAGAACGTCCCGTGATTTCACTTCCATTCAGGGAACTTTAATCCGCCGGCTCTGGACGGATCGGAGCGGTGCTTTCTTTACCAACGCTCCCGTTGCAGTTTTCTTGGCGGCGAACAAAGTTGGCTCCCGCTGCGTGAAACAAGGCTGAGTGTGTGTTTTTCTTTTTCTCTCACAGCTAATTGGAACGCGAGTTAAGATGTTTAAGCCCGTGAAGGTGTTTGTGTGTTGTGCTGATTTTAAGCTGCAGGTTCAGTTCCTCCTGGAAAATGTGACATGAAAGGAAAATACTTTAGTGAGCATGTGAAGCTCCGATATGTTTTTCTTATTCTTAAGCTTTTTTTGCTTTTGTAACACACGTTTACATTTGTACTAATACTTAGTTTAAGCCGCACCCTCTGTTGTAACATGCAAGTAATCAGGAATTATTTTTTATTCAGCTTCCTTTTCATTCATGCTACTGTCCAATCGCTTTGGTTACAGAACTAATCTGTATACGCAGATTGTACATGTGAATATAGAGGATCTGAAGGGTTTGGGGTCTGGAAGCTTCTGGTTTCCATTTGGAGTTTGTCCAATCACGTTTAAATAAAGACGCAGAAGACATTGACTTCTTCTGAACTCATCTTGTGTTGAGAAACGTTCGAATGTCAATATTTGAAGTGCTTCCTCATTTTTCTCCCAGTTGTTATTCTTTGACCGCTGATTGTCTTCCCTCTGCTTCACCGGAGAACGTCTGGCAGTAAAACTCCAGACTGTGTCCCGGAGCGTCTCATTATCATTAACAAGGCCTGCAGCACACGTTGAACCCACGAGTAGCACAGAGGGGACAGTAGCTGTGATGTGTCAGTCAGGGGAAGTGAGATTTTAACAACACGAATGTCGGATTTAAAAATCTAGTTGTGATTGTCGGCTTCAGTTAAACAATTTATCTTTATTTCATATTTAGAATCTGAAGAAATGACTCATGCTGCTCACACACAGACACACCACGTCGTTGTTTTTGAGAAAGTAACCTGAGCCCTAATGAGTATAATACAAGTCCTGATGAACGTAGTTTTTCATCTAAACCAAAGTACAGCAACAATACCAGTGCTAAGCACAACCATGTGAAGCTCCTCCCGCTATGGGCTAAAGCTATCTGCAGCCACGTTAGCAAGGAGAAGCCTATAACCCACCATCAAACATCTCGTCTCTCTCTCTCACACGTTGATCGGACAAAATATATCTCCTGCAAATAATTGACTAGTGGACTATCGATTGGGAAAAGCTACGAAGAAGCCGTAGACGTGAATGTCCCAGCTTCACCTGAACGATAGCATCAGCCCAAACGACAACGATCTCGATCGTCACTTACATGAAGGGTGAATAGCGTACAACTGTTTGAATGCACAGATATCACATGGGTATTGGCCGAGACAGATATTTCTTATGACAGTATAGTGAAGGAAGCTTTCCGAGGCAGCTTCACGTGCCTCTCAGGCCATGTACCAGTCCGCCCACAGAGCCTGACTGCTCCTCTCTGGCTCCAGGAACCTTTGTCCCAGAGATAATAGCTCCGTTGCACACACACCGCCAAGGGCGCCACTGCGGCACAGAGACTTATTGACAAAGCTGAGTGTGGGCTCGGCCCCTGAAATGAAAAGCTTAATGTAAAAGGATTACCCTCTAATATTATTAATACAGCCGAGAGTAGTCATGCATCAGTGAGAGGACTCTTACATCTAAACTGTGCTCATTTGACCCACGGTGCGACACGGGGGATATTTTTGTGCTCCGAGCTTCAAAATGAATTCGGCGTCTCCGGCTCGGTGGCACTTTGTCAGGGTTGATGAGGAGGGTGAGGAAACAAAGGCAGCAGCAACCGGCCTTGTGGCGGCAATCATCTTCTTCCCGCAGCCTATTTAATTCCCAGTGGATCTTTGGTACGATGCACGAACGTGTTATTTTCAGACGGAGAGAGAGGAATCTGTGTGCACAGTGAGCTCATGCACATGTCACAGATCCGTGTGCGTGTTCACGGGTCTCCGCGCGCCGCAGCGTGACACACGCCTGAAGTGTCCGGGCTCTTTTCCCTCCGAGCACTGTCCTCTGACTTCCTCTGCAAAGATGCTGGGAATGGAATTAAAACATGTATCAGCCCGTGTCAACAGAGTGACGTCTCCTCTCTGTCGGGGACCTAGGTGAATCCACCGCTGCACACAGGTGCACACAGACAAACAGGGGAAGAGGAGGACATGGAGGAAACCAGACAGAACAAACACTCAATTAAAAGCTGGAGAGAAATGAGACGAAGGACAAAGAAAAAGCTTTTTGCTGTGTAAGTATTTCACCGCCGAACAACACAAACCAGTTCAGCGAAAAAACTGCTTTTAATGCAACACTATGCAACTTTTATAACCTTAAAACAGCAGCTTGATTCAAATGAGTTTGATGGTTCAGTGAATTGGAAGAAGGAGAATGTTTCCTCTTTCGTTTCCCCCCCCCCCCCCCCCCCCCCCCCCCCTCACCTCTGTAACCAAAGCCGTTTTCAGACACGAGCTCTGGAAGATGTCGGCACAACGTTCAGGAGAGCGGTGGCGCCGCAGGCCGGACGTTGCGGAGACATCACGTGTTTTTGTTTTACGGCACAACTAAAGTTACATCCTTTAAATCAACAGCTTGTGATAAACGAGCCCACAGTCAGATATCTCACCCGTCTCCCACCACCAATGTATTTTTCAGATTTTTTCCTCCTGACGAAATCACATATTTAAACATCAACACGTTGAACCTGTCACACCCAGCAGCTGGAAACGCTCTCTCTTCATCTCAGTCTCATTCTCTCACTCGTGATGTGTCTCCTCTCTCTTTCTCTCCTCTGTCATCGGAGATCTTTTCATCTTGACCTCTCAGCCAGTTAATCTCAGGTCATTAAAGAGCCATTCGTCAATGCCCGGGACGTTAAGGAGTGTGAGGTCTGCACTCATCCGCTGGCCTTGCTCTCTCCACTCCACCCCCCTCCCCCCCCCCCCCCCTCGCCTCAAGGCCCTGCACTCGTTTCCTCTCATCATGCCCCTTTCTGGATTTCCCCGAAGTGCTGATGGACAGAAAACTACAAGCTATAGGCCCGAGGAAGGCTGCGAGGCAAGAGGAGGGAGCAGAAGGCCGGAACGGGAGATTCTGAGTGAAAGAGAGAGACTGAAAGACGGATGGAAGGGGGGGGGGCAGGAGAGGCTGGGAGAGAGAACAATGGAGAAAAGAGATGTTCCACTGACTGATGGGCGGAATAAAAGTTTTGCCCGACAAAGGAACTCGTCAACGCAGGAAGGTTCCGGGTTTGAAGCTGACAGTCGTCCGGGCTCGTTCTGTTTCGAGTTCACAGGTTCTCCCCGTGTGTGTTTTTAGATGTTCTCCGGGTTCTTCCTCCCACGGTCCAAGACGTGCAGCTTAGCTTCATCGGAGAGTCTGAGTGTGAATGATTGTTTGTCTCTGTATGTCTATTATATCGCATGAAGCGGCGCAAAGTGCAACACAAGTGTCTTCTCTCTTTTCAGACTGAGGTCAGGAGGTCATGTGATCATCTGTGTTTGTTCGTTAGCAGGATGAAGCTAAACCCACTGGACAGATGTAGTGTGTGGCTCAGGGAAGAACTCGGCGAATAGAAAACACTTTCACCAATTTACCAGGAATAGTTCATGGATCTTGATGAGAAAAAATGAGGCATATTGAGTAGACTGATGTTTTAAAGTTGTTGTTGCGGTTTGACTGAATTCAAAGGAACTTTTTGGCCTTGGCACAAATCCACTTGCACCCGACTAAGCACCCATGGTGTGTGATCAGGTGCTTTACTCGTGCATTGTAATCCTGAGGCTATGGAAGGTGATCCATCTCTCTCGGGTGTTTTCATGTTTGCTGATAGACACAATCATGTACGTCCTGACTCATGTAGCATGTCCTGACTGATGGCTCCAAGCCGAGGACTCAGTTTTCTCTCTACAGTGAATAATCTTATATCTCACATAGCATCTTTCAAAACTACTGTTACAAAGTGCTCCAGGAAGAGTAGAAATACAAAAAGAACAACAAATACTACAACATCTGTTAAAAAAGTAATGGGAAAAGAAAATAATAAAAGCAACTTCAGTACTAGCAAAGAAAATGACTCTTGTAATTCTTCCTTATCGTCGCCCAGATGTGTTCGTGTGTTTCTCTCTCTCTCTCTTTCTGTGGAACGCAGCCCCGAGCTTATTTATTCACATTAATATGAAAGAGCTTCAAAGTTATTCTGAAGCTGCAGCCGTTCACGTCTCAACTGTGTAATCAACGGATTTAATTTCATCCACAATATGGAACGTGGACATTTTCTGTCCGGTGGAACTTCACCCGCGGTATTAAAAGTGGTGTCCTTGATCGAACTGCGACAGTAAACGGGCGACGACAGGCCTAATAAATAACGTGACATTTAAAACTGGATCTCGTAGTCAAGAGGGCAGTCTCCTGACATTTGACAGCTTAGATCTTAAGATTCATATCGAATTCCATCTATCTATCTGGAGATATGAATGGATTTATCTGCGATGAAAGAAGTTGCGTCCGGACGATCCCGTTCCATCCGTGTCGGGGGGGATAGAAGCTCTCAGCACGAGGTCTGCGAACACGTGCAGGTGATTTGTTTCCAGGTTGTACCTGAAGCACAGAACAGCTGAGTCAGTCTTTATACGAAACAGAAACGCTGAGTCTGTGTGCAAACTTTCTTTTAATGGGTCTGTGTGTCTGCTCAGGACAATCCTGCAGGAAACAGATGCTTCTTGAGCTGGTTGTTGTTGACCCAGTTATCGCAGCAGGATGAAGTCATGCTTGACGTCACTAATAATAAAAGATTCTGACCTCTTTTACTTTAAATTGTTTTGTTTCTCCGTCTTCCTCTTTTCTCTTAACTTGCCTTTCTTTCTTCCTCCTACTCCTCAACACTTACCTCGCTCCTCCTCTGCGTCACTTCTCGACCTCTTCGTCAATCTGCCCCGGCAACATTCGCCCCCCCCCCCCCACGTCCAGATCCCACTTCATCCTAAATCTTACTTACACGTGTCCCCTGCTCCACTTGCTCCCTCGCTTGGTCCTTTGCTTCCAGGGCCGAGCGAGTGAGCGGGAGCGTTCCAGGGAGTTTAATGTCCACCCAAGTCATAAATTCTGGAGCAGCCGACTAATAAATTATTCAATTAGAGGAAAGAAAAGAGAGGAGAGGAGAAAGAGAGGCAGGTGACGGTGAATGCATGAAGAAGGAGGGGGGGGGGTTCAGAGAGCAGGGATTCATCCTCTGACGGCAGCAGGTGACGAGGAGGTCGTCAACCAAGTGTTTCCTTTTCCTCTTCCGTCCGCAGGAAGTGAGCGACTTAACAGAGAGACAGACGTCAACGTACGATATGTAACCTCGACCAGACTTATATTATATATATTTGGTTTAAATGAGACATCTTTCCATCAAAGTACAATCCCAGAGAAGAAAATCCACATTTCATGTCAGTTAATGTCAAACGTCGTATATCGTGGTCTCGTAATTCAAGCAGCCGAAGGATCTTAATGACTTTGACCGTGTGTATACGGGGAAATGACAGAACTACACACTGTGATATCCTCCAGACTCACAACCGTCTGTATTTATATCGCATTATGTTTGATATAGAGACACAACTGATGGCCAAACTTTTCCATCTTCTGAAATCCTGTGACTCACAAATGTACAGTCTACATACATCTACCTGCACTGATCGTTCACACACACACACACACACACACACACACACACACACACACACACACACACACACACACACACAGACAAATTGCCAGTGGGATGAAATGGTTTTCACACACGTGGCCACACCAGGAGCTTCAAAATGACTTATTAGCGTTCGGGAAAATGATTTTTTTTTCTAATCTCACACCTTCCCTGTGAAGCTGCTGTCAGCTCTTCCTCCTCCTCCTCTTCCTCACTGCCCTCATTCCACCTCAACTATCACAAACAGACTGTGACAGAAAATATGACTGACACACATCCCGCAACGCCGCCTCCCGAGCTCCAACGCACACTCGCACACTCACAAATAGAGGATACTGCGTTGATGGACACCGAAGTGAGAGGGTGGAAATTGAGGCCAAAACGTCACGTCAAGCCAAGGACTCATAACAGCTCAATGTGTGTGTGTGTGTGTGTGTGTGTGTGTGTGTGTGTGTGTGTGTGTGTGTGTGTGTGTGTGTGTGTGTGTGTGTGTGTGTGTGTGTGTGTGTGTTCCCTGCCAGGATGACACACACACACACACACACACACACGTTTCCCCATCATCGTCTCCTACCTACACACACAAACAGGTAAACACACCCTCCATCACAGACTGTTCCCGACAAACTAGTCACTCAGAACGAGCCGGTGAAATACGGAGCGGCGGCCTGATGCCTGTCACACTCATTTACTGACAGCTCTCCATCAATCTGCGAGCTGCTGTCCGTCGTCAGAGAGATTCAAAAACCTCTTTCTCATTTTCTGAACCCTCACTCTCTCTCTGTTTTTACCTCCTCCATCCTCCCACTTCCACTTCCACTTCCCTTCCCACGTGTTTCTCTCTTTCCCCCTCTCTGCCTCTCTCCCCCTCATCTCCCCCCGCCCTCTTTGTCATGTCGTTGACGCAACAACTTCCAAAGCGGCGCGACAGCCTTTCTGTGCCGCGCGCCGCTGTGCAGGGAAACGCAGCCCTCTCTGAACCCCGGACGCAAGGCAGAAGCTCCTGCGTCACTTTGAGATGGCGAACAAATAACCCGGAGAACCCGTCACAGCTGGAGAGATCTTAGAGCAGAGCAGCGGGAGCTCATGGAAATTGGGAGGAAATTTATACCAAAAGCGGCTCAGACTGGTTTTGTTAGCACTGTGTCAAAAAAAATGGAAAAGGAGAGAGCGGCTGCAGGATCTCAGGTGGAGGGAAGGTTCGGTTGCTCTCACAAGATCAAAAAAGGGGTTTTGTAAGGTCACGGTGACCTTGAACTTTGACATTTGACCTTTGACCACCAAAATCAAATTCCCTTTGAGGTGTTCTCGAGATATCGTGTTCACAAGGATGAGAGGGACGAACAACCGGAAAACATAATCCCTCCGGCTGCCGACGGCGTGGAGGCGTGAACAGAAGGTGGGACTTTACATTAGATTCAAAGAAAACCTAATAGAGGGTGAGAGATTATCACAGTTTGGTTTTTACTCACTACTGAAAGGTTGAAGAACCTTTGTCGCCATATTTTTACGACGATCCGAATACGGAGGTTAGATTTATGGAACATTGAGTCTCGGTAAGTAAATGGCAGAAGAACAGCTCCCATGTGTCAACACATCTATCGACTCTCGTCTTCTCTCCGCGCAGCTCAACACAGTTCCTTTGCTCTCGGACGTTTATGTCACATGAACATAAATATTAGATGTTTGGGGGATTTGCGTCGCAGTCGTGGCTTTGTCAGAATGTTTTTTTTAACGACACAAGCGAGATGCAGAGAAAGTCGCCGCTTCCTTAACTCCCCTGCATCGACACGAAACACACACCTGCTGCCACGTTCCCACCGTAAGTCGCGCTAAACCAATGCAAACAGACGGAGCCGGCTGGATTTACATAGCGGGACCGAGGCAGAGAACAGAGTTTGACTCGCGGACTGTGTGAGTGTGTGCGTGTGAGATTTACACAGGGGGGGAATCTGACGAGGGAATATTTGCAGTTTGAACTTCCCGTCACTTCTTTGTGGAGCGAAGCTGATGCAACAATATACCAAACCTCCAAATGTGATTTGTTGCACACGATCAAACGCCTGCTCCTCCTTTCTTTCTCTCTCTCTCCTCTCTCTCCTTCCATTTCTCTCCCATTGATTCCGTTTATCCCTCCTTTCTTCTTCCTTCCCCCGTCTCTCTCTAACTCTCCCTCCTCCTTCATGCTAATCTCCCTGTAGTATAGTATTGTCGGACTTTGATCAGCCGTTCTCATTCACTCTGCGTCTCCCTCTCACCAATACTCTGTAGACTTAATGAGTACTACAGGCCCGGGCTCGACTCGCTGCTACACACACACACACACATCTTACAGACGGGCTCCCCATCTAACACATTCATAAGTCGCACATTTACGCGCACTCTCGGTTTGCGTGGAGAGAGTGATGCAAGATAAAATGCTGACTTTACGTTCAAAGAGAATGAGGCAACGATTAGCCGTCACTCGCGGTGTCAGCGGGAGACGGTGGTGTAGCCGAGCGGCAGCGTCGCTGTCCTCCGGCGTCCCGCGGAAGAAACATCACATCCGAGCAGCATCGGCCCGCGTGGTTGTATTTCTACGATCATATTACAGATATGAAATTCGGTGCGGTCAAATATTGATCCTACATCTGTGTTTTTACGAACGTGTCTGGCGTTTTTACGCATCTCTTCTCACGTGACGTCTCTTCAGCCAATATCCCAAGCTGCTGACTTTGTGCACCTGAGCCGTCGTTCTGTGGCGAGTTACTGTTGATACCTGAGCTCGACCAATCAGGAGTCGGTCTCAGCTATCGTGGTGTTTCACCTCTTTTATAGCATAAAATAACGACTTAAAACAATATCAGAAAACTACCAGAAACCTGAACACTTGAAAAACAATTGGTGTGATAAGAACATGACACAAACCATCTTAGAGCAAACCCTTCTTTTGACTTTTAGTTTTGTTCATTCAACTAACATGGAGGAGGCAGGGTTCATGACCTATACTGCAGCCAGCCACCAGGTGGCGATCAGGACGCTTTGGCTTCACTTTTAAAGAGCCGTCATGTCGTCCATCTTTTTATACAGTCAATGGTGTCGCACACGTTTATTTACATTAGTGTGTTTGTCTGTAGATTTGTACACGTGTCAAATACTCGTCTAAACATCGGCTATGTGTTAAAGTGTATAATAGTATTTAAGCATATGTATTTTCTTGTATATAACTCACATATAAATACAATCATTATATATATTGACATGTATATTCTGCAGGTAGAACACTGGATCGACCACATCCAGGACACACACAGTCGTGTGGTTCTGTCTCACCTTGTTCTGCAGGAGTCTGAGTGTTTTTTGCAGAATCGCAAACGGCCGTGTAATTCTCCATGAGACCGGTTGTGCTTGTGATTCTGCTCCACGCTCGTATGAAAACTCATTACATCACAACACAACTGTGAAATGTTGTGACTCTCCCGACTCCTCCTGCTCCGGCACAGACTCACTCACATCATATTTTATTTGTATAAAAACATTTAACAAACATCCTTGAGTAAATTGGACGAAGCTCCGGTTTATTAATCCTCTCTTATCCTCTGACAAACTTGAAAAAGGGACCAGATTAGCTCCGTGTCCTTCCTGGAAGCTGCCGGCGTCTCCGCTGACTCCGGTGTATTTGTCAGAGCTGCTGTTGGACATCTGTCCAGCGTCCTCGGCGTGTCCTCGCTCGGCCGCCAGCTGACCCTGCTGACACGTCCGTCCCTCGTCCCCTCGTGAAGCGCAGCCTCTTGACCTTCTCCTGTCTGGTTGCCACGGCAGAACTCTTTCACACACCGTGGAGGCCGAATACTTCATCGGCCGATTCACTTCTATTAGCATCAATATTTTAGTTTTTCACCCAGATGGGAG
>CM031681.1:22120885-22165885 GCA_006182925.3 Reinhardtius hippoglossoides | reverse complement strand
GGAGGAGGAAAAGTA
The DNA here is from genome assembly GCA_006182925.3 of Reinhardtius hippoglossoides. Lineage (NCBI taxonomy): Eukaryota > Metazoa > Chordata > Actinopteri > Pleuronectiformes > Pleuronectidae > Reinhardtius > Reinhardtius hippoglossoides. The sequence goes on along the minus strand of CM031681.1, from coordinate 22,165,870 downwards.
AATAATTAGAGATTCTACATCATCATGTTTCCACAGATTCCCAACCCTGATGTCCCCCACAAACAAAAAGCATTACAAACTCAAACTGAGATTAAGCTGATCAAACACAGAGAAGTGGTTGAAATGGCTGACGACTGCCTCTCCAGATGGTGAGAGTGCAGACACAACAGAAGCTCGGAGGGAGGGAAGGTGGTCCGTGACAGAGGTCAGAGGTCACATCCAATCCCAAGATGCTTTGTGGCACGAGGCACCGGGAAAGCTGCTCCGTGTTTTTCCCTGTCAGCCTCTCTCCGGCTTCAGTCTCACCTTACAAGTTGACCCTTGTCTCAGCACAGTGAAGGCACATGGTCGCACACACACACACACACACACACACACACACACACACACACACACACACACAACACACGAAGGATGTATTAAAGAGCAGCCTCTCACGCAGAATGACATGTGCTGACACACTTGTTGTGTATGTGAGTGTTTACACTTGTGTCTTTGTGCTGACATGGTTTGTGAAGTCAGTAAGTGTGTGTGTGTGCTGCACCAGTTCAAGCTCTGTGGGGAAATAATTATTCAAAGTTATTAAATATAAAGAAAGGAAACAAAATAAAGTGAATATAGGATAAACGTGATACTTGAGACGATTCAGGCAGTTTCTTCCAGCAGCAGCGACGCTCCCAACACTATTTTTCTCATCACTTCTCTTCCTTATAACGCTGAGCTGTGTTATCAAAATCGATTTTGTCCCCCCCCCCTCTCCTGGAGGCAGCACAGCCCACCTCCACAAACAGACTTCCCCGTGTAATGGCTCTGAGGCAGGAAGCAGAGGAGGAGAAATTGGTGCTTTCCTTCTCTTTCCACGGTGGGTAGATTGCCCTTCACAGTCTAATGACTTCTGAAGGAGTTGAGCATGAAATGGAGGAAGAGACATTCACAGGACGGCAGGCTGACTCTGAAATAACACACCTGAGAGGAGGGGCGGCGGGGGGGGGGGGGGGGGGGGGGGGGACGGAGAGAGGCTTTGAATATATACATCAACGGCCAGAAAGCAAAGGGGCCGCTGCAGAGTGCAAACACAAGAGGGGGGGGGGGAGGAAAACACTCGGGAGTAAAGGAGAGAAACGTTTTTTATTATGTGACTTGGACAAATACACACGAGGAGAAACAGTGTGTGGAGCCAAATGTTTCAAAATGTTTTGTATTGTGAATGAAAAAAAGGAATCATCAATACTGGTCGTCGCAGTTCAGTGTAAGTTAACGCATAATTAAAGACACATTTACGGCCACTAGGGGGCGGAGAGATTGATATTAGAGAGCAGACTGAATACAAATTCCTCAAAAGATTAAGCCAAAAGCATCTTGATCGCCATCTGGTGGCTGGCTGCAATATAGGTAATTAATCCGGCCTCCTCCATGTTATTGCAAACAATATTTATTATTTTGTATCTATCATAACATTATTACAATCAACAATATGGGAACATGACATCACTTCACATATTTAGAACAACACATCAATTTAGATGATGAAACAATGACAAAATGACCAAGGTAAGAAAATGTGTAAAAATTTTAAATAAAAGAATAGAATCCAATAAAAGAAAGAAAAATAACCGACAGAAAAATATAGCATTGTGCAAACAAAGCAAAATATAACAAAGTGGGGTCAGTCCCAAAAAGGGAGGTTTGTTCAAGTTGTTTCTGATAAATTTTGTATAAAATTTGTTATTTGATGACATAAAAACGAGGTGAAGCATCACGATCGGCTGGGTTTCTCTGGGTTTGTCCTTTTCCTGCTAAGACCACGACTTCATTCGAATGCACCGGGGGGTTCCGCTGAAATAATAGTATCTCTGTATATTCCCTGACATTTTCAACACACAAGGTTCGTGCTATGGACAACATTGATATTCAGGTAATACTGTAGAGAGAAAATATATGAATGCAAACACGCTGCAGATGCAGCCAATGCATTCAGATAGAAAGATGCACCTGTGTTCATGCTGAGCGAGCAGGGACAGAGCGAGGGGCAGGGGAGCGCCGGGTGTTTCTTTATGCAGCTCATGGACACGAGCAGACAGACGCAGGCAGAGCGTGGAAATGGCCCAGAATACAGCATGATGGTTAGTTTACACGGAGCCCGGAGGAGGGAGAGTCGCTGAGCCACACAGACCGGTGGGCAGCGCTGGGCAGATGCACTTCAAGGTAACTGTTATGTGCACATTACACACAGATACATGAGCATTGCTTCATATCTCAGTTCTGCACACAACTCGCATCTCGTGCTCGCGCCCCCCAAAGAGCGTGAGACACATTCAGGACGGACGATAGAACAACGATGTAAGTCTTAATTAGAATATAAATATCTGAATGTAATCAATCATCAGTCAGAGTTGGTGTTTGGTCGACAACTACACTTAAATAATGTATTTAAATAATACAAATACATATTTGTGAGTCACATACATGTTATTGTTTATCTAATTTCCCTTCTCATTATGTAAAAAACGGTTTGTCTGTGAAACTTCTAACTCAACCTCGTCCATATACTTTAGCAAAGGCAGAAAATGAAGATTTTTCAGACTCATTCCACAAATATATGAATTTCTGTGTGGATCGCTCCTACACGTCTGAAAGGATCTTCACGTATGTTTGTATGAATATGATAAGTCGTGTGTCCTGTACAGGAGAGAGTTGCACTGGTATTATATAGAAATTGGATGATTGGGTGGAAATAACCGTGTTGTGATGTTTTTTTTGCTGTAAAGAATCTGGAGCCATTATTTGTGTTCACTTGCGTCATGTGTGTACTTTAATATTGTTGACAAGCCTCTTTGTGTTATGTGTGTGACGCGCCGGCCTCTGTGTGTTGTTATGTGTGGGCACGTTGCAAATAGACGGGCGGCGTAATGCCACGTGATTCGATTTAAGAGTCGTTCTTTTGACTTCAATGCATGAAATGTAAAAGCAGCTGTAAAGGTTTTGCTTTGGGGGTCGAGGTGCAAGGTCAAATAAAGCTGTGTGTAATTCAGGCCTTGATTCTTATCTTTGGTCTCATCCTCCTGCAGAAGAGAGAGAATTCTTCTGTTGGAGTTAAACCATGAACTCAGATTTTGTTATATCTCAACCCTCCTCTAATGATGCTGATAATATATTATCACCAACTCACATCATAAATGGAAGAGGGTGTTTTTTCTACATTTCTCTGTAATAGCATCAGTTCTCCTGAATGAATGAAGTAAAAAATCCACCTGCCGTCATAACCATCCGTCCTTTTCAGTCCTGTGGAGTACAGAAAGCAGTTGATGACCTCTCCAGCTCCTCTCCATCGTTCTCCTCCTCCTCCTCCGTCACGGTCACACAAAGGGCCAGACGAACGCAGGGAATCAGCACTCGAGTACGGTTCTTTTTCTTCCTCTGCCCGTATCGGCACAAAGGGGCTGAATCGAGTGGATGAGGCTGAAACGAGCCGAGAGAAAGGCAAGGAAATTCAAGACGGGCAGTGAAAGGGACCAAAGTGACTCCCTGCTCGTGGCGAGCTGCTTCAGCCAGGTGCTCATCAGCTTCTCACATTATGAAATAGTGACTTTTGAATCCAAAGTGGCAACAGAACGAAATACAACATGGAAATGTGTGAGTTGCTCTTTTGCACTCGTGTCACTTCAATGGAATAGAATACCGGAGCAAAGTAAGATATCTTTATGACACAGGAGGCAGTGCGGTCGGTCACCTGGTGATAACAAGGTTCCCTGAGAGACTCCTCCAGAGAGTGTGCCGACGTGCCCTTGAGCCAGACACAGAACCCTCAACTGCTCCTTCATCGACTTTCTTTGCAAGAAATTTTAAGCGTGGTGTGAGTCATGCGATGCTTCTAAAATGTCCAAACCTCACATTTGGTTTTAACGTCTTTACTTTAAACTCTTAAGTGTAAACAAGAAGTAACTAAACTGACCGGCTGCTAGCGTCAACCATCAACAGCTTCAACTCACCAGTGGGTTAAGGCATTGTGGTGAAAGTAGGTCAGGTATAGTGACAGTGTGTGAGTTGTGTTGTGTGTGTGTGTGTGTGTGTGTGTGTGTGTGTGTGTGTGTGTGTGTGTGTGTGTGTGTGGTGTGTGTGTTGTGTGTGTGTGTGTGTGTGTGGAGGATGCCGGCAGACCACCTGATTGAAAAGGAGGGAGGAGAAAGAGGAGCGATTGAAGACGGAGGATTCACTGTAAGTGGGTCATGTAAGGAGGTGGATTGACGGGGGGGGGGGGATGGAGAGGTGGGGACAGAAAAATGAGAGAGGGGAGGGAAGGTGAAGTGACAGGCAGCGGGGGGGGGGGGGGTTCATGGCTATAAGAGAAGGGGGTTATATAGGAAGGACGGGGAGAGGCTGATAGGAAAGGACTTGAGGGGTGACAGCAGTGAGTAGACAGAAAGGTGACAGGAGTGGATAGGGGGGGGTGTGAGTGAGGGGGGAGGGAGGGAGGGAGGGGGGTGACAGAGAGGGGCTACGGGGGGTGTAGCTGCAAGAGACGGAGGAAGGAGGCAGAGAGAGAACGAGGAGCAGGTGGGAGGATTACAGGAGGTCAGGAGAAAAGGTCGCCGGGAAAGGTCGGAGCGGAGGAGAACTGTAGGCAATGACACCGGGTGTGATGGAGAGAGAGGAGAGAGAGAGAGAGAGAGAGAGAGAGAGAGAGAGGAGGAGGGGGGGGGGGGGGGCTGTTCCAGCTCCAGCTGTGACACCGCTCACCTCCTGTGATCTCTGCTTCCCCCCCCCTCAGCTCGCAGGTATGTTTGCGAGTACGTGTGCGTGTTTAGAAAGTCTCGGGGTTTCGTTGTGCGTTCGGTGTTCGGCAGCCTCCCAGGACGCTCGCCCTATTGTGGCGCTGGTGGCTTTTCGGGCGGCGCAGAGCTCGGAGGCCTCTCCCAGAGTGACGGGCCTCCGAAGCAACCTTTCCACCGGGCCGCCTGTCAGTCAGCGTTATCTCTCTCTGCCACCGACGCCACGAGGAAGATTCACAGAAACACTGAGCTCCTTTTATGGTGGGAGAAAGACGCCTTTTAAAAAAACGTTTCCTTCCCTTTCTGTTCTTATCTCCGGAGCCGAGCAGAGTGAGAGGTGCAGATCGTTTCCAAGGTTTCAGATCGGGCACAAAATAAAAGACTGATCTGGATTCAGATTGGCTCAGTTGGTATTAACCAGTTTTGCTTGCAGCTCTTTGAGGCTAAAACACACCGCAATCTGCAGAGACACACAGAGTTTGCATTCATACCAAATATTTGTTAAAAATGTTTTATTTCTTTACTGGAGGCACATTCTGCTCATATTCATGTTCATACTTTTAATTTGTGTTATTACTTGAAAATATTTAGCAGCTCCAATGTTCAGAAAACATAACTTTCCTCAAAACTGCCATTGCTGCAGCTCCTCTTTTCAGCCTCTGTCTGAAACACAGGATTTTAGCTCCTGTCTCCCCCGACGAAGCCAAGTCTGCTCTGATTGGTCGGCCTTTTGAAAAAAGCCTCATATGTCAATGTTAAAATGACGAATATATAAAAATATGTATTATAATGGGTCAGTTTCTGCTTGTAATCACGTGAGTGGCTTATATTTGATCATTCTTCTCTCAGGCAAAGTAGAAACTGTTTCTCCTCGATTATCAAAATGACCTTTTGGTAACAGAAGAAGTTCATCAGTCGCTTTCTAGACTTCACAAAAGAAACAAGAGACTAAATACGTTCAGTTTTCTGCTCCGTTGCATTTTCCCATCATCGGGTTGTTTCACTGTATTAACACGTGACGCAGAGATCTGATAACAACCGAGTCACCGCAGTCTCAGTTTGGGTCTTTTCACCAAACACACACACGCTATACACATCACACCTCTCCCTGCTTGTCTCCCTTCATATCTTCCTCTCCTCATTTCTGCTCGTTCCCTCCCTCCTGGTTTCTCTTTCTCTGTTCTGTTCCACTTTGTTCATATAAATGTGTTTAGACACAATGCACACGGACCCGTTCTGTGTGTACATGTGTGTTACACGGATCTGTTTTGATCCACATGCATGTTCCCGGGGATCTGTCTTTGTAGCTGCGTATCAAGTGTTATTCTCAGAGCTGATGTGGGCGTTTACAGGTTCATGTGCAAAATGCATGTTTGCATTCGTAATCGCAGTGTTTGCATATCCTTACGTGCAGCAGGTACAAATATGTGTGTGTGTGTGAGGTTTAGCGTGTGGCCCATTATATCCACATACGACTCCGAGGGCTGACTGCGGCACACACACGTGATGTCAAAAGGCCACAGAACACGCCAAGCCACGTCGATTAAAGCCGACGCCATGAAGATAAGCTCGATTAATTCTGCCGCCTCCTACAGGTTGACAGGTAAACAAACACCGCTGGTTCATTATGGAACGCTGCAGCGGAGGGGGGGGGGGGGGGGGGACCACCACCACCACCTCCGATCCATGTTTGATTAAATCTGCTCAGAAGAGAATTGATTCCTGTACGTTGCTGTAGATTCCTGATAAAAAACAACCGTATAAAGCTGCACATTCATCATCTGAACTTAGTCTCTGGACAAGGCCGCTGCGTCGGAGCGACTTCACGCCGGGCGGTTCCTTAATAACGGTGGAACAGAACTAATAAAGGGACTTGATGGGATTTACACAGCGACTTCCTGGTCATTTCAGATTCACTCACCTTCAGTTTTACCTCTAAATAAAGTGGGTCTGCTTTTCTTAAAGTTTAAATTATTCCACTCTTGAGAAATCGACTCTCAGAATTAAATCCATATCACATTAAATAGCTTTGTTTTGAAGGGAGTGTAATTGCTGTGTGGATTATGTTCACATTTTTCACGTAAACAACTCTCACATGTTCGGAGTCAATGTGTTATTGATCATACGTTTATAATCACTTTATAATTTAGGCATTTTTTTATATAAATTAATATTTACAAATCAGTTTTTTTTAATATCCTTTCCTTTTAAATGTCTTTTTAACATGTTCTTATGTTACTTAAAATCTGTTCTCTTATATGAACTATATTTAGGTTTTAATTTGTATCCTTATTGTATGTAAAGCACTTTGAGCTGCATTTCTTGTAGGTGCTATATAAATACATATTAATATTACAGTTTCAATGGGGTCAACATCCACAGTCCTGTTATTCTAAAGTTATTATGAAGCTTCAGCAGTCTGCCTCCTTCCACAAGTTTTTTTTATTAGTGTTGAATTTCCTCTCTGTGTCTCCAACTTCCTTTTTGAGCTGTAGTGTGTAATTTAAACCATAAAGAGGAAATGAAAATATTAATAACAGAACTCATTTTCTTTTCACTGCATTATATAAATGTTACACCACATCCTGGAGTGACAATTGGCCCTGGATGCAAAATAGGAGTCATTTCAGATTAATACAGCTCTGAGGAATAATGGGCATCGTCTCGATTCAGGGCCACGTCCTTCGGAGGCGCATCAGACGACCGGTGGCGTAACAGCAGCGTGTTTATGTGTCCTTCCATTCCTGAGCAACAAAAGGAAAATCACAGGTTTGATCCCTCTCGTGCCAACGATTAATTGTGAGCCAGTGATGTGGCTAACAAGCCAGCTATGTGACTCTCATTTCAGCTCAGTGGACTTAGAAGCGAACAAACCTCGTCCTCCAAAGGACGCAGACCCTGAATTGGGACACAGCTTTAATATCTAATATATGTTGGTCCTGATGCTTAAAACACAACTACAGTTCACAAAGACCACAACATTTGTCAAAACACAACAACAATTCTGGAACCCACAATATTTCAAGAAAACGTTGGGACTTTTCGGAAAAGGCAACACAACAACCTGAAGTGAGTTGTAGTTTTCTAATAAACCACAGCACAGAGTGCGCCCTTGCTTCATCAATATCAACCCTAGGATTATAAATGACTCATCTCATCGAGCTGCAGGTATAACAGACCCACGGCTGCACACCCGCTCCGAGGACTCGAACCTGTGGCCAGATGCACGTGGCGAACCTTAACCCGCTGATCCACTGAGCTCCTCCCGCAGCTGAATGTGGGCTTTTTTTTTTTTTTTAATAAAGCAGCCTTATAGCACCACAGGTACCAGAGGCCCTCAGGTAAACAGCTAATGAAATCCCTCAGTCCCTCCTGGACTAAATCATCCAAATAGCAACTGGTACCTGAGGCACAGAGGCAGACGGATGGCAAAGAACCAGGAAGAGAGGGGGAGAGGTGGGGGGGAGGAGGAGGGAGGAGGGGAGGGAGGAGGAGGGAGGAGGGTTACAGAAGAAGAGGGAGAGAAATTGAAAGATAAGGTTGAGGAACTAAATGTGTGTGTGTGTGTGTTTTTGTCGTGTCACGAGGTGCAGCGGGTCACCGTGGAGCCGTTTCATTATATTGTACCTTAAATATCTGGAGTGCTATAAATCACAGCCTTAACAAACCTGACTCCGGAGAACCCAGCAGCAGCTGCTGCCGTGTTTTAAGCCTTTGAGGTGAAATAGTTTTTTGTTGCAGCCACGACAACTGGAGCCGCGCCGCAGCTTCCACTTTGTGTTCGCACTAATAAGGACGCCTGCTCGTACGCAGAGGGGGATGTCAGCTCGCATCGACCGAAAGTTTTATTTTCTAACTTGAGTCAATATCTTGACTTTGTAAGAGTTTCAGTTTTTCGGGGAAATCTGATCCTAAAGCAGAGAAAGAAATGATTGATTCTCTATTGAAACGGTGCTTTGGCTGTATTTATGTGGTTTTCTGGTATTTGCTTTTAATCATTTCATCATCCTGATATTAAAATATCTCAACTCAGCTGTTGGATGGATTACCACAATATTTCGTGGTCATTCCTGGTCCCCAGAGAATGAATCCTTAATTACTACTTAATTAGTGGCGCCACCATCTGGTTGGCATTTTCTGGCATTAAGTCAAATACCTTGACAACAATAACTTGTCATGTCTTGAAATTCATGAATTTCAGCCGTTCATGGTCCCCAGAGGATAAATGCTGCTGACTTTGGCGGAGCCTTGATTCCCCTGCAGGCCAGAGCACCTGAAGCAGTGTGTTGTTTCCGTCCCTGTGTGTGTGTGTGTGTGTGTGTGTGTGTGTGTGTGTGTGTGTGTGTGTGTGTGTGTGTGTGTGTGTGTGTGTGTGTGTGTGTGTGTGTGTGTGTGTGTGTGTGTGTGTGTGTGTTGTGTGTACGAAATATCACAGTTACGCATAACTGCAAATACAAGAAAATCTAAAGCTGATCTTGATGAAATGTCAGTGATGAAGAGATCTGACAGAAGACAAGAAGGGAACTGGCTGCACGTGAACTCTGGTGTTTCCAAACTGGGAACCACTCTGTTCCCTTAAGGTACGTTTGGGTTTAAATCCACATATTTTTTCTATTTTTCATTCTATTGATTCTATGGCAGACTGCTCCAATTAACTCGGACCGTTTCTGACCTTTCCAATCTGAACTTTGAAGTGGGTGTAATGTGTTTCCGATTTGTTTCAGCAGTTTACTCACTGTGGTTTCCACAATGCTGCTGCTGCTGCTGCCGCTGCCGCTGCCGCTGCCGCTGCCGCTGCTGCTGCTGAAACAACACAGTTAAAACCAATCAGCTGCGAGTGGCTCAGCAGTTAAAGGTTCAGCGAAGTAGAACAAAACGCTGGCAGGAGTTCACGGAGCTGGAAGGTGGAAAGAATCTGGTTCATTGATTCCATCTCTTATTATATTCACTTTTTATTCTGTCCAACAAATCCTTTTTCAAGATAAGACGTCGTGTGACCTCCCATGCAAACTGGTTGTATTTTAAGCTCAAGTCAATACTGATTAAATGCTGCTGCATGTAAACAACAGTAAAATGAAGTTTCTGCTTCATCTGAATCAGATGTTCCTTCATCATCCGTTGCCATGACTCCACATCGGCCACAGGCTGAATCAAACCCAGTGATTTAGATTTTTGGAAATAAAGCGACAGTGACACTGTTGGTGCTCGTTGTTGTGTGAGTTCAACATCGTGGTGAGACTCTAAAAGGTAAAAAGGGTTTCCACACCGTTCCTGTTTAGCATCAGTGGCTTTAAAAACTCTGCAACGAAATGAGAAGTGTGACCTTTTTCATCCTCTGACGCCCCAAAGCAATTTGTGGAGAAAAAAAACAACGCTCCCTCTCCTGCCATGTAGGGACCGTTTATTGGCCCACAACCCGTTTTGTTTACTGACCCATGGTTTAAGGACCCTTTTAGCAGAGAATAGAAAAAAAACGGTCCGTGCTCCCGACCTTGGACGGTGGGAGCACGACGCTGGCTGCAGACCAGCAGTGAAGGCTTCACTCGATGTCACATTTTATTGCTCACTCTGTCTACTTTGTTCATCAGAGGAGCCGTCTCTTCAAAAGCCTTTCAGCTTCCCACCAGGCCTGCACAAACTTCATCCATTTGCCTTTTATTTAAGTGCAAACAGATAACATCTGCAAGTATGAATCCACCAGGAAGAGCGAGGGAAACTCAAGCGGCCTCGTGGGGAGGCTGCAGACAAAGACAGGAAATGATCTCCACGCCCGAAGTGCGTTGAAGCATCTAACAGTGACTTTTACTGGAAGTTGACGCGTCATAAAAATGTGTAAAATTTGGACAAACTTCTCGTATCAATCATTCACGAGTTCATTGGTCGAGTGAAACGCCAGTTTGATTGATGTGATGCATGTAACTGGCTCCAGAACTGGCTTCTATTGGTCGTGTACAAAGTCAGGGATACGTGGCCTACCTGGTCTTATCGGTTTGATTACACGTGCCAGGATGAAGTGAATTAAATAACCTGTAGGTGAGCAAAATAAAACGGAAGGAAAAACAACCAGCGGGTCTGAGAGCAGAGTGTTGAGAGGAAACGAAGCGTATCGCCACTCGGAGCCCGACTTTATTCCAATTTCTGGAGCCTGCTGCCTTGTTTGTTTACTCACCGTGTCCAATCTTATCAGGCATGCAGATTCTGACCTCGCCCGCCCGGTGTGCGGTTCTGTTTCTCCTTCGCTTCGGCGTGCTCTCTAGTTTATGTAAACAGATCGAGGAAAGAAAGATAAGTGGCCTTGAGAGAGGAAGGAAAGCAAACACTCCTCAAACACCGAGTTTCCTAATCCAGAGGCTGCAGACATGGCCCCCTGCTGTGTCCGTTAACGTGACATTATTGTTATTATTACAACTTCTTTTGGAATTTAAACATTATATCTCGTTTAATTGTCATCACTTATTATGCTCCTCAAGGTCCAATGATCAATATATTTTATTAACAATGATTTACAGGCGGTCCACAACCCCCCTGGGGTCTTCAGAGGTACTGCAGGGGGGGACGTGAAATTACTGTCATCAAAGTTTTCATTTTTCAAAAAGCTAAGATACGTCATTGTCAGCTGCGATTGGCTTTAGGTAAAACGGTATAGATGATGGATGGAGGGACTAAGATACCAGAAGTGTGTGTTATAACACTTCAAGGGGTTTCTAACCACGTTGAAAACGAACTGAGGCGAACAGGAGAAAATACTTGATTCAGAAACACTGTCGACATGTATTTATTATATTACATCACCAGGACACAGGCAGAATTACACGAGAACACCGTGTCATTAAAACCAGAATTTCATTTCACCCAAACCAGAGGAGACGATTTCACGCTTTGCTTCCTCCTCTGGTTTGAGGTGTACTAATCACAGGAATCAGCTCCTGCAGTCGTTGCCAGGGGACGAGGTCCGGCGTCCTCTCGGGTCCGGATCACACGTGGTGGAGAGTGAGTAACACAGAGGACGTTACAGCCTTGAAAGCACACAACAGTAAACAAGCCAACAAGGCCTTATGTCCTGGCTGGACGAAACAGAGCAGCTACATTTCAGCCCACATTCTCCTCAATGTAGCTCCACAATAATTTGACAACTATCCCATGATTGTTAGAAACCACAGATGCTAAATGTGAGGATACGCTCTCTGCGGGGAACGAAAGAAAGCCAGAACAGGAAGAGCGCATCGGAGGAACTTGGCTTTCAGGGAAAAAGCCCCAGTGCCATTCCAGGAAACTTTGCCTGCAGCGTGGAAGTGCACAAGCCTGCGAAAAGCTGCCCTGCAGCGCTGCTCTCCAAATGCCAGCTACTAATGTGCCACCTGTTTAAAGCTGCGATTTAGACATCCGCTAGCAGAGCGCCACGCTCCCCGGCTCCAGCCAAAGCCTTTATCCACAGGAAACGTCCGGCTCAGAGGGAAAGACTGACGGCAGAGGACGAGCGCTCCGGCCAGAACACGCCAGAAAACAGGCTCGACTGCTCTTCTTCGTATCCTGTCTCCAAACTGGAAGCATTGAGGCATGTGCACGGCTGGTTAGTCGAGACTTAAGGAATCGCCCACATCACCCGGCCAGGTGGAGGCTTGCTGAAGAGAGAGAGCAGCTTGTCTCTGTCCACATCCGACTGTAACTCTCTAAACTACATGTTAACGTACAGGCCGCCATATCAGCAAATAACGCTGTGTTTTTAGGCTTTGCAGCGTCACATTAATTAAATGAGGATGTATAACTGTACTCCACGATTCCCCATGGTACTGCTTCGTGTTGTCTTCTGTATAAGTTTTGAGAAGAAGTGAAAAAATACAAATAGAATTAGGACAGAAGGACAGAAGGCTGCATATCAAACATTAAGCATTAATGAGCCTAAAAAGTATTTTTGCTCTTCCGTAATCTTAAATGTTGTGATTCGACCCTCAGGACCACCGCACCTCACGATCAAATCACACGAGTTACTCCATCTTCTCTTTTCTCCCACTGCTCCAAAATCTCTCCCTCATCCATATATACACTTCCATCTCCTCTCCTCCTCCGGTGCCTCCTTCTACCTCTTTTCTCAGCAGGATGACTATCGGCGAATCGAGCGAGCCAGAATTAATTGTAATTCAATGTCTATTACTGCCGGCGCTGTAGGTGAGGAGAAGCGAGATAGAGGGAGAGAAACCAGAAGAGAGGAGTCATGAAGGAGAAAGGATCATTTAGAACACACACACACACACACACACACACACACACACACACACACACACACACACACACACACACACACACACACACACACACACACACACACACACACACACACACACACACTCCTGCAGACAGAAGTTTCTTCTCTCAGATTATGACGCACCACCGTGCTTTAACTTCGTTGTTGCAGAAGAAGCGACGCCCCGTTTATCCAGGAACGTAAATATAGAATTCAGCAGCTTTTTATAAACATCAGTTCTTAGTGTGATGATTAGAAAACATCAGAGGAGCAGAGTCACTTGTTGACCAGCGGAGTAACGCACCTCAGTGCAGTGGTGCTGCCAAGGGGGGCTTGTAGGGGCCGGGGGGGGGGGGCCACCTTGATACAGTAAAGTCAGACAAGCTACAACTGAATGAATGTCAGTGTGGAGAGCACAGGCCACTGTCATAGACTTACTGTTGTAGTCTGATTTTTGAATTGAAAACTATAAATTACATCACACTTGTAATAACAGCAACAGTCTATAATACTTGTTAAAGCACTTTCTAAATATAAAGGGACTTCATATTTATATGACTGATTTTATTAACTGATATTCAGTAAAAAAAAGTTTTTGTACCATTTTGCTTCGGTCTCTGGGCTTAAATATTTAAAGTTAACTACACCTGACACCATCAGATATAGACTAGTTAACTGTAGTTAAAGTTTTAAAGTAAAAGTACTTGTTTGACGGATTATTACTTTATTAAGCTCTATGACATTTCTATCTTGTATGTTCTTCTCTTAGGGAAAAACCTTGTTAAGACAAGGTGGGATGTCCTCTGTCTTTAACCCTCAACAAGAGTAAAACTCCTCTTAACAGGGGGAATCAAATGTAGAAACCTGTGAGGAGCCACATGTGAGGGATCCTTCTCCCAGGACGGACACAAGCACAATAGACGCTGCGTCTTACTGAGAAAGAACATCAGCAAAATAGTAAAAACTGTATTTACAACATTGAATAGAAGAAACAGTTTGTAATGTGTGTCAATGATTAAAGTATTTGTACATGATAAAAAGTCTGAGATCATTCGAGCAGCAATGACGCAATCCTTTTAGTCTAAATATCAGCGGTGCAGTGGCGTCATGAGGTCGTCGGGAACCAATGGAATGAGTTGTAATGGAAAATATTGTAAAACCGGTGAATTCATACAAAAAATCATGAATGTTGCACTTCTGTATTGCATTTAATATGACATCATGATATAGATCTTCAGCACCAACAACTAGAAGACACCAGAGGCTTTCCCTTTGGACACTTGGTCTCTGTTACAACTAAGAAGTTATGGGAAAATTGGGAAATAATTCCCAGGTTTCAGGTAAACAAAACAAAAATTTACTTGTGCAAGAACTACATGTACATTTATTAACCATCGTTTTTTTGTGTAATCTTGCAAAACAGGTAAACATAATTAGATTTTCTTGACAACCGTTGAAGTAGTTTCTTTTAAAGATCCACAGACAAATGTGCTTTGAGTCAAGATCGACTGGAGATCATAGTTTTTTTTCTTATAACATTTTTGTGCAGTTTTTTATTGGCAATATTTTCAGGGTTGCATCACACAAGTGTGGGCGGAAACTCCAGCACTTAGAGGAAGCAGACACAGGAGAACACGTAGCCTCACAAACAGGAGAAGCTGCTGGTTGAGCTGTTTCTTCCCTTCCATTAGGCGGCAGTGGCCTCGGAGCTAATGTGCTGCCCTCTGTGGTTGTTGCTGATTCCCGAGGTTAAGGCGTGTGAGGTGAGGTATGGAGAGAGAGAGAGCAGGGGGAGGTACGGGGTCATTGGTGGGATTAGGGGTCAGGGATGCACGGTATCAGTTTCAGGGGAGCTCGACGTTGAAGTCGTTCCATTACCTCATCTTGTTCCAGGATGTACATCTGGATCTTGTCCAGCTGTTTGTCCGTGTCGTTCACACCGACCCTCCTGCCTTTAATTTGCCCCCTGTCTTTTCGTAAAGGTCGAGAATCACCATCTTAGCCTGGGCCAGTCTGAGTGTCTTATTCGCGGAAGCCTTTTGAATGTCGCTCCACTTCGTTTCCCAGACCTCGACTTCAGCGAGCAGGTTCTTCAGCTTGGTCTGGAGCTCGGTCAGTCGGTTCCTCCTCTGCAGGTGCATCAAGTCGCTCTGGTTCTTGAGTGCTGCCACGGCTATTTCCTGCTGGTCGACCTGCTCCTCGGCCTCGCACTCCCTCTGATAGAGCTGCTCCCTCATGAGGAGCTGACTTTGGAAATTGTCCGCAAGTAACTCTGCATCCTTGAACTTAGTCATTTTCTGTATCTTCTCCATGATCTTCCCGTACACGGTGTACGTCTGCAGCTGATGGTCCAGGTTGTCTTTCGTCTCCATCAGTTCGGCCGTCTCCTCCTTTAACTTCTCCAACAGCTCCTCCTTCTGAAGAGCCTCCTCCCCCTCCCTCTCTGCTTCATCAAAAGTTATCTGCACCTCTTCCTCCTTGAGAAACAGATTATAGCTCGAGTTCAACTCCTTGGTTTTGTGGTTCTCCTTTTGCAGCTCATCGATGCGCTTTTGCAAACACTTGAACATCAGTCTACGCTCACGTATCGTTTCTTTCCGCTGCAGGTCCTTCTGGCTAGTCTTCAGCAGATTATCCTTTGCATCATCCAATTTACATCTCGCTTTCATCAGCGGTTCGAACATCGCAGACTGCCACCACGTACGAGGCGACTCGGGTCTGGGCCTGTCGCCTCGAAATTTGCAAAGGTGGGCCGTTGTGAGCATTATCGTGTCTGTGCTGGGTTTGTCAGCTGGTTCTTCTAGCGGAGACATCCTCTCGTGTTTCCAGATGTTGTTTCTGCTGCTTATGTTCATGTTGAGTTTTATTCTCACCTATTACTCAATACCAACGGTTGATCTTCTGTGTTAGGTTTATAGGCAGGTGGCAATCAAAGTCAAGGTGCATTACCACCTTGTATTACTTCTTCTTCTTTGTTCCATAACGATTAGATCAAAGGTTTCTACTATATATATATATATAGCACTGTGATGCCTTCAAAGATCAAATCAACTATATCATAGCAATTAAAACTGTGGTGCTTCCAAAGCACATTTCCCCAACATGACTTGCCCAACATTTTTACGAGAACATAACTTGTACATAGATACGTCGAGAAATAAACCTTCTAATGAACAGCCACTGCATTATTATTATTAACAGAAAGAACGTTTGCGATGTTTATTAAAGTTTGTCCTGAATTGATGGAACACCGGTTGGAAAACACGTGTTTCTTCCTCCTCGAGGCAGCAGATTACAAATTGATTGAATTGACGGTGAGAGGGAGTGAGCGACGTGGAGATAAACGGGGGAGAAGAGGGAGCATAGGGACGAGGAGGAGGTAGAGAAAGACCAGGGGATCAAACACAGGAAGATATAAACGATAAAGAAATAGAGACGCCGCATGCAAGAAGAAGGGATGAGCGAGAGGTGGAAAAGGAAAAGGGAGACAGATTGAAAGAAAGAGAGAGTTGAGGGGTGTAGTAGGGAGAGATTAGAAATGGAGGCGTAGTGGAGGCATTGCAGGCACGGCTGCCTGGGTCTGCGGTTTGTTAAATAGCTTTTTGATGGAATTGGTAAAGCAGTGAAGCCTGTGACACTGTTAGCTGGCACACCACAGAGAGAGGAGAGGGAGAGGAGGAGGGAGGGAGGGAGGGAGAGAGAACAATGGAGAGGTCAACTGCAAGAAAGCAGCGAGGAAAGAAAAAGAACAATAGATGCAGGTCGAAGGTGGGTAATAAAAAAGAAGAAGAAATCAGATGGAATGAGAGTGAAGGAGCGAAAGAGTGAAATGTGGATTTGCTTTTTTTCTTTTCGTTTAATGTGGAGTCATTCTGCCCTCAAGAGGTGATGGATGTTACTGTAGCTCGGTGTGTGTGTGTGTGTGTGTGTGTGTGTGTGTGTGTGTGTGTGTGTGTGCGTGCCCCTGGTTGTATCACTTAGCATCAGTGTTGGAGTCAGAGTTATGGCTGTTGAGGTTCAATCTCAGGTTTGTTTAAATTCAATTAAACAAAGCCTTGTTTCTTGTGGACACAGTAAATCTAAAATGATTGTGTATTAAAACTAAAAATCAGTTGCAGTAAGGTAGTACCAACATTAGCAGCTGTAACTTGGATGAAAACAACATTTTAACATCCATATCCGTGTTTGGTTTTATTGCCATGCTGCATAAATAGCATTGTTAGCTATATTTTCAAGTTTGTATATTATTATTATGCATAATAAATGTACAGATTTGTATTTACAGATTTGTATTTACTGTATGTGACACTGGTCTTTTTCAGATTTTGTATAGTGTAAGTGTTAGCAGAGGTTCGAGTGCCTGGAGCCACAGATGTTTTGTAGTTCACAGATTATCACAGATGTACAGAGACCTCAGCGGCCACCAGGGGGGGGGGGGGGGGGGTGTGAGCATAATTACTGTCACACCGAACAAGTGGTAAACGCTCAGAGGGTTCACGTTTAGTTTATGTGAGCTGTCAATCACGCTGACAGACACAGAGGTCTTATTTTTACGGAGTAAACTCCAGGGAGAAAATACTTGACATGAATTTTGCTGAGTCCAAATAAAATCTCTACTGTATCAGAAGCTGCCGATCATACAAGAAAGAAGCTGGAACTGCTTTATGGAAATCAATTAATGAAAGCTATGAATAAGGATAAGGAGTTAATAAGAATATTGGAGGATTGATGGCACGACATTGTTTTGCTCACACACAAACACACAAGCCTCCATGACACACACACACACACACACACACACACACATACATTTAAAAAATTCATACATCCATAAGCCTTGTGCTCTTTTCTGCTCCAAAGGCTAAACTTTGATTTCGGTCTAAAAAAAACGCTCCTGACAAAATAACACATCACAGAATCAAATCGCTATGAAGAAAGTCTATTTCTGTGATTCCTCCCGTTCTCCCGTCTCCTCGGTTCCAGATCGATCGGCCTCTTGAAGACGGATTGTGAGAAGAAAACAGAACGGCTCAATCCATCATGTTGTCTGCCCCGAGGCCTCGGCGCCATGAACAATACATTACTGGTGGTATCTGAAAGTGCCTGTCGGAGCCCGGCCGCGGTTTAAAAGCCATAACCACAAACAAACAGAACGGAACCACGTCACGTTATTTCACATAATTCCCACTGTTATCCACCTCTGCACGCACTGCACGTGCTTCACACCACTTAGGATCACAGCCAAGATGCGTTTAACACAAGCGTTTATCTGACTGAAGAGACTTAGTCAGCAGCCAGCGAGCTGCCGAACCGAGCTGCTCCATCGCAGGAGGAGTGGGGGGGGGGGGGGGGGGGAAGCCGGCAGAACAAAACCAGGAGAGATGAAAGGTGGAGGATTAAGGCTTCACAGATTGGAACGCTCTGATGTCGCTGGAAGGGGAAACCGGGAGGGAGGAATCCAAGTGGAGAGATTTGTGATGTTTCTATGTCTCAAACACGATGCGGTAAAAAATTAATATGTGAAATGTTATCTGCGCCTTTGTGATATTAAATTGAAGAATCTTTTTTTTTTTAAACCCTCCTGCAACGACGCTCTTCATCTAATCTGCACTTGTATTGTTGCAGATCCTGATAAACCTACAGTAGGATGAAGCGACTGTATTCTATATTCTTGTTATTATTTTAAATAGTTAAATGCCAGCCCCCTGGTAAAAACTCCAGAGAATGTCCGAGTGAGGCCATGTCGGGATGCAGCAGGATATTGTCCAGAGGATTGTGTGTGCGTTGATGACGGATTTAAAACTGCAAAAACTAAACAAAAGGAATACAAATATCTCAGGATGACAAAGAGGAACCATGCATGTAGTAGATTGACTTGGAAAGACGACTGAATTCCAGAGCTCATGGCGATAAGAGCAGAATGTATACGTCATGTCCGGCCCCCTGCTGCTCCGGCCCTGTTGTTGTTGACGCGTCGGTCTTGAACGATATCCTGCTGCTAAACAGACGCGTCCAGGTCTGAACCCATCCTTGTTATTTCTGCATCACAAGCAAACATTATTTCCTCCTGCCAAGAATTCAGATTTACACACGAAACAACCATCTCACAACAGAACTGCACAATAGATTCAGTCCGTTTTACGGGCGTCTCCTCCGCAGCGTGTGGCCAGGCTCGCTCCTCTAAGTGAAATCTGCGCTTGAGAAATGAACCACGCTGTCAGTTTGCTCAACGGTTAGCGTCGATGAAAACAAAGGGCTCTGGGTAAAGGCTGGGGATCTGTGCCTGCTGTCCACCGGCTCATTAACCAGCATCTATCCTGCCCTATTAGCCGTAATGGAAAAGGTCCCTGAAGCTGGTGGTTCCTGTTACTCTCGAGTCCCAGACACTAAAAGGCAACTATTTTCACACTGGCACACACACGCTGCCGACTCCCTGGCCGGGTTCGGAGGCTGTTAGCGACCGGGGTTTTTAATGGAAGCGAGGGTTTAGTCGTATCAGAGACACTGACTGTGACAGTGCCCCCCCCCCCCAGACTAACAAACAAAACAGATGTCTGCTTCTCTGTCACCGAGACAAAAAGGAAAAACCACCCCGCTGCTCTCAAGGCCCAGAGCAGAGAGATGTGTGTGCTTTTTGTTGTTGTTGCTCGTAACAAACACAGAGTGAGATCATCAAGAGAAACACAATCAGAAACACACACAATCAGAAACATTCACTCAGATATGGACACACAACCGACTCACTGTGAGAAGTAAATCGTTGTTTGACTGGTCAGCTGAAGAAGGATCTGTGCACATTAGACGACTGACTTGAGTTTTGCCGCCTGCACTTTGTCTTTGTGGGTCTTTACTTGCTGTGCTTTGTCCCATATGTTGTGTTGCCATGCTTTGTCCCTGTCTGAATATTAGTCTGTGTTCTTCCTTGCTTCAAATTTAATTAAAAAAATACAATCGGGACCATTCACCCCATTTTTTTTATATCATCAAATATCTAATTAAAACTTATCAGAAACATAAATAGATGATAAAATCCTGTGTGGGTCTTTTACTCTGTTGTTGGACAGAGTCATCACACGTTCTTCTCGTCACCTTGAAAACACGGCTCAGGTGTTGTGGTTAGTTTTCGGGCTGGCGATGGGAAACATAATCTCAAGCTGGTTCTTTATTTTTAGAAGGAAACAGAACGCAGGTGATCCCAGGTGGACTCTCAGCGCTGAAATCAATGCGCAGCACATCTTAGGAAACCAGACATCGATTCTCCCCAGCAGCACAGCGAGCTTTTCACCCGACTGTACAGCAGCACTTAAAGAGGAGATTCATTTCAGACCGCACGGGTAAAAAATGAAAAACCGTTTTATAATAGTTGATTAAGGGTCTTAGACCTACACGACCTAATAAACAGTTTTCCTGACAATATTTCTATGAACTGTATCTTCATGTGTGTTTTTAAATACACACACTTTGTGGCGTGTGGATATTTTGGTCTGGATCTGGAGCGATGAACGTTGTCGTGAAGAGATGTGATTGAACGGGTGATTTGGTAAAGGCTGAGAGAGAGCAGACTGATGGACTGTGCACGCGCTGGATGGAGAGAACAGGTTTTTGATTTGTCCTCTTCATTTCACTCCTCTCCCAACGTCTGGATCACAACTTCATCTTTGCAGCCTACAGTTTGTCATCTCGCAAAACGAGTCGTGCTGTTTGTGTTGTTTGTGTTGTTTTCGGAGCCTTGAGGGAATTTCAAACTGCACTGATTAGACGTTAGAGGTCAAACGGGTCTTTTCTGCCCTTTGAACGTGCTGTTTTATTTTAACGCCTTAAGAGAATCCTTTCAAATTGACTGATTCGATTCGGGCGGTCGAAGGTCCGGATCACAGGGACCTCACACATCATGCTTTCGGCCCCTGGAACATAATATCTGAAGTTTGCCTTTCGGGAGTTGACACACAGAGCGCTTGGTCCCTATCAGTTATTTACAGAAATATCTTAATCCTGATTTAACTTTAATTACACTGTAGCACCAATTTTAGAATGCAATTAAAATGTGTAAGATGAATGTTTTTACAGTGCAGCTCATTGGGAAGATTTTTGACTAATTTAGCTTTTATTTTTATTCTATTCATGATCATATTTTAAACTGTTTTAAAAGCAAAGCACTTTGGTCCATATTTGATTTCAGCTTCATCATTTTCCTCCTGCCGTTTTTTCTGCAGGTGGTAAAAAATCAAGATTAATTTCTTCTTCACTTCTCGCCTCAGAACAAAGTCGTTTATTCTGCTAAGTGAAAAATTGCCTGAGCTCAATATTCCTTTTTTTTGCACCAAACACCGAGCACTAATTTATTTTTGTCAGAGTTTCTGTTTCATCGTTATTTCATTGTGCCCATGTTGAGCATTTTTCATATCAGCGCGTGGATTAAACAACCCTCTGCTTAGCGTCGCTCACCTGACACCACGGGGAAGTGATCCCTGTCACGTCGTCACAATAAGCTCCGAGAGAAACAAGCGACTGAGAGGTTTCCACTTCAAAACAAGTGTTTAAACTCTGGCTGACATTTCTCTTTTTTTTTTAAAAGATAACACGAGGCTAAAACTGGATTTTAAAACACGTCCTGGCTGCACCACGTCGTTCCTCATCCACCTCGTCTCTCCAGAAGCAGATTCGGTCAGGCTCGGTCTCGGCTCTGGTTGTGACTCGTTGACGCATCTTCGCACAAGATTCTCGTCGCTCGAGGCAAATTCGCATCTAATTGCATCCTCTCGTGAACTCTGCATGAAGTTTGCGCCCGCCTCTGTCTGAACCCACGGTAACAGCAGTTAATGCAAAACAGATCTGGAGTCAGGAGGTTTCCACATGAGAGAGAGAGAAACAGCTCTGGGTCTGACTGGAGTTCTGATGTGTGTCTCTCACTAACGAGCACGTACGCGATATTTGTTTTAATGTGATATTTGCCAGTTTTACAGATGTTTTCCGTGTCTTTGTTATTCATGTTGGGTTGCCAGGTTTGGTTGTCTGTGCCCGTATAGAGACCTGCTACATCAGACTGCAAACAAAGTCAATTCAATTCAAACTTTATTAATCCCACTGGGGACAAAGTACTTTGGGATAAGAGTACGGACAAATAAATGTGTTTTGGAGTTTTAGAAGCTGGTGGAAAACTTTCTTGTTTTCCTCTTGTTTCTAAACCTTTACACTAACGAGAGGTATTGATGTTCTCCTCGAACGCACTTTCTCTCTTTCTCTCCCAGTTCGTTTTGTTTTCCATCAACCAAAGATGAACAAACCCAGCTTTTCAAATTAAAATCCCCCCCCCCCCCCAACAGTCTTAAACCAACCTTCTCTGTGAAGCTGTTTTCCAGACAATTCAATTAAAGTATAATTGCTAAAGAACAACACAACTCGTTATCGGGCGACGACTAACCCTGTTTACATTTCCCTCCCACGTCTATACATTGTGGTGTTAATTGAACGTTTCATCCGAGCTCTGCGTTTGTAATGTGTGCGCGTTGAGAACAGGAAGTTGTTCTGAGCTGATTGTTGCCTCGTGGGAAATGTTCAGCACTGATTGAAAGAGTTTTGCTCATTTCGTATATATTTGGTTAAAGCTAATCTATCCTCGCCGCTTGAAACTGATGATTTGAAAGAAACTCTTCTGCTAAGTTTACACACGCAAAAACACACATTCCCACAGACACACACACACACACATCTTCACACACACCACCGCTGCTGTGACTATATGTGTGTGTGTGTGTGTGTGTGTGTTTGTTTCATAATAGGCCGTTAGTGTGCAGTAAAAACACAAATTAGTTGAGATGCGGAAACAGACCCACTGGGGCTCAGAGCAAATACGCAGTCATAAAACACACACACACACACACACACACACACACACATTGACAACTATTAAATATTCCATTTCTTTCTGAAGCTCTTCCCTGTGTGTGTGTGTGTGTGTGTGTGTGTGTGTGTGTGTGTGTGTGTGTGTGTGTGTGTGTGTGTGTGTGTGTGTGTGTTAGTTTTGGTTGTTTTTTTGTGTTAAAGTCGGACGAATAAAGACGGACGACACATCTCCACTTCCTATCATTGTTCAAAATTAAAAGTTCGACGTCATTAGGATTCTGTGCAGTAGTGATTGTGTGTGTGTGTGTGGGGGGGGGGGCTGTGGTGTCACGATCTCGCCGACCAATCGTGAGTCAGTCTCAGCTGTCATCATGACGTTTCATTGTGATATCGTGTCGTCCTTCTTTATGGTTTAAGTGTGTGAATATGGACTGTGTGTGTGTGTGTGTGTGTGTGTGTGTGTGTGTGTGTGTGTGTGTGTGTGTGTGTGTGTGTGTGTGACAGAGTAATGTTAGTGAAAATGAAAATGTTCAGTAGACATTCTTCTCATTCAGGCCGACAGAGAGAGGAGGTGGAGAAAGGTCACAGAGGTCGTCTCTGTTTCTTCAAACACAGTCATCCAGGGAGAAGCCGAGTGTGTGATGAGTAATGTTGTGTTCGGCTGGAGGAGAAGAAATAATAAAAACCAGTTTGATCCTTTCCCAGCAGACGGAGTGAAGCTGGGGGAAGTTGCGCGGCTGGCGGAGCCTCCTGAGAGGCAGGTCTGGGTTTCTGGGTTCCACTGCTGCCGTCTCTGTGCATGTGTTGCTCTCAGATAACAGCTGAAATGCCTCCGTGTGTAATTGTAGTCTGGGACCTGCAGACACACAAATGTCAGCGGAACTCGCCGGCAAATTGCCAGAGTAGCTTCTTCCACACCAGATTGTGTGTGTGTGTGTGTGTGTGTGTGTGTGTGTGTGTGTGTTGTAACCGTAACCCTTACACACAGACAGCGCAGTTTCTTAAAAATCTATGGGGCCGATCAAACCACTTCCTGGTCACTCTGCGGGTTCGTGCTGTGACAGACTCAAAGTCCTGCTGAGAAACTGATTGAATCAAACTGAATCATCGAGAGGAGGCGTCTCCCAGCAGCCAAAATAAAGATCAGTGGTGTGAAGATAACTCTGTTTGACAACTTGTCCCCCCCCCCCCCCTTACACACACACACACACACACACACACACACACACACCATATTGACACTCCGTCACATCCCAGCAGCGATGACTCACCCCCCTGCTTCACAATTGGGGTCTTGAAATCTGCCACAAAAACAAAACTGTGTAATAACTTCTCCTCTTGTTTGTCTTGAGCTCTCTCTGATGTCCTGCGACACTTGCACTTGATTGATTGATTGATTGACTGATTGATTGATTGGTGTCTTGACAAAGTGCCGCTGCGTCCTCCTGGTCTCTGGCCGGTACATCCAGCTCTCTGTGGTGATTGCAGCTCTCTCTCCAGTTCCTTCAGTCTCCACATCCCTCTGCACGCTGCACCTGTTATCATCCCAGAGCTCAAATCAGTGACAGTGAGAAGAAATGACACAGGACACACACGTCTCATCTCCCAGACTTATGACGGCGATGATAGGGGGAGAATCAGGAGCCATATTTCTTCACTTCTTACCCTGGCTTTATCTCCGGTTCCTTTACGAGGGCTGTTGACCTTACAGACAACCTGCTTCACTATCTGTCTTCCTGTGTGTGTGTGTGCGTGTGTGTGTGTGTGTGTGTGTGTGTGTGTGTGTGTGTGTGTGTGTGTGTGTGTGTGTGTGTGTGTGTGTGTGTGTGTGTGTGTGTGTGTGTGTGCGTGCGTGTGTCCATCCATCCCTCTCAGCCCTCTGCTGTTACCACTAACTACTCCAGGCCACAGTAGTTCAGGTATTGATTTTCCTCCTTGTTTGTTCCATCTCTTTTCTTTCCGCTCCAAACCACTCCCAGGTGTGTGCGTGTGTGTGTGTGTGGGTCTGTCTGTGTGTGTGTGTGTGTGTGTGTGTGTGTGTGTGTGTGTGTGTGTGTGTGTGTGTGTGTGTGTGTGTGTGTGTGTGTGTGTTAACAACAAACTTTAGATGCTAAACTGCAAACATTTTGTTTTACTGACACTGATTTTTACTTTGTGCAAAATTAATCTAGAAACAATTATTGTGATTGATGGTCCCGACGAGTGTAGTGTGTGTTTATGTTCGATAGGGGGAAAAGGGAAAATGTGTACGAGAGAGTAGTGATGTTACACACACACACACACACACACACACACACACACACACATTTTGTGTCTCCTCGTTAGTGTTTTGCATCACTCTGTTGTCAGTTTTGTGTTAATTCTTTGTGTTTGGTGAGGTCATGGTGCCCTATGATGTGCCTGTGTGGAAACACTCACTAATGTGGGTAATTAATCTGTCTTCTGTTGCAGTGTCACCTGATTTTTCACCGCTTCTCTTGTTCAATGACAGGAAATGTCCACAAGATGACAGCAGAGCACAAGTGTAGATATTAATCTCAGTGAAAACCATCATGGAGAATTAATAACTTCATACAGTAAAATCACATGAAACTAAATAAGCTTTAATGCTGGTTTATATCATAGACTGTATATAAAAGGTGTATTTCTGGCACTGTCACATTCAAAGACATGATAAAAGTTTATTTTTATACCTGATGAGTCACATTAGTTTGCAGAAAGTTAATTTCATTGTTTTTCTATTATGAGATGCAGATGATAGTTTAAAAGAAAAAGGGAAGCCAGAAATAAAACTAGATAAGCTGAGTTTTCTGCATCTATGGTCAAAACCTGGTGTCTGTGTGCATCTGAGTTATTAAAACACAAACATCTTCTTAAAATGAATATGTTATATCCACAAGATAATAACTTATTCGGCTGTAGTATCTTTACTGACCGCTGGGTGTCAGTACAACGTGTTGGAGCGTAGTCTACTGCAGGTAGAAGCAGCAGAAGAAGAGTGAGGGCGGAAGGAGGGAACTTCAACAGATGTAAACAAACATCCTCGTGTCACTAAACACGACATTTTAATAACTTTATTCTTTATTTAATCCGAAGAGCTTTTCACTGGAGATTAAACAAAAGGTTCGTATTGCACCAGCGTTACTTTAAGAGGTTTTCAACCGACAACCTCACGGAGATAACCGCGTTTATCAGAGTTTATCAGGGAAGCTAATGTTAAGAGGAATTTAAAACAACATTAACATTAATTTATTACACCACTAGTTTCCTGGTTGTTGGTAAAAGGTACGAACGAACGTTAGAAGGTTATAGACTCTTTATATTTAGAAAAAAAAGGATATTTATTTATTATCAATAGCTGCTCAGGGTGTTGTTAATATGTCGAAATGTCATAATTTGCTGATCAAAGAGTTTTGACATTCACTTCTTATCGTGGGGCTTTAAATTAGGGACCATCAATACGTTTGAATAGGAAATAACTTTTATTGTTTTCAATAGCTTCCGTGTCCTGTGACCCACTGACGTCAAACCAATGCTGAATCCAAATATTACCCTAAACAAACAGGAGACACGTGTTTTTATTGCGTTTTAATGTGTCCTCTATTTTATATGAATATTAGTGTTTTTAATAATCGTTTTTTTAATGTTCACAAACAACATTTAAAGCTGTTGATGATTAGGTGAATATAAACATAAGAAAGGGTTCTGTGGTCAGACTTGAACCCTGGATCCTTAATGACCCGTCATCACATACCATGGGGCCAATAAGTATATTTGATTTGATTGATTGATTGATTTTCAGTCATTTTCACTACTTTTTGCTCTGTTGTTTCTTCTTGCTTTGTTTTAGGAAAACAATGAGTGGAGAGGGATCCAGTAGAGGCTCGTGGAGAGGAGAGGAGGAGGAGGAGGAGGAGGAGGAGGAGGAAGTGGTGGTGGTGGTGGAGGATGGAGAGGAGCAGGAAGTAGTGGTGCAAGAGGAAGTAGTGGCGGTGGAGGATGGAGAGGAGGAGCAAGTAGTAGTGGTGGTGGTGGAGGAGGAGCAAGTAGTAGTGGTGGTGGAGGATGGAGAGGAGGAGCAAGTAGTAGTGGTGGTGGAGGAGGAGGAAGTGGTGGTGGTGGTGGAGGATGGAGAGGCGGAAGAGGAGCAAGTGGTGGTGGTGGAGGAGGAAGTGGTGGTGGTGGAGGATGGAGAGGAGGAGGAGGAGGATGGAGGAGCAGACCATGGAGAGGAGGATCAGGGGGAGCGAGAGGTTCAGGAGGAGGGTGGAGAGGAGGAGGAGGATCAGGGAGCAACACCCTCAGCGCTCAGAGAGGTGAGTTCCATTCACCGTTTCATTTATATCCAGTAAATGTGCTATTAGTTGGTACAAATAAGGGAAATGTGGAGGAAATAGCTTTTATTTTTTATGAGCTGAAAACAAATGAATAATATAATGAAAATGAAGTAAACATGATGTGATCCCTGTTAACTCACTGTCGTCCGTCTCCTCAGCTCTTTGTCAGACCACTCTAGATGCATCGTGTCCATACAAAGGCTGGACACTCTACTTCATAGAAGGTACATGTGTTGCTCTGTTTCATATGATGTGATTGTCTTGTATCTGTGATGTGTGTGTGTATTAATATGTCTGTATCACGTGCAGGTTTCATAGAGAGCTCCCCTAGTGTGGCGAAGATCAAAGTGTTTGAGAAATATTTTACTTCCAAGATTCACCTGTATGACAAGGTCTGTAATGCATGTGTATTTTGTATTATTCCATGAACTCACTTGTTGGGTTATCATTTATTAATACATACGCTACTATATCAACTGGGAGGATTAATTTGTGTACAGGATGAGATCGAGCGACAGGGCAGCGTTCTGGTCGATTACGCCGACTTGATTGGAGACAAGACTGTGAGCGAAGCCATTCCTGATCTAACCACAGAGCTGAAGGAGCAACCGGAGCTGATACTCAACTGTTTGGGGGTGGCCATCCACCAGGTACACGCACAGATTGGATCAACTGTAAATTACAGCCTTTCAGAATGTTTATATATACCATGAATAATTATGGTTTATTAAACAGCCTTGTAAAAATGTAAAAGCAAAACTAGTTCTTGACATGTTTTTACACTATAACTTATTATTAGCAACTCTTTAGTCTTTGTGTTTAGAGGTCTGTCTGTTTGTTTGTTTGTGTGTCAGGTGTTGGCTGTAGATCTGGAGAAACAGGCGGCTGAGTTGCAAGGGGAAGAACTTCCTGTTGCTACACCAATCATCAACATCCCTCATATTAGTGCAAGGTAACGCACACAGCGATGTGCAGGTACTTGTTTGTATGACGTGTGTGTGACTACTACAGACTGAGACTGTGTTTATCCTCCACAGGCTGTATAACTATGAGCCACTGACTCCGCTGCGGCTGTTGCGTGCCAGTGTGTTTGGACGGCTGGTGTGCGTGAAGGGAACCGTGGTCAGAGTGAGCAACATCAGACCTCTCTGCACCAGGATGGCGTTCAGGTGTCAGAGCTGCATGCAAACCATGTCTCTGCCCCTGCAGCACGGGAAATACGCTACACCCACCAAAGTATGCATCCACACACTTTGTTTGTGCTTCAGCATCTTTCTCTATTCCTATATTTCCAAAACTTATTATACAAAGTTGATACTGTATACACACGTAGTATCTCGTTTCAGAATTTCAACATGATTATCTTCTACTATGATAATTTACTAATTTGTGTGTATTTTTTACATCTTTGATTTGATTAAGTGTATCCAGCCGGACTGTCGCAGTCGCTCCTTCACCCCCAGCCGCAGTTCTCCTCTTACACACACTGTAGACTGGCAGATCATCAAGTGAGTATATCAAACAATCACCAGTGAAAAGCTATGGTGAGACATGGGCCAAATAAAATCCCAATGTGAGCGGTCTATCTTTTACCAAAACATCTTCTGTTGTAAAAGCACATCTCCAACCCCGCTGCTTCAGGGTGCAGGAGTTGATGAGTGGGGAGCAGAGGGAGACCGGACGCATCCCGCGGACTGTCGAGTGTCACCTGACCTCCGACCTCTGTGACAGCTGCGTCCCTGGAGACGCCATCACTGTGGCTGGGATAGTTCGAGTTGCCAACGATGGTAAAAACACACACACGATGAGAGGTTATGTTTAGAGTAAGCTTTTGCCTTCTACTGGGGGGGGGGCACTGTCACCATGACCACAAACACAAATCCCTCACTTATTGTTTGCAGGTAGTTCCCGGGGGAATAAGGATCAGTGTATGTTCCTCCTCTACCTCGAAGCCACTTCAGTCAGTAATACTAAAGGTACTGTTGCATGTCTCGCACTTTGGAGTTTGATTTTTAATGCAACAGAGCAATGAAGTGTCTTCTTCACGTGTAGGCCATCAGTCCAAGTCAGGTCAGGGATCCAGAGGGTCGCTTGAAGACCGTTCTGCGGGGATGAGT
This sequence comes from Reinhardtius hippoglossoides, assembly GCA_006182925.3. NCBI lineage: Eukaryota > Metazoa > Chordata > Actinopteri > Pleuronectiformes > Pleuronectidae > Reinhardtius > Reinhardtius hippoglossoides. The sequence continues at coordinate 22,136,562 of CM031681.1, read as the reverse complement.
TCACCCTGAAGGAGCTGTACGCCATCGAGGAGATCCAGTCGCAGCCTCACCTGCTGAGACTCATAGTGCAGTGAGATATTTATCACCTGCAGTATCACCAGTTTACTGTGAAAGTGTTTTCAACTTGTAGATTTATTAGATTTAATAAACTCTGCTCTTCTTTCCTCTTTCAGCTCTTTGTGTCCTGTCATCTACGGCCATCTCGTGAGTTGTTCAATGCGATATTCCTTTTAACAAACTTGTCACAACTTATTATCACAAAGGCAGACTCATGGTTTGTCCTTCACACTCTTGAATGAATCCTAAATCCAGCTCTGTCCTCTCGTGTCTCTCAGCTGGTGAAAGCTGCCCTGTCCTTGACGTTGTTTGGCGGCAGACAGAAACGCACAGACAAGAACAGTGTTCCAGTTCGAGGAGACCCACACATCCTGATGGTGGGAGACCCTGGACTGGGAAAGAGTCAGATGTTACAGGTAACAGAGGGAACGCAAAGCAAACAGTTTGTAATCTGTGAAGCCAAACTCAAAACTTAGATATGCATGTATGCCCTGTGTTTGTGTTTTTCTGTGTAGGCGGTGTGTAATGTGGCTCCCAGGGGAATTTACGTTTGTGGCAACAGTACCAGCACCACAGGTAAACTGTCAGCTCACTCTCTGAACATATTATGATATTTAGATCTGTAACAATATAAGACGGGAGTATGATATTTCCTTTCTACTTTTTTATTTTAGGCTTAACTGTGAGTTTATCCCGAGATTCAGGAACAGGGGATTATGCTTTGGAGGCTGGAGCCTTGGTGCTGGCTGACCAAGGTAGGACAGAGCATCAGTGCAGGGATTGGTGGAAAGTCTATTTGTGCCCTTTGTCTGTGTCAATAAGTCGTGTATATTGACTTATTGTGGCTTTGAGGTGATAACAACATTCAGAAATATTTGTTTGAAGTTATCTTAACCCAAATATTGTGCCCTACACAAGCAGGTGGCAAATACATATACAAAAAGACTCCTTTTGAGGTTTGTTAATAAGTTTTCATAATAATCATTCCCTGTTTTTATTCTCTTTCTCCGTCTGTTCTCTTTAGGTCTGTGCTGCATTGACGAGTTTGATAAGTTGGGTCACCAGCAGCACGCTCTCCTGGAAGCCATGGAGCAGCAGACTGTCAGTCTGGCGAAGGCCGGAATAGTTTCCTCTCTTCCGGCCAGAACGTCAGTCGTAGCTGCGGCGAACCCGGTTGGAGGACATTACAACAGAGGCAAGACTGTCTCTGAGAATCTGAAGTATGTTCACTCTGCAGTCGCTCAGTAAATAAAGTTTATTTTTGTTTTGGTATTGCTGCAGGTATACACACTGTATGTCTGTGTAAGTACATCTTACAGTTAACTATTCATGTGTTCAGATTGGGCTCAGCTATCCTCTCTCGCTTCGACGTTGTCTTCCTCCTCCTGGACATCCCAGACGAGTCACACGACCGGCGCCTGTCGGAGCACGTCATGGCAAATAGAGCCGGAAAAGGCCGAACCAGCAGTGCCACAGTCACCAGGGCCGACAGCGGGCCGAACACCTCCATCCTCCTGGAACACTCAGACATGCCCCTGTCTGAACGTCTGCAGGTAAAAAAAAAGATCATCCAAGCAAACGATTTGGTAACCGTCACAAAATCCTTTGTATTTATGTATTTACATGTTTATGTTTTTAAGGTCCCTGCAGGTGAAACTGTGGACCCCATTCCAGTCTGCTTGTTAAGGAAGTACATCAGCTATGCTCGTCAGTACGTCCGTCCGGTGCTCTCTCCTGAAGCAGCGAAAATAATCCAGGTGTTCTACCTGTCACTGAGAGCTCAGGCACACACTGCGGACACGACGCCCATCACCACACGGCAGCTGGAGTCTTTAATCAGGTTAACTGAGGTAGGTGTGTGTCTCTGGCATCTGCTTTTCATGCTGCAGTTTCAGGTGAACAGAACTAATTTTCCATCCCGGTGTTCCAGTGCTTACAGTATGTGGTTGAATGAATTTTGTGTAGGCAAGAGCCAGGTTGGACCTCAGAGAGACGGCTTCCCAGAGTGATGCTGAGGATGTGGTGGAGATCATGAAACACAGGTGAGTCTCCGACAAATATGGAGCATGAAATGTCTACTGCAGTTTCCAAAACCTAAGATGAATTCATGATATTCATTTTGCCATCACACGAGACAAAGAAAAGCAGCGAATGAATTTGTCAGAAGCTGGAATGAGGAAATGTTTGACATTTTTATGTGAAGAAATTGTAGTAGTGTTGTTGCTCTGGCTTTACTGTGTGTTGTTAATGTTTCTGCGTGTGTGTGTGTGTGTGTTTTGCAGTATGGCTGATACATATTCAGACGGTCTGGGCAATCTGGACTTTGAGCGATCTCAACTTGGGTCGGGCATGAGTCAGCGCAGCGTGGCAAAGCGACTGATCAATGCGCTGCACGCTCACGCACAGAGGACCGGTCAGAAGCAGTTCGACACGCAGATGCTTCGAAGTGTGGCCGACAAACTGAACATCAAGGTGACGGCAATTAGATTCACTGACACACACAAAATAAACACAAACCCTCATTTACCCAGTTGGGGACAGCGACTTCTCTTCAAGTGTAGATCAACAGAGCCTCAGTTCAAATGAGAGATATCACCATCAACTTAGTAAAACTAGAATATTAAAACTCCACCAGGGCCCAACACTTTATTTAAATTCACTAGATCCAGATTTTGATCTGCACCAAGTTCCACACTGATCAAAAACATCTTTTCCTTTTTAGGTGGTGGACTTTGAAGGTCTGGTGAGTTCCCTGAATGAACAAGGGTTCCTGCTGAAGAAAGGAGCCAAACTGTACCAGCTGCAGACCGTCTGATCCCTGACAGTGTGATCCCTGACAGTCTGATCCCTGACAGTCTGATCCCTGACAGTCTGGGATCAATGAAAAGGACTCTCTCTGTAGAAAAGGAAAAACAAACAATGTGGAATCTGTTGCCCGGTTACTGAGATTTCTATAAACACAAAAAGCTTTAAAGTAAACACGTGTACGACAGATCCCACTCGAGGGTTTTGGTTTGACTGCATCAAGCATCACAGTCTCATGTATCCTGATAGACAGGTACACAGAGCTTGTGTTATTTTAACAGTACATGTTTCATCTGCAGCTAAATCTTATTTTTCTAATATTTCCAATGTGAGGTCATTTTTATGAGAGAAATTCTGGTGATTATTTAATTGTTGAGAGTTTTATACATTTAGTTTTCCACACAGGTGACTTTTTGAATACAGGTGTACTATAATATTTATATGTCGCTGTTATTTTTATATATGACTGTATTGTATGTTGTTGTGTATATTGGTGGTTTTTTCCGTAGCTTTCTAAAGATCAATATCTTTTGGAACAGGTACTTCCAGTTCAGTAGCTTAACCTGCCGGTTGTTTCTCGTTCAGCACAAACACTGGACGATGGCGCAATATGTTTTTCACACGACTTCTCAGCAGCAGTAATTTATGCAGAAAGTTTCAGACAATGTGAATATTACTTCCTCTTCTCTGACGTGCAGATAAACTGTATTTACATATATTTAAAGTATTGTCCGGACATTTTGAGTCGGTCTCAATAATCCTGTATTTCTGGTGATCAAAAAGATGCACACGTACAATACTTGCTTCACAGTTTCTCTTTCTTCTGATTACTTTCTGTATGATATGCACTTTATATGTTCACATGAAACATTTATTAAATAAATACATTTTTTTGTATGTAAATAACAGCTTTGTTTTGTTTTGTACAAAAAATGTTTTTGGTGGTGGTTTATAAAGTTTATTTAACAAACTTGATAAAATCACATTAAAACATGAAAGATAGGTAAAACTTTATTTTGTGGGTCTGCATTTTACCAATAATCATCCTGTAATGTAATTTTCTGTACCACTGGAAACATTGCTGTCTTCTTAATATTAGTATTTTATCTATTTGTGCGTTGATCTCCCTCGGCCACCGTACTGTACATCCTTCAAAATAAAGGTCCTCTCACATTGTGTTGCTGTTGTGAAGGAGAAGCCTCGTTGGCTGTTTTACGACACCGTGCCGTGTTGGTTTCCGGTAACATGGCAGCCGGCTGTGCCGCGGTGTGATCCTCCCTCCTCTGACCGCCTCACTACCTTCACCATGGAACCGGACACCGGCAGCGCGAGGCCGGCGGCTCGGTAACGGAGGCTCGGTAACGGAGGCTCGTGCATGTGTCGGTGAGGATGATTTGTTGTCGCGGGATCGCGGGTTTCCGCTGCGTGCTGTCCGCGCGCGGTGCGGTTGTGTACGGACTCGAACCTGCGTCATGGCGGCTCTCGCGCTCACCTGTCACGGAGTGCGCGAGGCGGCCTCAGGTGAGCGGCGCGTGGCTCGCGAGGCTCCACGGGACGGACAGTCGCGCGAGCTGCTGGACCGGGCTCCTGCAGCCCCGGTACCGGCCCGGGGCCCCGGGGCTCTACCGGGGAGGTCAGCAGAGGTCGGCGCTGATCTCCCGGTGCTCCGCGCCTCCCGACGCCCGGTGGCTCGGCACCGGGAACGTGAAGGAGACACCGGGCAGCCCCCCCGCTGCGGACCGGACCGAGGCCAGCTCGGTACCGGGACAAGGACTGTTCAAGTTCAAACAGCTGGTGAGTCCCAGATCCCCGATGGACCGGCACCACACTGTAAATCAGCTGGTCCCGGTGGATGTGGATCTGTGAGGGAAGGGTTCCGGTTGGGATTCAAGATCTGTTATATGTTATATGTTATTAATAATGTTTGTTATGATTTGGACACACACACACACACACACGTATACAAATACAATTGATTTAAATTTGAATTGAGAAGAAGCTTTAAGAACTTTTAACAGTATATTAAAGTAAATAATCTCTGTTACAAGTTAAAGCTTCTTATTATGAATTTAATTCAAAGTTAGAATGAAGTGAAGTTTAATTGCTGAGTCCTGTCTTCAGTCTAAAGTTAAATAATAGTGTGTTATTGTTATTACTGAAGCCTGAACCATGTTAATGAAGCTGATACTGAAACTACTGGGAATATTTGGCTATATTTTAAAAACAAATCTTTTAATGTTTCACTGAAATTGAATCTACAAATGGGTTATAGATATTGTTTAGGAACCTTACTTCTAAAATAGTCTTGTAAGTAATTGTAGCTTGAACTGGCTTTTCAGATCATAAATCAAATTATTAGTTTTCAGTTAATAAAACCATCCGTCCGTCCATTTCCTGTTGTTCCTCCCGGTGATGTTAAATGATCGTTTTGTGATATTATAGATATTGTTCATACTTCAGCTGATGTGACTGTGAACCACGTGTTGATAAAGAGAAACTGAAAGTTTTCAAATATACTTGGTGGATATATCAGACTCCCCCAACAATCCGAGTGTATTTAAACATTAAAAAGTAAAGTATTGCTGTCAACACTTTATTCTGAAAGGAAGCCGGTCTATAGAGTAACATGGAGTTCATGTACTGGAGTAAAGGTAATATATGATCCTGTAGATTCATCAGCTGATATGAGCTCATCGTAAACAACAAGACAGAAATGATGTGAGGGAATTCAGAAATAGTTGCTGTTACATAGTTGTCCACTGGAGGGCGCTGACACGTTAGATGTTTCCCTTCTGTGATCTGTAGTAACGTGTGTGTGTGTGTTGTTCCTGCAGTACGAGAACCCGTGGACGATCCCCAACCTGTTGTGTGTGAGTCGTATCCTGCTGGCGCCGTACCTGGGTCACCTGATCATCCAGCAGCACTTCCACCTCAGCCTGGCTCTGTTCACGCTGGCGGGAGCGACGGACCTGGTGAGATATTTACAGACACGCACAGACAGCACGAGGCTTCATGTCCGGACTCAGGTTTCCCTTTAGCAGCCAAACACATAGACGTTACTCTATTTTAAGAAGTTATTCTGTAGAAACTTCGATACCCACATAAGAATCAAGTGATATATCAAATGTGTTTCTCTCTCTCTACCTTTTTAGTTGGACGGTTACATTGCCAGAACGTGGCCCACTCAGAAGTCGGCGCTGGGCAGCGCTCTCGACCCGCTGGCTGACAAAATCCTCGTCAGTATTATATACGTCAGTCTGACCTACGCTGACCTCATACCAGGTACTGGACTCGGTGTCGGTTGTTCTTACTCACTACTTGTTTTATTACTTAAATACATCTGCATATTCTGTCATACTGTTTTTTAAAACTCATATGTAGCTGTACTTTTAGTGTTTTTCTATATTTTTGCATTTCATTGGCAGTTGCGGAGATGATAACAGATTCTAAATGAATTATCGTTTTCTTGTGTCTCAGCTCCATTGACGGCTCTCGTGATTCTCAGAGACGTCGGTTTGATCGCTGCTGTTTTCTGGATCAGATACAAAACTGTTCCTCCGCCGGTGAGACGCGTGGAATGTCCCCCCCCCCCCACTCACTTTGACAAGTTTCTTTCATTGAAATCGACTTTTTAAAAAGTTCTTTACAAAGTTAACGATATATATATATATTTGTTTTTGTTTACAGGTGACACTGGGTAAATTCTTTAACCCTTGCTACACAACAGCACAGCTCAAGCCCACACTTTTCAGCAAGGTGAGACACACACACACACACACACACACACACACACACACACACACACACACACACACACAACTTTGAACATACTTTCTTTCTAACTCACTGTCAAAATGTTTCTTTAAGGTTCCAAGAATCTATTTTGATGCATTTGACTATTTAGACATTCTTTTGTTTTAGCTGCAAAAAGCTCCTGGTACATGTGTAACAAGTCTTTTATTCTGATTGTGTGTGTGTGTCTGTGTGTGTTTGTGTGTCTGTGTTTGTGTGTGTGTCAGGTGAACACAGCCATCCAGCTCTTCCTGGTTGCATCTTCTCTGGCGGCTCCAGTCTTCCAGTACACGGACTGCGTCCTGCTGCAGTGCCTCTGGTAAACCACCGTCTGAGACACACACACACACACACACACACACACACACACACACACACACACACACACTGGAGCCACTCGCCCGACCTTAACATCCATAACGTCCCGGTGGTTCCAACAAGAAGATGTTTATTACGTGGAGATTTTTTTTAAATGCAAATGGCTTCATCTCAGCCAAGCACATAAATACTGTTTGTTCCAGCCGAGTGTTGAGGTTGAGTGCGCTGACTCATTTCAGTCTACGACACACACAGAGAGCTGAAGTAGGAATCAGAACCTTCTGCGATGTCACCGTGACACACATTTTTACACAAATCCACTTCAGCAGATTGTTGAACTTCACTGACACGACTGACGTTTGTGGTTTTTCTACTATTTTAACTGATTTTCAACCTCTTTACCGTGAGAATCTCACTTTCATGACACATTCGGTTGTGAGATTTATTACAAAACTGCAGAAGCGGAGTGTGGAGCATCAACGTGTGCTCTTATTGTGGAAGTTCTCTCTGCTTTGGTAATGATAAAAGGTTTCAGTCATTGATTATAACTGAAATTAAATCTATATACACGTGAAACACCAAATATAAGCCTGCTTGTTAACTTCCCATTTAAATAATGCAGTAAATTCATCATTAAACTTAGCAAGAAATAGTATTTTATAATCCTGTTTTTGATGATGAATAAATTAAATTAAAAAAATACATTTACCAAATTACATCTCAGAACATTTCATATTTGACCTTTTTTGCAAAGCTGCTGACACAATCGGTTCTTGATTAATATTTTTTAAAATGTTCCATATACATTTAAATTGCTCAATTAAAGTTGTTTGTAATTCGCACAAGTCTAAAAAAAAAAGATTAACAAGCCAATACAGGATGATTTTAAAAACTCGAATGTGGTAATGATGCTTCAAAAAGCATTTCACATTTAGCAGTTAACACATTTGACCAATTAGTTTTGAATGTGAAGGTTTCTGCTGGATTTTAAAAAGTCTAAAAGTCAATAATAATCATCATTAAAAAAGCCTGAATTAAGAATATGAAAAATATTCATACAGCCTGCATAGTTTGTAATGTCTCTGTGGATATTAACCCTAACCTAACTACAACAAAGACCAGCTGATCACTGATCGTCTACAAACACTTGAAATCTACTCTCTGTCGTTTGAGAGACAACGAGACATTTAAATGTTATTTTGACACGGGTCTGGGATTTTATTAATTATGGTCTTTAAACGTCTCATCTTGTTTAAACCTGGAATGAAGCTGTTGTTTGTGTTTACATTGCAGGTACGTGACGGCGGTGACGACAGCGGCGTCGGGCTACAGCTACTGGCATTACGGCCGCAAAACTGTCCAGCTGCTGAACACCAGGTCGCCGTGACGGCCGCGCCCGGAAACGGCCACGAGGCGGAACGAGGCAGAACAAAGGCAGCGAGCGGCCGCCGCCGCAGAGACTCTGATCGGCCGTGGCAGAAGTCGGACAGACAGCTGGACGACTGCCAGGAGCTCTGGAACCAAGTCGCTGTGACAACCATTTACGAGTCGCCATGGGAACGACGCATGCAAACCGAGCGACGGTTGGAGACGGTTTTACTGCAACACACACCACTGGAGCACCACTGGAGCACCACTGGAGCACCACTGGAGCGCCACTGGAGCGCCACTGGGGCACCACTGGAGCACCACTGGGGCGCCACTGGAGCGCCACTGGAGCGCCACTGGAGCACCACTGGAGCACCACTGGAGCACCACTGGAGCGCCACTGGAGCACCACTGGGGCACCACTGGAGCACCACTGGGGCGCCACTGGAGCGCCACTGGAGCGCCACTGGAGCGCCACTGGAGTGGCTGTGGACACGAGACACACCCAGCAGGGACCGACGTCAGCCGTCCGCATGGTTCACGTCAACTCATCCAGCAAGAGCTTTTATTTTGGTTTCTCAATCGGGAGCTTCAGATTTCATCAGAGTCACATGATTGTCAGTTTTGTAAACCTATGATTAAAATAATAATAATAATCTCTGGTTTGTGTTTCTGTGTGTGGGGGGGTGGGGGGGGGTATGCATGTGACCGTTTTGGATTCAGACACAATCGTTTATCTTATGAGACACAAATCTGACAGCAGATCCATTTGTAATCATCGGAGGATTATGACGCTTGTAGAGGAAAGAAAAGCTGACCAGGGACAAGCACGTCCTCCTGATTCCACAACAACAATGTTAAGGCTTCGGAAAAATTAATGCTAATACAGTTCAAAATTATCCTTTTAGCAAAATCGTCCACATTTAAATGACACTCATTAACTTGAATAGCGCCCAGTAGAGCCGTTACCTCTGTCGTCCTCTTCAATCCTGTCATGCTGCAAGTTTCACACAATTTAAGATCTCAGTTCCCTAAATAAACCTGTTTTTTATTATTATTCCCTGGGAAATCTGACAAATGTCACAAATTGCCATCACTATTAATGTTTAAAACTTCCTGGATCCAGATCTGTGCCATAATTTAATGTGTCCAGTCCTGAACCTCCTGCTTCCTGCACCAGGTTCTGGGATAATCTGTGCAGTGGTTTCTTTCATAATCTTGTTTGCAAACAAAGAAACTAACAAAACCTTGTCTGAGCAATAAAACCCAAGATGCTCCGATTGACCTTTTTTCACAGCAGCCGTGTTGACATAAGAGTTCAACACAGATTTTTACTTATCACATTAATGAAGGTTCTGTTCTTTAAAGGTCGAGCATTAACTCAAAGAATTAGTAAATTTACCAGCTACTTCTGCTGTGATGAGTCTATTAAATGATATGAAACGAATGTGAATCTGTGTATTAATCAGTTTATTGTTTCAGTGATGCTGATGGTTTCCCTCTCAGGTAAGAGAATCTTCTTCTATCACTATTTAAAGAAGCTGACGAGCTGCGACGCCTCTCCCGAGCTCGTCCAGTCTCAGGATCCATCAGCTCAATAAACCAGAGGTTACCCGGAGACCTTTGGGAGAACGTGAACAGAAACTACCGCCGACTCCGCTGCTTTATTTTCCCCCTGAAGACAACGACCGCGACGAGGGGAAACGAAGCAGCGTGACCTTTTCAACTCCTCCGTTTACTTCCCAGCACCACTTGGGTGATGCTGCTTCGTTAGCGGCCGTGCGCCGATGACTGCCGGGCTCTGTGCGGGTTGTTCTCGTGGCCTCGTGTGGGACGTCTGCTCGTTATCTCCTCACTGAATCATTTAAAGAGTCTCATTTGGAAATGAGATCCCGCTCATCGGGAACAAATTGATACGCACGCTTATTAATCGACTGTTTAAATAAGTTTTTTTTTCTTAAGTCCATTAATTGATAAAGCAAAGTGGAAGTGTTGAAGTGCTGGATGAGGCCTCACAGGCTGATCCTGCATGTGCTCGGGAAAAGGTCTTTAATTTGAAATCTAATCTCTTTCTTCGTTTCACTCCCACAGTGGTGAGCTGGTGAAAAGTGGAACTAATCCCACAGAGAACTGATGAATCTTGAACATATCCGAAATTTGTTTATGGCAGGATTAGCAAGATTCTTTAAATTCAATCCAACTGCACCAAATTCCACACACTCGTAGATATGAGTCCTCTAAATTTGCCATTTTCATCAAAATCCATGAATTATTCCCTGGAAAAATTGGTGAAAATATCCCAAAAAAGAAAGTCTGGATCCACTCCAAACATTCAGGAGTTCCTTCTTGGCCCGGGTCTCATCCTGTCACTGAGTTCGGTGGAAATCCAGTCTGTGGTTTTTGCGTAATCCTGTTTAAATAAACAAACCAACAAAATAATCTCCACGGAGGTAAATACGAAGCTGCTCTTACCCACAACTGTGGAAATTCCTGGAGAAAATTCTTCCATACTCTCACATCACATTACATTGTGGTAATTAGGAAGCCACAGGTCTGTTCGTATTAATGTTCTTCTCTGGAATCTGGGCCCTCGGATCTGGAGACCACTCCCACTCCCACTCGCCTCTTCACGTTTCAGTAAATTGAATGAAAATGAAGTGGAAGGGAAAACGGACACATTTCTACGAGTCCGACCGGGATGATCAGTCCGTGGCCTTCAGAGTTCACGACATGGGAACCTGTGAATACCTCAAACAAGAAGTACTATGAAGTAATATGCAGCAATGATTTGATTTAATATGCATGATAAAGAATAGCAATTCAATCTGCGGTTTCTTTGATATTACACTGATATTGTAATATAGTATTGTTACTACATAGAGCAATAAAAGCAATGATTAAGATTATTTAAAATACTTTTAGTTTGGTCTTTTTCCACCATGACAAGAACACAGGAACCTTGATTGATGACTTCCCCTGAAAACGTCTGTATTTAAAGGTATCGATTATCTGCTGAATATCAGTGAATGATGTTGACAGTCAATTTTGCATAATGTGATTTATTGACTGGAGGCAATCAAATCACAAAGAGAAAGAAGAAAGAAATAAGGAGGATATGAGGATGGAAATAATGTTGATTTGACCCAAACAGGTTTAAATACCGTTTTGTGTGTGTTTTTGTTTCCTCTTTCAGAGACTGTTGGTTGTGTTACTATCCTAAAACTGTGTGTGTGTCCATTTCCAACCCTGCAGAACAAAGACCCCAGAGACCGGCCTTGTTTAGAAGAAGATGAGAACACGGTTGTTCTTCTTCTTCAGCTGCTGCTGCAACGAGCGGTGAAAAGAACCCGTGTAACAGTGATGCAGATGATTTAGTGTCGGAGGCGAGAGCAGCCGGGCCTTCACACTTCAGAGCCCGTCTCTCCAGAACCCACCGACAGGCTGAATCACACTAACAAGGACCAGCTCTGTGTCTGACAGCAGAGAGAGAGAACATCCTGCTTCCATCACGTTGTTTGGAGAAACGCTTCTTTTTTGATACTGATCGGGTAATTAGATTGACTTTGAGGAGGCAGAACCAGCAGAACCAGCAGAACCAGCAGAACCAGGGTCAGGGCTTTATGTCAGTGTGTGTGTGTGGTTAGGGTTAACACAACATGAGGTGATGGACTCTATTACAGCTCAGTCTGTGTTTCCCCAATTAACCTGAACCAATCTAATTGGAACCTCTGTTACCTGGTTACCTCCTCCAATTAGGTGATGTTGTCACCCCTGTCCATTTGTTTTCTGTCGTTTGATGGTTGCTTTGTTTGATTTTGTGAATAACGGGGGGGTCAAAGTTCACCAAAGCTGAAATCCAACGCCGTTCCTTCGCCTCCTCGCTCTCACAGGTTGGAGGTGAACTGGAGGTTTGACGCTGCTACACTCGTGTACGTAAATCCACAAAACCAGGTGGAAAGAACTCAAACAATTTTAGCACAGGTGTGGACACAGGGATTCTGTTTTTACTTTCTTTAATATTGTGGGATAGCACCTGACATTTCCACAGATTTCTCAGGGAATAATTCATGTGTCTTGTTGAGCAATTGTTGATTAATCGATCAGGGTTTTTGTCTAATGTGTATTTAATTGTGTATTTCTGCCACGACCACAGCAGAGTGGAATACAACAGCGGAATTCACAGCGTTGGAAACAGACACTTTCTCTTCAGTAGGAAGTCGTGAACCAGCCGTTTAAAATGTCCACAGGAAGTTCACCGTGCTGTTTTGGGGGGGGGGGAGACAACTGCAATTAAAAGAAAGTGTTTGGAAAGGCTCTCATCAGGGCTGGGGGGGGGCGGACGCTGCTGCCACAACATCCGGGTGGGTGACACATTACACAGAGTAAACCCGTGGGCTGTTCCCATGTTGCAGCTCCTTTAGAACGAGGGTGTGACTGGACTCGTCGTAGGCACAGAGGCGCTCGGAGCCGCCGGAGGTTCTGAGCCAAGCTTCACTTGAAACTTGACTGGTTATGAAACCCACTGATTCACAGTCCTTACAGTCCTTAGAGCGGGCCTACACACACACACAGCACCAATACAAATCCATATGGGTGCACTCTCCATGCACACACACACACACACACACACACACACACACACACGTACGTCTTTTCTGGTCCTGAAATAGCTCTCAGCCTCCCACTCTCCCTTATATAAGCTGGCTCCCAGCACGGCGTTCTGCTGGTGAAGACTAGGGTGTGTGTGCAACTGTGTGTGTGTGAGTGAGTGCATGTGCCCGTTTGTGTGTGTGTGCGCCTCTGTCTGTGTGAGTGCCAGTGTGTGGGCAGTGGGAGTGTCTTGAGTCGTGCGTGTTTGTGTGTAAGCGTGTACGTGTGCATGTGAGGAAACGTTTGTGTTCCTGCTGGTGATGAAGTGCACGCGGCAAATTAACCAAAAAACAGCCTCTTGGAGGAAAACTGAGCTGATCAGTGAAACACATTCACAGGTTGAAGTATTTAACAGAAATCAAGGGTTACATACTTTCATCATAGTGTGTTTATCCAGGGCGGCACGGTGGTGCAGCGGTTTGCTCTGTCACCTCACAGCGAGACAGTTCCCTGTTCGGATCCCAACTCGACGAAGTGAATGTTCGTGTGGGTTTTCTCTGATGTCAGCTGATCGTCTCCCCCGTCGCCCTCAGACGAATAAGCTGAGTTTAGGATGGATGGATATTTATTATATTTAATTTTGACATCTTGCACTTTGACCTATTTGGGGGTTTTATTTCTAATTTCAAATTTTAAGGTAAAGTACCAGTAGAACCACATTTAGCTCATTTGTGTTTCTCTTACTTCCACCGAGCGACTGTTTCTCCTTTGTGTCTCCGGCCTCGTTGTCTGACTTGTTGTGTGTTTGCACGTTGGCCTTGACTCCGTCGACCTCTGTCTTCTTGCTGCGAGACACACAACAGTTTGTGTGTTTGTTTGTAGACAAAAAAAATGGATCTGCTTCTACTAGACAAACCTTAAGTGTCAAGCAAGGGACTCGGTGATATGATTAAAGTGTACTGTTTATTTTTTAATGCACAACCTGCGTGACATCCCGAGACAGACACAAGACCCCAGTTGTTATTGTGATATTTATTTTTTTCTTCTCACTCATTGAATTAGTCATAAATTATTCAGGTGGAAAAGAAACCCGGAGGAATCTTTGCCCTGAATCCTCGGCAGTCGGTAGTTTGTGTTTCCCCCCGTTCAGTCGGACTTCCCTCTGCTAATTCAGAGGAAAGAGGGTGAAGTGAATCCCTCGGAGACCGAACCCTGCTGGAAGCCGCTCGCCGCCTCCGACTCATCTCACCGTAACGCCGGGAACACGAGAGGTTGCTTCGCTGCCAGACACGGAGACGTAGAACCCTTCCCCAGTGTTTACCGAAGCAAAGCACCGGCTGTGTTTGTCCTGTGGGGTTTGTTTTTCCTTTTCGAGACAAATAACAACGCTCACACTTTCACCTCTTGGTTTTAAGTGAATGCTCATTTGGGGATATTCATCTATATTTGGGTACAATGATAAATTTGGCTCTGACCAACAGTAGCCAGGGATGAACCGTCAGTCAGTATCATGGCAACGTGAGTTTGCACTGGTCTTTTAGTGCACTACAGCGTGAGAGTGTGTAGGAGGCCGGTGACGTGGGCCTTTAAAAGAACGGGTATCAAAGATATGCAGCATTACATCTGTGAGGCAGAAGGTCACGGGGTCGCGCTGGTGGAATACCGTGTGCTCTTCGGTCTGAACAAGTAGAAATGTGGAAATGTATCGTGCTGCGTGGAGCAACGAGTTGTGTGGTTGGTTCACAGTGTGTCTTTGTGTCTTTTTGCAAAAACACTACTGACACTTCAATTTGCTTTCACTCAACAAAAAACTGGACAAAAGAAAGGAAAAGGAAATTCTTTTATTGCTGCTTCTGCTTATGGAAAAAAGAAATTGAATAAATATCACTGTAGGACGAGATGGTTCTGAAATGATTCGTCAGAACTGTACACTGACAGTTTCATTTTTGTATCAAGCAAGAGCCAAAGTCACATTTATAAGATATTAAGAGAAGAATTATGATTTGTAATTATTACTTTGATATAAAATTATCATTTTCCACCTAAAATGTCTAATTTTTAGTCGTCAGCAAACGTCAATATCGGCCTCAAGAGTATTTTTATTGTATCTTTTTTGCTCTGAAAACCTTGAACATCACATTTTACAGAAAACCGCTGGATTCCAATCTGATGGTCGGACACAACACGCAGCGTCATGTCCTCGAACGTCTGCATCTCGTTCCTCTGATTCATTTCACACAGACTCACACACACACACACACACACACACACACACACACACACACACACACACACACACACACACACACACACACACACACACACACAGACTCACACACACAATAAGAGAAACATCGCTCAGAGCCTCCTGTGTGTGTTTGTTCTTTTCACAATATTGTTCCAATATCCAGTTATTCAATCTCCACTGTCTCGCCCACTCTCGTCTTTTCCTCTGTTGTAATCAGTTTGTAAACATGAAAAGAAACGATGCCAGTCTGGATATTTTAAAATCCTGTACATGTGTGTGAAGAGAGTTCGTTGGCACACGATGATATGATGGACAATCGTGATTTTCTTACTTCGGCTTGGAGAAGATATAATGATGATTATGAACTTTGGGTTCAGGACCAAAATTCAACACAACTCCACTTCCTGTATGTTTTATTCTTTTCACCCGTGTTCCGTAGTTTCACCGGTGCCTGGTCCTGGAATCAACCCATTTAACTCAGTGCACTCTACCAAGAGCC
>CM031681.1:21938385-22115885 GCA_006182925.3 Reinhardtius hippoglossoides | reverse complement strand
GGAGATAGATACACAAAGTTTAGCTAAACACGTTGTCCTCTTTTTTTCAATTTAGATATGTTTTTCTGCCTGAATTGATATTTTCTGTCAAGACTAATGCTAGTAACTCTCAAACCTGACACAGTTTGCACATTAAAATACAGTATTAAAGCAATAATAATAATAAAGTAATAAAATGGTGCTGGTGCAAGAATCTATAAAAGGCTTTTTAATGATGTTTTCAGGAGTAATTTAAAATCCCTCGACGCTTCTTCAGTCAAGACACGAGATGTAATATTCATAAAGCTGATGATGCCTGAGTCAAATGGACAAATCCATGGGGCTGTTTATCAATATTATCAATTAGGGTCTTCATATATTCATTTTTTTAATAATTTAATTCTCAATAGAAGTTATTCTCCGAGTTTCAAACTCACTTCCTGCCTCCTTTGGTTCAACAGCTGATCCACCTGCGCTCCACACGCCGCATGTTAGAAACACAACATGTACACAAAGGATATCAACTTTTGATAAATGAGAAACAAGCGCCCCCCCCCTGGCCGCCTCCTCTCCGGCTGCGTCTCCCCGGCCGTCAGCTTTCACTCTCTGTCGTCCAATAGGAGGCCAAGCTGCGGGAGCTGCTGGATGTGGGGAGCCTGGTTGGCCGTCTGGAGAACCGCATGGTTACCGTGGTTACGGCTTCGGACCACGTGAACGTCAACCAGCTCAACTTCATCGCTTCGCAGGAGGACGAGGCCAAGGTGCGGAACTCAGTGACGATGATGATATGATGATGATGATGATGATGATGATGATGATGATGATGATGATGATGATGATGATGATGATGATGATGATGATGATGATGATGATGATGATGATGATGATGGTCTGATTTTGGCAGGTATGGTGCGAGGAGCTGTTTTCGCTGTCTTCCAATCTGCTCAGCCACAATCTGAATAGAGACCGCAGTCTGCTGAAAGCGTGAGCGCACACACACACAGACACACACACACACACACACACACACACACACACACACACACACACACACACACCACACACACACACACACCACACAATGACATTCATTATTCACCTAATATACGTCAATAAAACCGCCTCCTAGTTTGAATCTCTTCCTGCAAACCGGTTCAAAAGTTTGATGACTCACCCGACACTCATGATTACTAATTGTGCGTCTGTTCAGAATGCACCGCCACATTTGGATCCATATATATTTTCTCACGCAGTCGCTTGAGGTCTTCGGAGTTTGATGGAGGGAAACAAGGATTTGTTGCCGGATTCGTCTCATTGTTTTTCCACTTTGTGTTCCAGGTACGTCAGGTTGACTCTCCAGCCCAACGCAGAGGGGAGAATTCCTATCAAGAGGTAAGTAACTGGTTTCTATTCCCTCCCCGGTTTCACTCAGCGGCTCTTGCCTGGAAGTTAACTCTGACGCACGTGTTACAGTAGACGGCCGAGCATGTGAGAAAATAGCCCAATGAAATCTGCAGAGACGCGCGCAAACTTAAACTTTAGTCTTTCCTGTCCCTCGCTTCCTAAAATAAACTTAATTCCATGTGCACTTGGGAAAGCGAAAAACAGGGACAGGATTCGCGAAGGTGCTTAATTCAGCACTGACCTGGTAATCAACCACTGCCGGAGCATGAGACGGATAATTCAGTTATGATGGAAAGCTGTTTCTTAGAGGGAAACCAGGAGCTGAATCAAGGTCAGTTGAAGTGCGTTAGAAGGGACGGCCTACAGGTCTACGGATGCAGGGAGGATCTGGCTGCTGCAAGGTCAAGGGTCAGGGTATGGGGGGGGACATTTGGGGGAATGGTTAATCGACTGGGGAGGTATTTTAAGCGGTAAAATTACCGGCCTGTGGCTGCATCTCTCCACAACCAGTGCAGTTTCCGTCTGCATTCATTTATTTCCCAGACTCATATGAGGTCGTTGTGACCTTTGACCTCTGAAAGCTTATCAGTTCATCTTTGAGTACAAGTGACAACTGGTCACACTTGACATATATCTATTCAAAAGGCTAGAAACATATTTTGCGAGGCCACTGTGACCTTGACCTTTGACCCTTGAGCACCCAAATCTAATCAGTTAGTCTTTGAGGATTCCCTCGAGGTGTTCTCAAGGTCACACGTTCACAAGGTTAAAAACAAGGGTTACGTGGGGTCACCGTGACCTTTGACCTCCAAATTCTAATGAGGTCATTCTTGAATCCAAGTGCATGTGTGTGTTAGATGTGTAGAAATCACATCCACACGAACATGAGGTCACCACGACCTTGAACCTTTGAACCTTCACCCACTCAAATCGAATCAGCTCGTGAAAACCTAGTCCCCCCCGTCCACCCTGTCTCTGCAGCAGAGGCACGAGAGCGCAGGTTTGTGTGTTGGCGAGTGTGTGTGTGGCTCAGGACGAGCCGATGACGCTGTGGTGTCGTCGTCTGTTGCAGCATCGTGCGACTGTTTTCATCAGACAGAAAGAAAGTGGAGAACGCCTTGGAGAGCTGCCGACTGCCCTGCGGACGGGTAAACACGTTGTTCTATCAGTAGCAGCCGTAAATAGTACACACACACACACACACACACACACACACACACACACACACACACACACACACACACACACACACACGTAAGAATATGAAATGGATCCATGCTTTGAAATCCTTCCCTTTGGATGAACTCGTATACGACCCACTCACAGTCTTTTTCAACTTCATCCTTCTTATCTCCTTAATTTTCGATT
Organism: Reinhardtius hippoglossoides; assembly: GCA_006182925.3. Classification (NCBI taxonomy): domain Eukaryota; kingdom Metazoa; phylum Chordata; class Actinopteri; order Pleuronectiformes; family Pleuronectidae; genus Reinhardtius; species Reinhardtius hippoglossoides. The sequence goes on along the minus strand of CM031681.1, from coordinate 22,113,134 downwards.
TGCCGTTCAGGCTTTTATCTGGTGTGTGTGTGTTTTATTTTTTTTGTTCGGAATGAGTCACGTGCAACGAGGGGTGAAACCAGCTCAAATATCTGGGTCATCAATTTTTGAAGCAACCAGTTGAAAGCAGAAATGCAAAGACTTGAATCTTGCATCGAATATTCCTGTGAGCAAAGAAAGTTTTATTTTGACAGAGGAGATTTTTTTAGTTTTAAAACTTTTTAAACAGCAAGTGGGAGGAGGATAAAAGAGGAGATGCTGGAAGCTGCGAGTTCAGAGGACGTCTCTGACGCCGGCAGCTTCAGCTGTTAACACTTTTCTTTTTCTTTTTTATTCATGCACACGAATCCAAACACTTCAAACTCATCTTCGTGATTGTGTTTTTCAAGATTTAATCTCTCTAGAGGCGAAAGTTTATATATTTGGTCCCAAAAAAAATCTTAAAGTGAATGAAACGACCTCTAGAGATGATTTAACGGAGAATTAAAAATTAAAATATAGAGAATAAAGTCGGAATACTACAAGAAAAAAGCTGCACATTTAACAACAAATGAATAAAGCTGTAGATGGGAAAACAATATTTTCATTAATACTCATATTTTTGTGACTTTATTATGTTTTATTTATATTTTTATTCTCGTAATATTACAACATTCTTCTCAAAATCTCCCTTTTTTTTCCTCAGTCGTACAAAAACAGAGGCATGAATGTTCCTTCTGCTGTTTTACATCTCGGACAGTTTGGTGAATTATTTTTTAGAAATGTTAACGATCTTTTCTGAAAGTGAAAAAACAAGAAATTGTGAATAAACTGGAGATTTCCTTCTTCTTCCTTTGAAAAGAAAATGTCTCTCACAGATGTTCATCCAGGTGTTTGCATCTAAAAACCGTCCCTGCATCTGAGTCGGGAGAGATGAATTACTTCCTTCAGACAATAGACCATCAAATTCACGATGTTTTCTTTTAATTGTGATCGAGGGAATCCATAAATCCTTCAAATGTCTTTATTGATACATACGTCTTTCATGTTTAATGGACAGGGGGAAAGCATCAAACTGGAGGACTTCACATTCGAGGTCTACAGGAGCTTCCTGGACAGTCTGTGTCCTCGTCCTGAACTCGGCAACATCTTCAAACTGCAGTAAGTGTTTTATTAAAAAAAAGTCCTTCACCTGGTTCACAGCTTCACTCGCTGAACATCCGGTGAACTCACAGACTTATTAATGTTAAAGATTCTGCTCGGCACAGTCGGTTTTCTTCTTAAGTGTTGTTGTTGTTTGCTTCAGGCCACTTTCTTTGATATGTGAAGAACGAGGAGGAAGAACGATTCGTCGCCGTCCCACTGAGGATTAAAGAGAGAAGCTCTCAGTGCGTTAAAGTGTTAATCAAAGTCTTGACTCTATTATGTTTAACACATTCAAAGTCGGGCTGTTGATTGATTAACGCTTTATTTTTTAATTAATTAGTCGGACAAAAGAGACAAATCGCTATCACACGTTCCAACAGATTAATTTGTCGTATTCTACTTCATCATTTCTGTCTCTTAAAAAAATATTTTTTTTAAAAGACGACGGTTGTTTTTTACTGAAGTTGACGAATCGACTGTCGACTGAGTGATTCATTGTTTCTGCTTTCATTTGAAAAGCTGAGTTTTTTTTTGCACCGTGGTAATTAAATAAATTGATTAATGTTTTTTTATTTTCATTTGGAAAACAGCAGTTTTATGTTATTTGACTTCAAGCTACACTTTGCACTTTAAATTGCAGCTTCAAGATTAGTTGACGGTTCACTGGCTACAGATAATTGTGCCGATTTAATTCCCACTTCTCACCAAATATATTCCGAAACCATTTTTCCCTTCCAGCACCGATACCAGTGCATTTAAAAAAACATTTAATGGTACCAACTTCTACTTGTCGGACTTTCCAGCATGAAAAATTACTAATTGCTGACATGTAAACCTTAAAATGTGAAGAATTCTAAACAGAGTTTGGTGGATTTGTTTCTTCATGGGTCAGGAAGCAGAGGATCATGGGTAATATCCAGCGTACGGTAGTGAACGGAATGAATCACCACGTGTGCCTGCAGGGGGCGCTGTAGCTCAGTTAAAGTGACATAGTGACGCTTTAACAAATCCGGTCTGGACCCCTGAGGGTTTGATATGAGACACAAGCAGTTGTTGCGTTGTTGAGTCCTCCCTCTGACTCTGACCTCTGACCCTGACCTCTGACCCTGACCTCTGACCCTGACCTCCTGCTCTGACTCTGACCTCTGACCCTGACCTCTGACTCTGACCCTGACCTCCTGCTCTGACCCTGACCTCTGACCCTGACCTCCTGCTCCGTCCTGCAGGGGGGGGGATGACGGCAGTTTGTCCGTCGATCAGATGACAGACTTCATCAACAACAAGCAAAGAGACCCGAGGCTGAACGAGATCCTCTACCCCCCGCTCCGTCCTGCGCAGACACACACTGTGATGGAGAGGTACCAACAAGACCAGGCTCAGCTGAAACAAGGTGCCCACACACGCACACACACACACACACACACACACACACACACACACACACACACACACACACACACACACACACACACACACACACACACACACACACACACACACCACCACCACACACACACACACACACACACACACCACACACACACTAACATATTCAGCTAAAATAAGAACTCAAGGTCGTCACTTCTGTGTCGGATCCTGACAGAATCCTGCAGCTTCTCTTTCAGGAATCTTTACTTATATTTAATTTAACTGTGATTAAATCATGCAAACTAGTAACAAAGATAATCATAGCTTTATATTATTATATTACAATAATTATATGTAATTTAAAATAGAATACTTTCTATGATCTATGTATTCTCCCCAATATAAACACAGTATTGTGTATTGTTGGTGTGAAGAACATGAAATAACCTTGAATGAACAATTCATGTTGTGTAAGATGCAATAATTTTCACACACTGATTAATATTGATCAGTAAAAGATATTCATATTTGTATTTTCTGCTTTTTATCATGATATTAATTAAAAGTCCAAAGGGAAGTTAAGGAATCATAAAAACGTTTGTCTCTGTTGTGATGTTTTGTGTGTCTGTGTTGCACAGGTGTGATTTCTCTGCAGGCCTTCTCCAGTTACCTGTCCTGCGATGACAACGGAGTCATTCCACCAGAGAAACTGGATCAGTCCGAAGACATGAGCTTCCCCCTGTCGCACTACTTCATCAACTCATCACACAACACGTACCTGACAGGTACACACACAGTACACACACACCACAACAACACAACTCCCTGAGTCTGAGGAAACACACAGAAGAAGAACTTAACATGAATCCACAGTGTTGTTTGTTTTCTTCACCACCAAACAACATACATTCACTGTCAGAGCGGACAAGCTGTTGGTATTTTAGCCTGTAAACACATTGTTTGTGTGTCTGTGCGTGTCAGCGGGCCAGCTGGCGGGCAGCTCCTCCGTGGAGATGTACAGGCAGGTCCTCCTGGCCGGCTGCCGCTGCGTGGAGCTGGACGTGTGGAAGGGACGAACCGCTGAGGAGGAGCCGGTCATCACACACGGGTTCACCATGACCTCAGAAATCCCTTTTAAGGTGAACACAGACCCGGTTCTGGTCCGAGCTCCACCGAGGGTCACATGTCGTTCACTGGTCCTGTTTTGTCCCTGATCCTCCAGGAGGTGATAGAAGCCATCGCAGAGTGCGCCTTCAAGACGTCGCCGTTCCCCGTCATCCTCTCCTTTGAAAACCACGTTGACTCGTGAGCATCTCTGTCGTTTAACCATCTCTTCACTCATCAGTGTGAACGGATCCGAGATGTTGAACTGACTGTTTGTCCGTCTGTCAGTTTGAAGCAGCAGGCCAAGATGGCTGAGTACTGTCGGTCCATCTTCGGAGACAGGCTGTTGATCGACCCTCTGGACAAATACCCTGTGAGGACACACACACACACACACACACACACATACACAACTAATATATATATATGTGTATATATTAAACATTGCTGTATCTGCTGGACATTTGCAACCTGTGTGTAACTAATTGAATAAAACTAATGTTCCAGTTGTGCTGCCATGTCCATTGTGCATATGTGTGTGTGTGTGTGTGTGTGTGTGTGTGTGTGTGTGTGTGTGTGTGTGTGTGTGTGTGTGTGTGTGTGTGTGTGTGTGTGTGTGTGTGTTGTGTAGCTGGAGTCTGGCCTCCCTCTGCCCAGTCCTCTGGAGCTCATGGGAAAAATTCTCATCAAAAACAAGAAATCGCACAAACCCCCCAACAACACGGACACCAAGAGACTGACGGACCAACCTGCCAATCAGAGCATCGAGCCTGCGTCTCCTAACAACAACACGGGAGGTAAGACACAAAGACAAAGACGACTTCTTTCTCTTTTTTTTTTCCAGTCTAGAAATCCAATGTGAAATGTGTTCGGCTGCGACGCTTTGTACCGAAACACAGAAACAGACCATACATAATCCTGTCTGCCTCAGACGAGGCTCCGTGTGGCGGCAGAGCGTCAACGCAGAGGAACCTTCGGCCTCCGATTACAGAAAGATCGAGTTTCTCAAAGTGTTTACACGTGTCGTCGATGAGGAAGACAGATTATACAGATTATACAGATTATAGAGACACAGGAAATTGAGATTATTTGATATAAACAAGACCAAAAGAACAGAGGAGCTGCAGCAACGGACAGTTTGAGGAAAGAGATGTTTTCTGAACATTAGAGAATCGAAACCTTTTCAAACACACAAATATAGTTTCAGAAGAATGTCCACGAACAAGTTCATGCTCCCATAAACTTGTTTAACCTCCGAGGAGTCGTTTCTTGTTACGCACCTGGGAGGTCAAATAAATAAGTTTCTGGAAGCATCATCACTTCTCATCTTCTGATTTCCGTCTCCTCCGTCCACCACCTCTTGTTTATCTAGTCTGAATGTGTGTGTGTGTGTGTGTGTGTGTGTGTGTGTGCATCCTGACTTCGGCCGCGGTGTCAGATCTGCTCACGCTGGATTTTTGCTCTGCCGTCGTCTGCCCCCTCATCAGGGACGTGTCAGTAATGAGCAGGACATCCCAGAAGAGGTCGACAGCTAAGAACAGCAATTACACGGCGGCAGTGCAGGGGGAAATTAGAGAATCCTTATTGACGTGCCTGACGTGCAAATCCTGGAAAACAGGTCTGGGACTCAGAGCCTGGCCTCAAACACAAAGATCAGACTGGCAGCTGCTCTGACGTGCACACGCACACGCGCACGCACACACACACAGACTGTGGATTCCTGAGTGGGCTGAATAATCACCTGCAGAGAAGTTAAAGCAGCGGCTTGTTTACAAAACCACAGGTTTCTGTTGGCTGAATAACAACTGCTGCACAAATGGGAGTCTGTGTCGTGTTACTCGGGTTTAGATTCCACCGGTCGACAGTTCCATGCGTTTCTAGATCACATTTCCTGAAAGTAAATGTAAATAAAAAAGGTTTCACTTGCATTTAAATTGACTAAAGTGTTTTATTTGCAGAAAACTGGTTTAGTTTATATTAATTTCTTTGAGACGTTTGGTGAACGAGGCTCATTGACTCTTCTCCGAGTGTTTTTTTTTGTTTTCTGGTCTTTGACACTTTGCTGGGAATCAGACGAGGCGATGAAGAGTCGAGCAGGATGAAGACGTGTGTAACTTTAATTTTAACAGAGATGGAGGCTGAGAGTGAGGAAGACGATGATGACGAAGATGATGATGGTAAAAAGGTCAGTGGTGACATCACACGGAGCCGAGGGGCTGTGGCCGCACTCTCACCGCCCGTCGCCATTTGTTGACGTTTGTCTATGACGTTTATTTTCATTGTTTGTTCTTCACGCCATCGTCGACCTTGTTGTTTACTCTGAATGTTCTCGTTGTTGTCACATGAGTTTTCTGTTTCCTCTGCAGTGTTGTCTTTGTTGTTGTTTGTTATTAATGTGAACTGTTCTGCTTTGTTGTCGAGTTGATGTGGTGTGTGTGTGTGTGTGTGTGTGTGTGTGTGTGTGTGTGTGTGTGTGTGTGTGTGTGTGTGTGTGTGTGTGTGTGTGTGTGTGTGTGTGTGTGTGTGTGTGTGTGTGTGTGTGTGTGTGTGTGTGTGTGTGTTTGTCTTGTTGGAACTGGGTTGCTGTGTACTTTGTATGTTTGTGCTGAGAACTCTTGGCTTCAATATGTTGGATTTCAGGCCCAAGACAATGAAACGTGTCCGTCTGGTGAATCTGCTGTGACTCAAACGTTCACCCAGTTCATCCGATGTGGAAACGATGCGTCCGTGACTCCATGACACGCCGACCGTGAAGGAATCTCTGAGCTCAGACTTCATTCCTGCCGTCGTCTATTTCAGGGCTCGGCGGAGCGCGAGGCGGTGGCCACGGAGGAAATGTCAACTCTGGTAAACTATGTCCAGCCGACCAAGTTCAACTCCTTCGAAGCATCCAAGAGTAAGTGAAGCAGATCAGAAGCCGACACGTTGACACACACGGATGCACAGCCTCAGTGCTCCGATGCTCCGGCCTCAGCTCCGTCTGTGCAGGCCTCCACATTTCATCTTCAGGATAATAATGAAGAGTTGTAATGATAGAGCTGAAGAGATGATGAGGAAAAATGTTTGGACATGTTGTAGCATGAGGCGCAGAGAGTCTGAAAATAAGGAAAGAAATTAACGGGAGAAATGAATGTCTCGAGTAGGAGCAGGAGTCATGTCGTAACAGAAATAATTGCTCAGAAATGTGTGTGTGTGTCTGTGTGTGTGTGTGTGTGTGTGGTGTGTGTGGTGTGTGTGTTGTGTGTGTGTCTGTGTGTGTGCAGAGGCGGCCCGCTGTTACCACATGTCGTCTTTTGTGGAGACCAAAGCTTTGGAGCATCTCACAAAGTCACCAGTGGAGTTTGTGGAGTATCCTTGGCAACGGTTACCACAGCTACTCCATCCCATGGCAACTGCCTCCATGCTTTCTCTTCTCTTCTCGTCTCTTGATGTTTTCTTCGGAAGTCTCAGTCACTAAGCAACTTCCAGTGTGAATCTTTAATTCACGTAACAGCCTCGTTATCTCTGAAACCCTCTAGTGTGAAGCGGTTTAACACATCTACACACAGAGAAGCACATGAAATGATGTTCTTACAAATGAGTGACTGGAAATGTTTGAACTAACTCAAACCAAATGTCCTTAACTTCATACTAACCAGATATAATAAATCGCAGCTCAGTCGCATTTACCCCAAAGGAACCAGAGTGGACTCGTCCAACTTCATGCCTCAGCTCTTCTGGAACGCCGGATGTCAACTGGTGGCGCTCAACTACCAAACCATCGGTAAAACCCTGCAGGAGTCTTTCCTGCTGAAACAGGCTTTTAATACAAAATCATTCAAATGTCCTGGATAATTGAATTAACAGAGATTCACATCTCTAATATTCTCGAGCTTTCTCTTCCAGATTTGTCCACGCAGCTGAACCTCTTCATGTTCGAGTACAACGGGCGCAGCGGCTACAGACTGAAGCCGGAGTTCATGAGACGGCCGGACAAACACTTTGACCCCTTCACAGAAAACACGGTGGACGGCATCGTGGCCAACACGCTCTCTGTGAAGGTACAGAGCAGCAGAGCCCTGTTGTCAGAGCCCTGCATGTTAATATGAGTTAATATGCCTGAAAACATCAATTTAAAAAGTTAGAAATCAGTAAACACACAATATAAACAGGAGGAAATGTAAGAAATAGAAACAATTTATATGTAAACAGTGTAAAAACTGTGAACCGTGTGTATTTGAGCTTTGTCTCCGTCCACGTCTCTGCTTGTCCTGTAGGTGATCTCAGGCCAGTTCCTGACGGAGCGGCGGGTGGGCGTGTACGTGGAGGTGGAGATGTTCGGACTTCCCGCCGACACCAGGAGGAAGGCGCTGAAGACCAAAACCTCCCAGAACAACAACGCCATCAACCCGGTGTGGGACGAGGAGCCGATCGTCTTCAAGAAGGTGACGCGGAGAAACGAGAGGGAGGAAACAAGTGGAAACACAAATCTAATAATAAATAAATCCTTTTAACGTTGTGACCTCAACTCGCCACAGGTGATTCTTCCCACTCTGGCCGCGCTGAGGATCGCTGCTTTTGAGGAAGGAGGAAGTTTATCGGTCATCGCATTATTCCAGCGTCGGCGATTAGACCAGGTACTTTGGTTGATTTGATCCCAATCTGTTAAGTGTTTTCAATTTGAATAATAACGATAAGCCCTATTTCCATAGCACCTTTCAAAAAATAAATGATAGCAACTCATAGAAAAGTGCAGAAGACAGTTCTTTTCACCTCTGTCCATTTGTTTATTGGTTGGTTTGAAAGCAAGATTACAAAATAAGGATTTAAATCAGGTCCGGGAAGAACTCGTTAAATATTTTGGTCTGGATCCAGATCCGGGGACAGATCCAGGATTTAATTCTTCCACTTTCTCTCACAATGTGAAAAAGGATGTTTTGCAACATTTTCATTTATTTCCCTAGAAACTATTCAAACTTTCCCACTGAGACAAACTATCATTGCACGACGTCAACAAGCAGAACGGAGATGAACAATTGATTATTTTCTTTCATAAAAAAAAACGTTCCTCATTATTACTTTAATCCCTGAACTTGAAAGATGAACATGTTCGTGTTTCTTTTTCCTGGGAGACGCCTCCTGTCTCCCGCCGATGTGAGGAGCCCGTTTCAAACCGCTTGTCAGACACGCTGCTGCTTTCAAGAAATGTCATTCACCACTTTGGAATGGAATAACTGGTAATTTCTCCTTGAGCCTCCTGCAATTACATGATGTGCTTGAGAGATGTTTGCTGTGAAACCGCCCCCTCCCTCCTCCTCTCCTGTCATTATCCTGAAGGTCACCGTTGACCCTGAGTAACTCAAACGAAGGTCACGGTTCATGTTTCTTTCAGGTTATCGTTACATCGGCTTGAGGAACGAGAAGAGTCAGTCTCTGATTCTCCCGGCTGTGTTCGTCTACATCGAAGTCAAAGACTACGTCCCAGACACCTTCGCAGGTACGAATGTCTATCGGGGATATTTTGGCTTCATTTCTGGATTGTGGGTATTGTAATCAGTGTGTTTCTTCATATTTCTTCTCCAGATGTGATCGAGGCTCTGTCCAACCCCATCCGATACGTCAACCTCCTGGAGCAGAGGTCCAAGCAGCTGGCGGCTCTGACGCTGGAGGACGAGGAGGAGGACACACAGACCGAGGTCACTACTGGTTCTACTGGTTCTACTGGTTCTGCTGGTTCTGCTGCTGTTTCTCGACTCTGTGTTAAAGGTCCAGTGTGTAAGATTTAGTGAAAGGGATCAAGGCAGTAATTGACTATAAAATAATCCTAGTGATGTTTTCGCTAGTGTGTTTCATCTAAATTGTACGAATTGTTGTTTTCTTTACCCGTTTATATTTAAATACTTTATATTTAAATACTTTATATTTACATCATGAGCGGCTCCTCTCTACGGAGGCAGCCATGTTTTTTACAGTAGCTCAAACTGGACAAACTAAACCTTTTGAGTTTCTATGACAACTGAAGCTGCCACAGGTTCAGCTGCAACATGACACTTCACCACTAGATGTCACTACATTCTACACACTGAACCTTTAAAATCAGAACATGAAGTTATAATGTTTACGTTGGTCTCGTTCATCAGGACGAAGCTGACGCCTGCGCCGAGCGAAAAAACGATTTGAAATCAGCTCCACTGGAAAATGGACTCAGCCCCGCCTCCGGTCCTGCTGGACACACCCCCGTTGCCATGACGCCCAAAGCTTCCTGCAGCACATCAGCAAGCAGCTGCTTCGGGTAGCATCCACGTGTTCGAACACGGACACTAACATGTTCATTCAGTGAATTCAAAGAATATTGAAGTTTAGTCTAAAAGTTTTTGACTTTTAATGTTTTATTCTTCTCTGTATTTCAGACGCAGCAAAACCAGCAGCCAAGAGTGAAGACCTGGTTTCCAGTGTTTTGATAGGTCAGCAATTAGCATTATGCTGTTTATTAATTTACTTATATGAAGTTTATCAATCAGTTATCCTGATATGTTGAACACTGTTTTAAATGATGTTTTAAAATCATCAGAATCAGAAATGCATTTATTGCCAGGTAGGCTTTCAACAACGTAAACGTAATAATGTAAGAATGTGGAAGACGCCAGAGTTTAAAGTAATTCTAAAAATACTAGTGTATTAATATTCTGTTGGCACACTTGTGGTTGCAGACGTCCCGGTGAGCACCGTGGACGGTCTGCAGCAGTCCAAGGTTTATCAGAAGGAGCAGAGGCGTCAGTTCAAAGAGCTGAAGGAGCTGGTGAGGAGACACCAGAAGAAAACGTCCGAGCTGCTGCGAGAGTTCAACAACAAGTACAAGAAAACCGCCCGCAAGAGCCGGTGCGTCGCCGTTCCTCTGAAACTCACAGGGACACATCCAGTGTCATTGTGTGATTTATTCTACACTACATCCAGGAGGAGGCGATCTGTACTTTTCCCCTGTGTGTCATTGGGTGTTTCTGTATTCGTCAGGGGTTCGGCTTCGGACGGCGAGAAAGACGAGCGTCTGCAGCAGCTGAGAGACGAGCAGCAGCAGCAGCTTCTGGCTCTGAGGCAGGAACAGTACTACAGTCAGAAGTACCTGCAGAGGGAACACATCAAAACGGTAACGTCTCAGTGAAGCGTCCGTGGGACCCCCCCCCCCCCCGCCCTGACCACAGCTCACTGGTTTCTCCCTAATCACTATAACAAATAACTTAACCTGTTACCACAAGAACAAGGTGCAGCAAACAAACTCTCTTCTACGCTTTTGATCACAGTCAAATCCCTGCTCTCTTTTGAAAGATAACTTTAGTATTTAGTAGTAATATGGTTTTTCTCTGCGTATGAAAGTCTGACTGTTTGTGTTTCCTCCAGCTGACGGAGCGACTCAGCAGTTTGGCCGAGGAGAGTCACCACGGCCAGATGAAGAAACTCAAAGACATCTGTGACAAGTAAGAAAAACGAAGTGTGAAAAGTGAAATCCCAAACGATACTGTACTTTTTACTGTACTTAAATACTTTTAAGATTACGACTTTACATGAAGTAAAATATGATCAGTGTACAACAAACACTTTCAGATGATTTGAGTGTTTAGAATTATCAATGATTCATATCATGTTGTTATAAAACCCTTATGACAAAGAAATGCAATTAAGCTTTGATATTTCACAGTTTAACCAAAATTATGAATAACTAATCTAAATAAAAGGAAAACAAACCTGTAACCAAATACATATAACCTGAATTAATCTTTTCTATATTGTTCAGTTTATATTTAACTTGATAGCGTTGTCCGATCTTGAGCTCTAACGTTTCTCCTGCTGCTTCAGGGAGAAGAAGGAGCTGAAGCGACAGATGGATCGAAGGAGAACAGAGAAGATCAACCAGGCGAAGACCAAAGAGAAACATCTGGCCGAGGAGTACGATCCATAAACACGCAGATATTCATCCACCTTCACCCCCCCGGCTCCAGAATCTACTTCACAGATTCATGCAGCGGGTTTAATCAGATTCAGTCGAATGTTAACGGAGCTGCACTCTTCTGTCTGTTTTCCCAGGGAGAAGATGGAGATCAATAAGTCCTACGTCAATGAAGTCGTCCAGAACATAAAGAGGGTGAGAGGAGGGGGGTGGATCTGGGTTAAACTCATTATTTATGGGCTTTTATTCTATACACTGAAAACCACAGAGGCCAAATTAAGATGTTATGGATATAACCCCATCTCCCTGTCTCCCTGTAGCTGCGTCTCTCTGCAACGATGAAATGCTTCATGTGCGGAGGAGAATTAGAGTCTAGAGGCAAACGGGGGGGGAAAAGAGAGGATGTTTATTTTTTGCAAGCTGAGAATTAAGTAGAAATTTCAAATCAAACTAAATCAGAGGAAGAAACGATTTGGAATTTTGGCTAAAAGTCAAAATTTCCGAGAACAAATTTGAAATTGAAGGAAAATGGATAAAGTCGAAAAATGTACAGAATAAAGTCTTCAAGTCATATTTGCAAACATTAGAATTTGATATATTCTTAAAAGTTCAACTATAATCTTGAAATTTCACATTTATTCTTGACACTTTGACTTTATTCTCAGAATGTAAAATCAGTCCAGCAGTGGTCCTGATCTCTGTCCTCCTCTTCTGTCTCCAGCTGGAGGAGACTCAGACCAAGCGCCACGATCAGCTGGTGGAGCAACACAACGAGCTCCTGCAGGAGATTCAGGACCTGAAGCCAAAGGTAAAAGTCCTGTGTCTAACTTCCCATCATTTCCCGCTTCTGAAGTTTATTTCTCGTCCTGAACAACCTGCTGCTCTGAATAGTTCACACTTTAATTCCATTACACAGCAAGAAACGTCTCCTGCACGCGGCTCTGAGCTGCTGCTGCTGTTTGTGGCTCCACACCCACACAGCTCAGCACCAGACGTCAGAGCGCTGGAATGATGTAACGCCCCCTGGCAGCCACACGCTCTTACTCCTCCTCCTGTATTTACCACCGTCCTCTCGTCTCTCTCTCTCCAGCTGCAGGGCAACGTGGAGTCGGAGTTCCAGGAGAAGTTCCAGCGTTTGCCGGGAGAGATTCGAGACTTCCTGCAGGACAGGAAGACGGAGGACAGAGGTCACAGCAAGTCCCGGCCGTCGACCCCTCACGAAGCTCTGTCAGAGGAGGACTGAAGAGGAGACAGCCGGGAGGGAGGGAGGGAGGGAAACAGAAGAGCAGGAATCCAGATGAAAAAGACTGTTACTTTTCTTTTTCATGGAAGAATGCTTCGACGTTATTTTATTTCCATCCTCGCATGCACTCTGTCTGCTTCTAATCAGAATCCACTTAGTCTTATTTTGATAGACAACTGAAATCCAATGGTTTGTACTGCATGACAACCATAATCTATCTATCTATCTATCTATCTATCTATCTATCTATCTATCTATCTATCTATCTATCTATCTATCTATCTATCTATCTATCTATCTATCTATCTATCTATCTATCTATCTATCTATCTATCTATCTATCTATCTATCTATCTATCTATCTCTCTATCTATCTATCTATCTATCTATCTATCTATCTATCTATCTATCTATCTATCTATCTATCTATCTATCTATCTATCTATCTATCTATCTATCTATCTATCTATCTATCTGTCTATCTTCTATCTATCTATCTATCTATCTATCTATCTATCTATCTATCTATCTATCTATCTATCTATCTATCTATCTATCTATCTATCTATCTATCTATATCTATCTATCTTTCTATCTTTCTATCTATCTATCCATCTACATTCTAGGATCAGTGAGCAAACATCCTTCCTGTCTCGCTCTTTTTTTTTGTTTACATATAAAAACATGTTAAATAATCGCTACATAATCCAAACTACACGTTTTATCTTATTATTAGTCACTAATAAGACGTGGTCGTCACGGCAACCTGTTCTACAATCGTCTGAATCAGTAGCACGGCTGTATTCTATTGTTATTATTTATTTATTTATTTAGCATTATTAGCAATGTTCTCACACATTTTTTCTATTTGGAAGCCGCCCAGCACAACCACAGTCGTGATGGAGCCGTGGTTTTGCTCAACGGCACCTCGGCAGCGGTAGTGAGGGAGGAGCACACGCTGCTCGTTCATCCATCACATCTCTCTCATTCAAAACTGAGAAAATACAATTTCAAATATTGTTGCACGTAAATAATATGGATACTTTATACTGTTAATTGTATGGGAAATTAGAAATTATGCACATTTTATGATAACAATACTCCACCATACACACACACAGTGTTTTTCAATGGAGATTTTTTATATGTATTTGTTTATTTTATTTTCATGGTTTCATGCTGCATCAATAAATCTAATGTCATGTAATATTTCAAAACGACATTATCCAACCCTGTACTTATTTTTTCAGTATTTTGATTTTTTTTGTACTCTACCTTGGGTTTGATTATTCACTCACATCCACATAATGAGTCATATTCACAATAATTATGCGAGTACGTTGGAGGGAGGAAAAAAATCTGAATGAGTTTAATGTGATGAAGTCTGTTCTTTACCAGATTTAAAAGATTTTACAAGATTCATTTTTCAAGATTTCTGGTCAAATACCCCCAGGATCATTTATTATGTCCTCGCTCGTTTGATTATGCACTTTATTATTTATTTATTGATGAGATTTGATAAGAACAATGATCTCAATGGCAGATTCTGTTAAGTTATTGAAATTATATATATATATCTCTATTTATCATAGCATGCCAGTTAGACTTTTATGGATTTATGCATCGTCAGACTTTTACTTCCACTATGTTTAGGGAAAATTTGAGGATTTGCACAGATTTCATGACTAAATATCTTTGAGTTTTCTTTGCATATTAATCAATTTTTTAATTTCTTTTCCAACCAGTAGCAGCAAACATCCCAAACGTTCCCTCGGACTCTTGGTTCTCACACGTGCTCGACGTGAAGCAGCCTCTGCATGATTTATTCATTTTGATGTGAAAGGTGTTTCTACACATAATTATCTCTCCGGTGGATGTTTGTTTATTTATTGTTATATTGATGATCACTAAGAGCATCATTTATAAAACTGTTTCAGAATGAAATGAGTCGGCTTTTTTTGTAAGGAACTGTCGAATGGATTGAACGGAGCTCGTCGCTCGTTGTACAGTGATCTTCCAGAAAGTTACTCGTTGGAAACTTTTTCCATGTTTTTGTTTTTCCTCTGGACTCAAACTCCTAAAGCTCGAGCTGCGTTCAACAATGTTTTTTTCAGAGAACCTTATTTATCGGGACCTGACCTCGTATAAAACGTTATCTTACACCACAACACATAGACTCAGCTGTAAAACTCTTAATGTTAACGTTAAAGAACCTCATTATTCTCTAAATGAGCTGTTGAGAAGACGCTGGTGCGGTTCTCCAGCAGAACGTCTTGTTGAACGCACCCCCAGCTTCAGTGACTGAACTGAGCATGCTTTTATGTCTTGGACTTCTCCACAAACTGTTCAACTGTTTCTTGGGTTTTGCTGAATGCTACTTAACGACTGAACGACTATTAAAAATATTTGACCTAAGAATCAGACGTTATCCGTTGATGTTCCTGTAAGATCCAAGTCTTTAGAGCTCGGTGTGGGAAGACGTGAGGTAAAAGGAGACGAGGAGGAGACGAGGAGTTTGAGTCGAACGTGTAATTAGTGTTGTCAGCCGCATCGTGAAGATCCCACACTTTGTTCTCTTTGCTGTGTGTTTGGAGGATGTGGGTTTTCACACGGAGACAATGAAGTGTGTCTGTCAGGCAGGAGGAGTGAGGAGGAGGAGGAGGAGGAGGAGGCTTCTCCGGCCGTCAGCTTCTCTTATTACAAGGAAACGCACAATGGAACCGTCGGAGGAACTTTCTGCCTGAAGGGCGTTAAAAACTATTTATGCTATTTGTTTGTTTGCAGGATTTCAGATTTTTATTTAGATCTTCACAAATTGCACAGACTCATTAGTACCAGGTCTTTTATTCATCATGATCCATGAATCCTTCCCCGAGAGATTAATGAAAATGTCAAAATAAAAAAGCCCCATCTCACAATGTTAGAGACGGAAGACAAACTCCTGGATCCAGCTCTTTGTCCAGATGTGCACCAGCTTCTTCTTAGTCCATTCACTCACTTTCATGGAAATCTGCTGAGTAACAAACTGGGATGAGAACATAACCAGTTTGTATCATCAGACTGATTATAACAAAAAAAGAAAACACATTAAAGACATGAACTCAAACGAGTTTAAACCATGAAAACCAGATTGCTCACATCATCTTTAAACGTCATGAAAAAAGGACAGAAAGCTGAATAATAAATGTTATATTATTCATAGAATGTAAAAGCTTCAATCTTAAATAAAGAAACTATAATATTGATTTTAAAACGTTCCATTAAAGGAGTATCACGTGTTGTATCACGTTTTGTATCACCAGTTACTTAAATTGTAACTTTAAGACTCAAATCTACATCTTTGGGTGAATTATCCCTTTAATCCTGATTCGGTTTGTGTTTATTCTTTACCTGCACTTCCCTCTCCTGTCCAGCACATGGAGACATCGAGCTGCAGATGAGCTCCCCCCCTCTCTCTCTCTCTGTAGAAGAAGAGCCGCAGCCTCTCAGCATCAGCACCAGACATCCTCATCATCCTCCTCTTTCCTCCTCCTCCTCCTCCTCCTCTCTCCTCTCTCCTCTCTCCACTGCGGATCCTCGGCCTGTTTTCTCCCGGACCTCCTCCAGCGGCAGACCCCGGCTCGTCATGGACAACTCCGGCAAAGAGAAGGAGGCCATGCAGCTGATGGCTGAAGCCGACAAGAAGGTCAAGGCGTCCGGATCGTTCCTGGGAGGAATGTTCGGGTAAAGGACGCTGTCATTCTGTCTGTGTTTACCCGCCTCTGCCTCTCTGTGGCGGGGGAGGGATTCCTGCAGGGCCCGTCACTCGGCTCCTGCTTCTCTGCACCGACTGAAACACAGGAATCCTCATCATGTGTCCGCAGCATCCAGCGATGTTGGGTTCAAATGTTGCATGGGTAGAATTCTATGTTTTCATATTTGTATTATTTGTATTCCCTATGTGCGGTGACATTATGTCCTTCTGAGAGATTGTTCTCAGGATCATCATTCTGCCTGTGGCCGATGAATCAGAATATATGGTTGCGTGTCGCGGCCTGCGTGTCGTGACCCGTCACGCAACACAGATGTAAACGTGGTGATGCGGGATCCTGCGGGATCCTGCGGGATGTGAGCGGGGCTGAGCTGCAGCGTGAGGCCGCGCCAGGGCTGCGGGGAGGCGGCAGCGCAGCGCGGCAAGAGACGGTGCGAGGAAAACAGTGATGCGGGGGCTGCGTGTGTGTGTGCGTGTGTGTGCGTGTGTGCGTGTGTGTGTGTGTGTGCGTCTGTGCGTGTGTGTGTGTGTGGTGCGTGTGTGGGAGGGAGGGGAATAGGATAACAAATTAGGATAGATAGATAGATATATTGGTTTATTGATTGATTAGTTTCCTGGTTGACTGATCAATCAACTGTTATCGACTGTCTATTGATCTAAAATCATCCCATGATCCAGTTTGACTTCATCATAATGTAAGTAACATATTTTATACAATTATATGAATGTTGCATAAAGAGAAATATATAGAGAAAAATATAAACTTAGTGAAAGCACACACAATGTGCAGACATTTTTTTTTATTATTTACTTTAGAAAATCAATTAATTGATTTCTCAATTTAAAAAAAATATATTTTGATCATCATTTAAATCATGTATGAAGATTTTTTACAGCTTTTTACTTGAGAAGAAAACAGCAATAAATAAAAATAAATCATTTATTAATGAATTTATAAACTCATGCAAGAGTCTATTTAATGATATATTAAAGAAGCTGTGATGATTATATAACAAGCACACAGAAGTTACATGTCAGTGTAATCTATTACTTTTAACCTTAATCGATACTTGAGTAATGCTGACTAATGCTTCAAATCTCAAACCTTTAATATTATGAAATATGAACAGATTGAATACCTTCTTCTCTTCTTCCTCTCATGTTGTCAGTCATCTTGTCTTTTCCCACATCTTGAAAACCCCATCATATAAACTTCCGTGTTATAGATTATACACATGCACGTTTCCATAAGCGGAGAACGTCCTCAAACTTAAAATGGGTCACGTCTGTTTTTCACCACACGTTTTCACCGCCATGTTTTTTTAATGAGCCTCCGCCTCAAGTTAAGAGACGAACTAAATTCACTCAGGGTCGTTCAGTGGCTCGGTGGGTTGTTGGTCTGTGATGTCATCGGGGGAAAATATGTTATTGTGTGTTACAGGGGGAACCATAAGGTGGAGGACGCTTGTGAAATGTACGCCAGAGCAGCCAACATGTTTAAGATGGCAAAGAACTGGAGTGGTAGGTGACACACACACACACACACACACACACACACACACACACACACACACACACACACACACACACACACACACACACACACACACACACACACACACACACACACACACACTTAAATAAATGATTCACCAGCTCACAGGGGATATTTTATGACCATGTTCAGCAGTCACAGTGACTTTAAAACGAAGTGACACACCGACGGCTGCAGGAACCAGCGTGTGATCCAGCTGTGCCAATAACAGCTCACACGAGCATCGCTTATCTGTGATCATGTTTCCAGATGTGTGTGTTGACGGGCTTCTGCTGCTGAGTTGTGAAAAACAGTCACGATGTTCTCTGAGAGTGACAAATTAAAGAATCAGGGAATGTGTGGTCAAAGGTAGATGTAGAGCAGCTAGAGACAGAATTTGGATTTGATTTGCATTTGTTAAAGCTTGTGTGTGTGTGTCTGTGTGTGTGTGTGTGTGTGTGTAGCTGCAGGCAATGCGTTCTGTCAGGCCGCCCGGCTCCACATGCAGCTCCAGAACAAACTGGACTCTGCCACCAGCTTCGTCGATGCCGGCAACGCCTACAAGAAGGCCGATCCCCAGGGTGAGTGAGCACTGCAGGTAAAACAATGTGTCGGACTTAAAAAGTATATTTCCCTCTGAAATGTGACGGGGTAGATTTATTACACAGCATAAAATAGAAGTACACAAGGTAAAGTACAAGTATCTGAGTATGAACTTAGTTGCTTTTCACCACTGGACGCAGAATACATTGTGTGAGAGAATCTGAAAGTTGGCAAAGCAGCTGTGGTGATTTCTGCCTCGTCACCTTTGGACGCATCGACCCATCAGATTATTGATTAGTCGCACACCTCCAGTGTATCACTGACACACACACACACTGTGCACTCAGAAACGCTGAGTCCGTGTTTTTATTCTGTCTGACTCAGTGCAGTTCTTTTTAAGTCTCACGAGAGGTGAAAGCCTCTCAGACACAGTCGGGACCCAGAGGTGGTGTTTCTTTCAGGATTAAACTGAGGCTCTGATTTGCTGGAGGAAAATTAACACACATGGGTTATGTTTCATCGGATCTGCTGCCTCCCCCCCCCCCGTGACGAGGCTAATGAAACACTCACAGGGGGGGGGGGAGTTTTATTCTCAGTTTCAAACGTCTTATCTTCTGTTTCCAGAGGCCATCAACTGTTTAAACCAGGCCATCGACATCTACACCGACATGGTGAGTTCAGCCTCCAGCGTCCAGCTGCTGCCTCCGACCTCCGACCTCTGACCCTGCCGTTCTCACCTTATCCCCTGTGTGTGTGTGTGTGTGTGTGTGTGTGTGTGTGTGTGTGTGTGTGTGTGTGTGTGTGTGTGTGTGTGTGTGTGTGTGTGTGTGTGTGTGTTCCACAGGGTCGTTTCACCATCGCAGCCAAACATCACATCACTATAGCGGAGGTTTACGAATCTGAACTGGTTGATATTGAAAAGGTAAAGTGAAGCTCAAAATATATATATTTTTTAAAAACATCTTTTACTGTTTCACACTGTGCGTGACACTCCTGTGTGTGTGTGTGTGTGTGTGTGTGTGTGTGTGTGTGTGTGTGTGTGTGTGTGTGTGTGTGTGTGTGTGGTGTGTGTGTGGTGTGTGTGTGTGTGTGTGTGTGTGTGTGTGTTTTCAGGGCATTGCTCACTATGAGCAGGCAGCAGATTACTACAAGGGAGAAGAATCTAACAGGTACCTGAGCTGTTTGTGTTCATAATTAAAACACACACATAGACACATGTCGTAAACCACAACCAGCACACCGGTTCTATTTTACAAGCGCGACACGGACAAAATGGCAGCGAACGTTGACTCAGCTGTTTATTCAGCGGTTTCCAAATTAAATTTATCTTCCAGGTGATTCTGGCTCCGTGTCGTCTGTCGAATGACGCATTGTACGAAGGGAATACAAGATTATTCCTCAGAAGATGTGATCAGGAAACTATTAGAAACAGGAGAGAGTGATTTCAAGAGGCAAACTTGACTTAAAAGATAGAACATAAGGTTTATATAAACACCTCTATATTTTAAAGAGGTAACATTCAAAATAAAATACAAAGAGGACAGTCTGATGCCTGTGTTCAGATGATGTCACCATCACATCATCTGAAACTGATAAATACATTTCTACGTCACCTGTAGCTTTTCATACTGTTTAGATTATTTGCTCTGCTTTGAAATATTGATTAATGAGTCACACTTCAACTCATTCACTTGATTTCTATAATAATAATAATAATTTCTGGATGATGAAATGTTTTGCCTCTGAGATGTTGATGTTTAGAAACCAACTCGTTGAACTTTGTGTTTCTTCGTCTGTGTTTGTTTCAGCTCAGCCAACAAATGTCTCCTGAAGGTCGGACACTACAGCGCTCAGCTGGAGCAGTACCCGAAAGCTATCGAAATCTACGAACAGGTAACAGCTGCAGCCCCCCCCCCCCCCCCCGTTAATATCACTCTTATAATACTTAGTTATTGTATATTATACTTATATTATACTTTGTGGTGTAGTTACTGTATAGTAATAAGAATAATCATTATTGTATAAACTGTGATTCATAGTAGAGTTTATGTGAAGGCGTGGATAGAACGTGCAAAACATGACACACATTAAAACAACAATAAAAGGTGCACATACACACACAGACACACACAGACACACACACAGTTCTATAATAAAAAAGATTCAGTTCAAACATGGAACATCTGCAGATATATGGCGCATCACCATAATTCAGTCGATCATTAACATATTGTGTGTGTTGTGTGTGTGTGTGTGTGTGTGTGTGTGTGTGTGTGTGTGTGTTTCAGGTTGCTATGAGCACCATGGACAATCCTTTGTTGAAGTACAACGCTAAAGAGTATTTCTTCAAGGCCTCGCTGTGTCACTTCATAGTGGACGAACTGAACGCCAAGGTAACACGCGCACACACACACACAACACACACACACACACACACACAACGATATGTTGTACTGTGTTTATCTGTGACTGATTCCTTGTGCTCTTGTGTGTTTCAGTTGGCCATTGAGAGATACGAGGAGATGTTTCCAGCTTTTTCAGACTCAAGAGAGCTCAAACTGTTAAAGGTACCTGTTGTTTCAGATCTGCTGTCATCATGAGTCTGTGGTCAAATTGAATCTGTCTCCTCTGTGTCGGTAGAAAATATTAATCTTTACATTCCGTTGCATCAGAAACTCCTAGAAGCCCACGAGGAGCAGAACTGCGAGGCGTTCACGGAGGCCGTCAAGGACTTCGACTCGGTGTCCCGTCTGGACCAGTGGCTGACCACGATGCTGCTCCGCATCAAGAAGACCATCCAGGGAGACGCCGGCGACCTGAAATAGACACATCTAAAGAGGGGTGAAGGACGGAGGGAGGGAGGGAAGACAGACAGAAGATTATGGCACAGGGGGGGGGGGGGGTTGTTGATTAAAGAGAAGGAAGGGAGAAGTATGGGTAAGGAAAAGACGTGCAAGGAGAAGGAAAGATGAATATGAAGGTATGAAGGAGGGACGGTGTGACTGAGGGAGTTTACAGCTGTAGATATGAGTCTGCATGTGACCCCCCCCCCCCCCCCCCAGCGAACTAAGCATCACCTTTAAAACCACCTTGTCCCCGTCCCCCCGCAGTATTGCTCTCGTAACACTGGACAGAAATGTACGTAAGAAAAGTGTGTGTGTGTGCGTGTGAGAGAGAAAGTATTTGTGGGGAAAGTGTGAGATTTATGGATATATATATGTAATTGATAAAGGGATAATAATGTTATTTATGAGATAATTGATATTTATTGTCAATACTGAAAATATTGTTTATTGTATATTATGGTGCTCAGTGTTACGATTTGTCTTATATTTTAGGTATTAGCCCCTCTGCTCTCCTCTTCTCTTCCCCTTTACTTCCTCCTTCCTCCTTGCTCCTTCCTCCGTGTTCCCTCGTTCCTCTCCTCGCCCCCCCCCCCCCCGGCCCCATCAGATCAGTGATTTCACCCATTTGTGGTTCTTTGTGTTGAGGCCGGCGGTTGGTCGGTGTGCGGTTCGCCGCCAGCGCTGACGCCCCCCCCCCGTCACTGCCTTGTTTGTGCATGTCTGTTGTCATGTGGATTTAAGTGTTCTCCGTGTATCGTGCTGACGTGTGAAGAACATACATGTAGCCTGGTGTCATTTGCCTGACTCAGTAAATATGTACCTCAGATACCGAGTTGAAATTAAAAACACCATCGCTCCAGATGTCTTGACTTTTATTTAATTTTCAACATGGACACAGAACTTCTTTGTTTAATGATTCTTTTTAATTTGGTTTTGGTGACAGATCTATTATTTCATCTCTTAGCTGATGTGCTGGCTCAAAGTAGTATCACATCATGTCTGCAAAATGACTCCAATAAATCTCCATGAAATCAGTATTAATTTGAAATAAATCAACTAATTTAGCAGTACTGACATTTCATCATTTGCAGCTTTAAACATCTTGAAAATACAGATTTTAAGCTTGTTGCCACTTAAATACATAATTAATTAATAAACAACAGGTGAAGCTTTAAGATCTTTGTCCACGAAGGATCTTTTCTTTTATTCCTTAAAATAACTGATAGGTGCACATGTATTGTTTTGTTTGTGGGTCTTTATTAATACATAGGTCAAATAACTTTGCGAGTCCTTTGACTCGACCCTTATGTATTTATGTATTTTACCAAGAAGAGTGCAAGTATATTCCACAACCTCAAGAGGACGCTATTGTCAATGAGGGTCAATGTGAGTGAATATTGTTGTCATGATATAAACAAGATACAGAAGATGTTTTAATCATAATACTATAAAGCTCTAAACTCAACTTAGTGTCTTGAAAGCATCAGCCAGCCGTGTCTTTACTCTGCAGATATTAACTCTGTGTGCACAACTTATTCAAAGATAATTAAATATTAAATATTTTGGGACTTTACATTTTTATTTAAAAGGTGCAGGTGTTGTGAGGAAATATGTTCCCCCATCGAATCTATATTTCACCTTGGTTATGCTTCACCCAGTCTGAGTACGTTGGTTGTTTGTATCAGAAAGTTAACTGGTTGATTTCAAACCAGTTCAATTTAAAATGTTTTTTTTAATTCAACTAACTGGTTTAGTTTTATTTTTTCAAAATTCAAATTCAAACGGCGACACCAAATGACGCGGGGGACGAATCCCGCCGTAGCACCCGCAGTATATTACCCACAACGCCCCTCGGCGGATTTAACTTTTTCCGGACACGGTTTCCGGCGGAAGTCGCCCGTGCACGTCCGTAGCTTCCTCGCGCTCGTCTCGATGCCGTCAGTTGTTTAGTTTTTGTTTTTGTTGTCGTGAAAACAGCTTTTTTCACCGGATTCTTCCCGCGGAGCCGCGGAACCAGAACCGACCGCCACCATGCCGCGCATCATGATCAAGGGAGGAGTGTGGCGCAACACCGAGGTACGGAGCCCGCACGGCTAGCTGCGTTAGCTCCCGGGGGCTAACCCGGCACTGTAACCCGACGGGTCCTAGCTAGCATGGGGCTAGCTGCTAAGCCTAGCATCGTTTTGGCTCCACGGTGGCGCCGCTAACTTCTCCAGTTCAGTTCTGACCGAGCCAGAAATGTGTGATTGGGTCAAAACTGGACTTTAAACCCAAAATCAGGGGCCACTAGAGAATCTCCTGGTTCCTCCACGTTAGAAACAAAACACACTGAAGTCCGACACCATCTGTGGTTCAGGAGGAAAGGGACTCGAACCCACAACCAGCAGTTTATAACATGAGATCAGCTCCAGTGATCACACACTGGGGTCACTGACTTGTTACTGCAGCAGACAGGAGAACACGTGGAAATATAAAACAGGCTATTGAGTTAAAATAATCATATAATAATCATATCATAATCATATGCAACATGTATATAATATGCATCATTCACTACAGACAGAATCTATTTGTAGAGAAACGTGCAGGACAGAAGAATTGCATCAGGATATTTACAGTTTTCTGTAAAATTAGATATTAAAATATCCCTTAACTCATATGCATATGTAGATTATAGGCAGGTATCGTGAACAATGAGTTTTAAAATGTTATGTGTCATGATTGATATGTATCATGAGCGAATGTTTTTCATATTCTAAGGCCTTATAATCATGTAAAAGTTAACAATGCAGTTATTGTTATTTGTCTGCTCGTCCTGATGCCACAAGTTATTCTGTCTGACTAAATATAACAAGAAGAACACAAACTAATAACTTACATTGTACTCATGACTTTATGCATGTTGTGTGTGTGTTGTCTGTGTGTTTCTCGTTATTAATATTTGGCAATTTTCCAGGATGAGATCCTCAAGGCGGCGGTGATGAAATATGGGAAAAACCAGTGGTCTCGTATCGCTTCCCTGCTTCACCGCAAGTCTGCCAAACAGTGTAAAGCCAGATGGTGAGTCCCAGACAGACGTGTGTGTTTGCTTTGCACACAACATCAATGAGAAGACTTGATCTGAACGAGGGTGATTCACCTTGGATGTGTGTGTCTGCAGGTACGAGTGGTTGGACCCGAGCATTAAGAAAACAGAATGGTCCAGAGAAGAGGAGGAGAAACTGCTTCATTTGGCAAAACTGATGCCAACTCAGTGGAGGACCATCGCTCCCATCATAGGACGCACTGCTGCCCAGTGTCTGGAGCACTATGAATACCTGCTGTACGTTTCTACACGACCTGACACATATTTATACATATGCTTAACATTAACAGAGCAGTTTGAAGTCTTGTTCAGTAGCAAAGTTGGAAATTGTGTTATGTTTGTGTGTTTAGAGACAAGGCAGCACAAAGGGACAATGAGGAGGAAGTGGGAGACGACCCCAGGAAGTTAAAACCTGGGGAGATCGACCCGAACCCTGAAACCAAACCTGCCAGACCCGACCCCGTGGATATGGACGAAGGTACAGTGACTTTTCATGTTGTCACAGACGGCGATGAAGAGACTGATGTTTCCAGAAAGCTCCGTTTAAACGTTATTCAATCACTGAGACAGAATTAAATCTTTTTCCGTTTGTGGCCGAGATTGATAAAGTTTTCATTTTGTTCTTCAGAAGAATTTTAAGTTTAGAATCATCTGGAATCTTGTATCATTTGAAAGCTTGTTCTTTCCTGGTTGTGGCTGAATCAGTCACCAGTTTAAAACGTAACACTCATGTCTATAGAATTAAATCCATTGTGTATGTTTGTGTGTCTGCAGATGAGTTGGAGATGCTGTCAGAGGCCAGGGCTCGACTCGCCAACACCCAAGGCAAGAAAGCCAAGAGGAAGGCCAGAGAGAAACAGCTGGAGGAAGCCAGGTCAGACTGAGTCCATACGCTTTAGTTTGTTTGGCTTTTCTTACTTTCTACTAACCTGTGGTAAAAGTGATCTCAATGAACTGTTTACTTCCCGTCCTGCTGCAGGCGGTTGGCTGCTCTGCAGAAGCGCAGAGAGCTGAGAGCAGCAGGAATCGACATCCAGAAGAAGAGGAAGAAGAAGAGAGGAGTGGACTACAATGCTGAGGTCCCCTTTGAAAAGAAACCTGCACAGGTAGCCAGCTTCATATTATTACTATATTATATCATTTAATATTACTAATTGTTGTTGTTTTTGTAATTGAACTTATTAACTTATTGCGACTTTCGATTTGAAGGGTTTCTATGATACTAGCATGGAGGAGTACAACGCTCTGGAGCCAAACTTCAAACGACTCAGACAACAGCACTTGGACGGAGAACTACGCAAGTCAGTGTCATGATTCTCTTTGACACACACACACCACACACACACCACACACACACACACACACACACACACACACACACACACACACACACACACACAGTTTATTACTTTACAACTTCACACTCACAAAACTGAAACACAAACACTGCACATCATTACTTTAAATGTATGAACTTCATTCATAAACCGTGTTTGTTTGCAGTGATCGTGAGGAAAGAGACCGGAAGAAAGACAAAGCGAAGATTAAGAAGAAGAAGGAAAGCGATCTGCCGTCTGCCATCCTTCAAACCAGCGGCGTGGCCGAGTTCACCAAGAAGCGCTCCAAGCTGGTTTTACCTGCACCACAGGTAAACAGCCCTGGGAACTTTCCCTCTCAGACACGTGGAGATGCTTCAGACTTGTCCCGTCAAAGAACACTGAGTAATTTATATCTAACTTGTTTTCATAGATCAGTGATGCTGAGTTGGAGGAGGTGGTGAAGTTGGGAGTCGCCAGCGAGGTCGCCCGTCAGGCTGCGGAGGAGAGTGAAAGTGGAAACTCGGCCTCGTCCACCCTCCTGTCAGAGTACAGTCTCACCAACAACATGTCCCAGGGACTGCGTACCCCGCGCACCCCTACTGTCCAGGACAGGATACTGCAGGTACCGGAGATTCACACAACACCTGCACAGTATCAGCACACACGCCACACGCACAAATGTGTGAGCAGGGAGGTTTCAGTTTTATATTTTGTTATTTACCCATAATACGGTATTTTTATGGCAACCTGTCACTGATTTATTCGATCTTTATTAAAAGAAAGAAAAGTGTATTTACAATGCAAAACCAAAATGTTAGGTATATCATTTTAAGTCTTTGTCTCAAATGGGTCTTTTTGTTTTCCTTACAAATATTAGCAAGGGTAGAAATCTTGTGTCCTGTCAAATATTCATCGTGCACAGTTTCCATACACAGCTTTTGATATCGATCTCCTTTCCCTGTTTGTTTGCAGGAAGCCCAGAACCTGATGGCTCTGACCAACATCGACACTCCTCTGAAGGGAGGCCTCAACACGCCGCTGCACGAGAGCGACTTCAGTGGCGTGACGCCTCAGCGGCAGCAGAATCAGACGCCCAACACCGTGCTCAGTACACCATTCAGGTGAACGTTGCTCTTATACAACACCGCACGTGAAGATGATCAACCAGCCGATTCAGTGCATGTTGACCTTCATGGACTTGTCCTCTCGAACAGATCTCCCGCACCGGTCAGGGGTCAGAGAGCATGACCCCTCAAGCCGGAGGAGTGATGACTCCACGTGGGATCGTGACCCCGGGGTCGACCCCTGCTCGTACACCTCTGAGAGACAACCTGAACATTAACAGCGAGGAGAATCTGGCTGACCCTGCGTTCGCTAAACACATGGTAAAGTCATTACACACATGTTTTCTGATGCCAGACAGTTTGTTTTCAATGAACTACAAACTAACTGTTGTCGTTCTCCTCCACACACAGCAAAGGGAAAGCCTGCAGCAGCTGAGGCAGGGCCTGATCTCACTTCCTCTCCCCAAGAACGACTTTGAGATCGTGCTTCCAGAAAACGCAGAGAAAGAACTTGAAGAAACGGAGACGGAGAGCGGCTACATCGAGGACTCGGCGGACATCGAGTACCGCAAACAGGTAAACAAGCACAGGAGTGGTTTTGGGGGGGATAATATGAAGTGTATCGCCATGACATCAAATTTACGCTCCTGTAGTTTAAATAAAGTTTGCGACGCGACAGTTTACCGTTGGTGTTCTTGTGTGCGTCAGGCCGTGCGGGATGCAGAGAGAGAGAAGGAGCTGAAGCTGCGACACACTTCTGTTCAGAGAAGTCTCCCCAGACCCACTGAGGTAACAAACACACACACACACACACTTCCTGAAGGTTTCATCAAGCTGACAATTTAAGTTTTAGCTTCAGTATTAAGATGATGTCACCTCTCGTCTCCGCAGGTGAACGAGTCCGTCCTCCGTCCCGCCTCCATTGAGCCGCTCTCCGACCTCCAGTTGGCCGAGGAGATGATCAAGCAGGAAATGATCACCATGCTGCACCACGACTGCCTGCACCACCCGTCGACCAACGCAGCCAACCAGCTGCAGCGCGGCAAACCCAGAGGCCCCACGTCCACGTCCAACAACGCGTCGCACATCGCTTACCTGGAAACACACTCCTACAAGCCAATCAGCACCGAGGATATGGACCTGGTAACACACACACAATCATGTCCCTGTATCTGTGTGAATCTGCACGTCTGTAGATGTCTGTGCTTCAGAGGTGCTTGTTAATGACGCTGTGAATCTGTGTGGTCTGTTAACAAACAGGCTAAAGTGATACTGGCTGCAGAAATGGAGGTGGTGAAGATGGGAATGGGCCACGGGGACCTCAGCATGGAGGCCTACAGCCAGGTGTGGGAGGAGTGCTATGGACAGGTGAGACTGAATCCAAACCTGTGCTCTGTCACTGCGGCCTCGTAGACAAACTACCTTCCTCCTCGTGTCATCAGCCTTTTATTCATGTGTCTCCCTCTTCCTGCAGGTGTTATATCTACCTGGTCAGAACAGATACACCAGAGCTAACCTGGCGTCAAAGAAAGACCGAATTGAAAGCTTTGAGAAGAAACTAGAGGTGAGGAACCACACAGAGTTCATTGTTCATCTGTTAAAACTCCCACCGGTGTCACTCCAGGAGCAGAACACACCTTGAAACCTGTATCAGATCCTACAGAGGAGCTAGAAACACTAAAGTCTGTGTGTCCGTCTCCCTCCAGATGAACCGTGGTCACATGACAGCAGAGGCCAGGAGAGCGGCGAAGCTGGAGAAGAAACTCAAGATCCTGCTGGGAGGGTTTCAGTCCCGAGCGCTGGGGCTCCTGAAGCAGCACAATGAACTCTGGGAACAGGTACTGACCGACGCAGCAGTGGGAGACTCTCACACCAACACAGATAAATATAACATCAGCTCTTTATTTATTCTTCAACTAGAAGATGGTGAAGTGTATTCACATTTTATCTTTCTCTTAGATAATGGTGTCATCACATTTTCTTTTCATGTTTGAACTCAGCTAACAGCTGTTATACACACGTTATAATATAAAACTACTGAAGACTTCAGACACAAGTCTTTTTTTCATTTTACAGAACCTCTCATTTTCTAGATTTTTCAATTATGCTTCTTTCAGCAAAAAGAAAGTCAATAATGATTTTAAATTATCAGTTATTGTGGTGACTTTTATAATGTGATTAAAAATCCCCACGTGTTGTCCACTAGGTGGAGCAAGCAGCTACTGAGCTCCAGACCTTCACTCAGCTGAAGAAACAAGAGGACACTGCCATCCCCAGGAGAAAAGAGGTAACGCACCACAGAACGAGTGTAGAACTCAGTCGCTCTCATCGCAACATCGTTTACTCCAATCAAATGAATAGTTTGGCCTAAAAAGTTGCAGAATTCTAATCAATTAGTTATCGATGAATCATTTGATATTTATCAAACAACAAATACATGACAGCGGCTGAAAAATCTGGAATTCCTCTGTTCAGTGACCATTTTACACCTATGAGCTCCTGTATTTCTGCATAATGCAGTTTTACAGTATGTTAGTTTACACGGCTACAGATGTTTAAAAATGCTGAAATAAAATGCAGGAGTGTTGAACCAATCATCTGCGCTGTAGCCCCCCCCCCCCCCCCTCCAGCAGGGACTTTTTGTGCTGATGGAAACAAAAATTCCCCTGACACTTGAATTAGACCCTGATGCTGCGGTTGGAAACACATGAAGGTTCCAAGTTCCTGGAGCAAATTCCTGCGGTGAAAACTTCTCTCATATCTAAACGACCTCGAGCATCTTGATCCGACAAACGATCAATGACTTCGCTGTTAGCGATCTGCAGCTTGGTTCTTGGCGTGAATGGCTGATTTCATTCAAACCATCGATCATCATTAGACACATCAGCAGATTAAAATCTAATTAACACACACGTCAGGATGATGCTGTCAGATTATCTTTTGGTGCAATATTGTGTTTTGTAGCGTGACCAGGGACTGATCCATATCTCGCTGTGTTTCAGGCTCTGCGGGAGGACGTGGAGCGGCAGATGGAGAGAGAGCGGGAGCTGCAGCTGAGATATGGAGAGTTGCTGATGGACAGAGAGTCGCTGGTCAACAGTGCTCAAAAGTACTGAGCAACACACACACACACACACACACATTCAAATACTGATGTCAGAGTGACAGCAGCTGTGAGAAACACAAACAAGTTGTCACTCGACAAGTCGTCATCGTAATTAACTCATGTCATTTTCAAATGATTCAAAGATAATGGCAGTTCCACGTATTAGCCCCGCCTACATGTGCCCATGTTGCTATGATGTCACAAGCTGGGTTCTGAGCATGCTCAGTGGTCTGTTGTGTTTCTGTATTAGTGACCAATAAAGTTTCTTTTCAACAATGACGACCCTGCAGTGTTTTTTCAATCTGGGGATTTTAACAAAGAGCTGATGCATTTGTAAACAGGTTGACTGGAAACTCTTTATTAAAGCAATGGAACAAAAACAATCTGTACAGGTAGAAGCAGGAACGTGTGGGAGGATCCTCAGCAGGCGAGGAACGCCATCCCGTTCCTCCTGTAGGAACTCTGAAGGAAAGATGGAAGGGATTCGTTATAAAATAGATTCATACACAGATCTGATGTTTTGCTCTTTCTCATTTAGTTACTGGTTGTTGGATTAATTTCTCTTTTCCATATTGAGGAGCTAAAATCCACAAAACAAAACACTGCAACATTCAGTTGAAGTAGATGAGAAGACTAATGTGGGTCCGTTTGAAAGAGGAACCATTTGCTTGGAGGTCACTCGACAGAACAAAGACTTTTCTAATTTAAGTCTTGAAGGTTTCTAGCCGGGAGCAGGTGGTGCTGATGGTCACTCACTGGTGTTAACGTGCCACCGCTTGAGGTCGACTGTTAGAGTGAATCTTAGCTTTGGAAGATACCAACTTCATATCATTTTCATATCCAGCTAAACTTTGGACAGAAGGACAGTTGGTTTGATCCCATCAAAGTCAGTACAGATAAGAATGACAGCTGCCAAATAACACTTAACATGCACATGAGTATTAATATAGAAAGTTGTGTGTGTACATACTATGTGTCTGTAGTTGTATCTTCTTATCGCCTCTCGGATGTGACAGGGCTGGATGGCTCCACAAGGAGGCTCCACTGTAACTGGACAGCTCTGAAACACACAATCCTGGATTCATTAAATAACACAAGCGAGAGTTCATCAAGTGATGATCATCATCCGACAGCCTGAACAACACATGACAGGGAAAGAAAGTCCTCGAGTCGAACCTAAACACAACCAGCACTACACAGACACAACCACGGGAGCCAGCTCGCGCACCTTTTTGCGTTTCCTTTGTCTCGCTCGGCCGTCCACACTGCCGTTCCCCTGGGGAGGGGTTTTGATGAGTGGGAGGAGCCTGGAGTGGAGGGTGGCGTGGCCTCAGGTGAGTCTGGATCCTTTTTGACCTGATGGAGAAACAGACGTCACTGTTGGTTCGAAAACAGACGTTACATGGTGCAGCAGAGTGTGTGTGTCTGTGTGTGTGTGTACCTCAGTGTGTGTGGTGTAGTGAATGTGACTGGAAGAGATCACGTGACTGATGGGATTCGTCTTCGTTGCCATTTCCTGTTTTACCAGCAGAGACAAATCCACGATCTGAAGGAAACCGAACGAGAGACAGGTTTTTAAGCAGCTGGTTTAACGCAGACATGACAACACACACAAAGACAACAGGAATGAACACGTTACCTGGGCAACCGTCTCGTAGGCCAGGTACGACACGATCTCCATGGCGATGTTGTTTGGCTTCAGCTCCAAACTGCTGCAGTCGAGCCAGTCCCGAAACTTTGAGGCCTTCTTGGCTGTGATCAGTTTACACACAGACACGAGCAGCACATCAGGATTAGCTCAGTGGGGTCTAACCTCTGTTAGTGCGTCAGACGTGATAAGAACCATAAAGTACAATGTTCCTCATACTGATCTATGAATCGGACATTTCAAAATGCGAGAAGCTCGGTGCTGCAACTAGGAGTCGGTGGACGTTGGTTTAAATCTCACCAAAGCTGAGCTGTCGACTCTCGCAGAAGTCCGAGTACTGAGTCTGGTCCATCAATCGAGTCTGACGCTCCAAACGCTAAAGACACAACACACACACGGTTAATAATAATAAATAATAATAATCTGTTGTGACCAGCATCATCTATTAAGAAGATATTAAATGTATTTTATGTGCACATGGATGATTCCTTTGACCTTTGATTCAAACTCTAATCAGGTCATCCATGAAGTCAAGTGAATGTGTAAAAAATCCCTCAAGCTGATCTTAAATATTACGTTAAAGAAAAAAACATGAACCTACTTTGTGAGGTCACCTTGACCTTTGACCTCCCAAATCTAAACGAAGGCCAACAGCTGATCAGTTCATGTTTGAATCCAACTGATCGTTTTGCAGTTGCCGTCATGAAAACTCTTTAATTCACTGATTTCTTTGGTTAAAATCAATTTGTCCTGGACATAAAAAACAGTGAAGAACAAAGGGAACTGAAAACATGAAGAGAGCCTCTGACCTCCATCCTCTCCTGTTTGACCGGGTCCACTTCTTGTCTCTCGGCCAATGACAGCAGTTCACCGGTCTGATCCATCCACACCAGAAAGTCCTGGGCCAATCGCTGCCTCCGATGGTTGCCACCAGCAACGCCGCCTGCGGCTCCTCCCTTATCTCCAAACACAGCAGATGAATAAAACCACCGTCACCACAGCCTTCGATTGTGTAAATGTTTGAGTGTCACACAATCTTGGTTCTTGTGTAAATAAAGTCAGAAAATGTAACAGAAACAAAGTTTAAGAGATGAAAAGCTACGAAAATGATTTGATGGAAAACGATTGTCCCAACAAACAGAAAGAAAACTGTTCTTAAATCATCTTTTTAGTGTCTCCAGGTAAAGTATGAGTGAGAGTATGAACCTGTTTCCTGCTGCGGGTCGTCGTCTTCCAGAGCTTTGAGCAGTTTGGATTTATAATCTCTGAACTGAAGATATTTCAATAACCTCGACACCTTCTTCTGTGACAGAGACAGAAAGGACGAGCAGAAACAGAAGGGAAATACATCTTAGTTATAAACCAAAGGGGGTTCCAGATATTTTAAATGTTTTAAAATCCGTCATGACACGAAGTTTTGTGAATGTATTTGACTTTGTGTTGTTAGTTGTTTGCGTACCTTGTCTCTCCTCATCAGGAACAGGATGTCCTCGGCAGAGATGACCCTGGAGCCTCGGTGAGCCGCCCCCTCGCTGGCCTGATGCAGCTGGTGAAAGAACCAATCACATCATTTCTTCTTCTCGAAAATTCATTGAATAAATGAATATATTAAAAACTTGTAACAATCCCAATGAAGGTCTAGATTTTGATTTTTTTTTAGTTGATACAACATCACATGTGTGGATCATACAGATTCAAACTATAATATTTCCAGTTTCAATTGTTTTTTGTATTTGTATTTTTTGTTTTAAAGCAAGTTCAGCACTTTAAACTTGCTATTTACATTAACGTTGACTTGACATTGACTCGTATGTCTGCGTACGTTACCATGGTAACGAGCTGCGTGTGAACGATGTCCTCCACCAGGGCGGCGGTGTCGTGCGGAGGCCTGCGAGCGTCTCCCAGAGCGAACCTGCACAACACACACACACACATTATCCAAATATTAAGAACAAGAAATCTATTGTCTTTGGTTGAAATATAACAGTTTATGTCTTATATTTAGAAAGAAAATGAAATGGATAATTTTGGTAACGGAACCAAAATATTTATATTGTTTCTGCTTTACTTTATTCCTGATCCACACAAGTATACGATCAGTTTGTAGTAAATGAACAGAACATCTGTGCACCCAACCTCCTGCGTCTCAAAACAGGAGAACATCTACTTTTAAACTGATTAATGGAACTTAATTAAAGCCAATGTCGGAAACTCTAATGCGTTACATCTCAGGCAAGACACAAAAGCACACAAAACACACTCAGAAACACACACGGACACACACTGAGGTCGACCGGCCACACACACTTAAACCACAATTTGGTCAAACCCCAATTTGCATCCAGAGAAGCCACTTCCATGATGACGACCTAACCTAAAGCCACATCCTGAAGCTCCTTCCTTCTCTCATTCCGTCTCTTTCTCTCCATCCCCCCCCCATCATTCTCTGTCAGTCCCATACACACACCTGACAACCCCCCCCCCCCCCCCCTCATCGGAAGCAGCGGATTGGCTGTCGGTCCCACAGGTGAGACTGGCTTTGGTTTGGGGTTGTGGGAAGGTCGGCTTTAGGCTGAGTGTCGGTTTTAGGTTTTGGGGTTTAGTTTGGTTCCAGCCTCTCTGACCACTGACATCACCTCTCTGCAGCCCACACACAACACAAGGTGAGTACCCCAAAGCACACACACAGACACAGACACAGACACACACAGACACACAGACACACAGACACACAGACACACATTTGGCGATACGTCACAGCCTCTATCTAAATGTAACTAATCTCCTCGAGTAAACAGTCGTTTGCCTGTGCAGATAAAAATGAACAAATCTGTTACAAATACACATTTCATTAATATTTCATAATGTTCTGCAGCTGCCTTTGAAGAGGATCTGTGACTAATCCTCACCCCCCCCCCCCCCCCCCCCCTCTCTGATGAAAATGTTTGAAGACGACTCTGTGCAAACTGATTTGCTGTTATTACCGTTCAGTATTTTTAATTTCTCCTATTGCAAAGAGGAGCTGACGTTTTAGTTTCATCACTGATTATTATTATTACTTTCTGAATAAATCGATTCACTGTTGGATTTTGGAAAATGTCTTTGAGTGGGGGAAACGTTGACCACTGCTTCCAACCATCAGTCCAGATCAAACAGATCTTTAGGTCACTGGGAGACCTGGAATAATATAATACCATCTCTGCGTGAAAAGATCATGACCGATTAATAGATTATCATCAAATAGATGCAGAGTACGACTCAATTTAAATTTAAAAATGTGGTAATTAATTTAATGTTAATTGCCTTTTTGAGACAGAGTCCTTTTATTTGTTGTTAAAGCATTTGTAAGAACTTTAATGCTGATTTTATTGAACATATGTTGTTCTATCATTTAGGCGTCAATCTCAAAATGTTGATTGATGTACTTAAGCTAATATTTAGCAGAGTAACGAGGCTTTTACCATTATCCTTATTGTGGTTTTAGTCAAAACACGTCAGCCGGTCTCTTTATTGTGGCTCTTCTGTCGTTTGTTCAACAGGTTTCTATGGCTTCAAACAGTCTGTTCAGCAGCAGCAGCCCCATTCTCTACTGGGGTGAGTTTCCCTGTGTGTGTCTGTGTGTGTGTGTCTGTGTGTGTGTCTGTGTGTGTGTGTGTGTCTCACATCATGCTCTGTAGTTCTGGGATGAAGCTGGTCCTGGAGACTGGACGGTCTTTGGAGCTGGAGGCCATGGGACTGCTCATAACCAGTCGCACCTGATGATGGGAACACAACAAAGACATTAAGCTGCGTTTACTGTTAATAAGTAATAATCTTCATCTCCAGACGGAATCAATAGATATTAATCAATAACATAGAGTTAATTGTTTCTGTGTACAGATGGTGACACAAGATCATTAGAGCTGAGATCAGAAGCTGAAATAACAAGAGAGCAGGACACACAACACACACACACACACTCATATACAGGCATGCACACACACACACACACACACACACATAAACACAACACACACAGAAACAAAGACACACACACACACACACACACACACACACACACACACACACACACACATAAACACAACACACACACACACTCATATACAGACATGCACACACACACACACAAACCCACACACAAACACAACACACACAGAAACAAAGACAGACACACACACACAGACATGCACACAGACACAGACACACCCACACACACATACATACACACATACATACACACATACATAAACACAACACACACACACACACACACACACACACACACACACATAAACACAACACACACACACACACACACACACACACACACACACACCCACACATAAACACAACACACACACACACACACACACACATACACTCACACATAAACACAACACAACACACACACACACACACACACACACACACACACACACACCACATAAACACACACACACACACATAAACACAACACACACACACACACACACACACACACACACACAGGTGGTGTGACCGCAGTAACTTCCGCTCAGTGACATGTGAATGAAAATATTCAAACACTGCGGTGAATAACACACAAAGAAGAGAGGAGGAGGAAGAGGAGGAGGAGGAAGAGGAAGAGAAATAGTTTAAATAAATAAAACTCACCCTCGTCGCTGAAAAACAACAACCGTCGCTACTTTTCACGTTTTGTTCGATTTCCCGCGCGATTTGATGACGTAGTGTAAGCCCAGACCCGCGGCCTTGTGGGGGTTGTAGTTTTATTTACTTTTCTGCTCGAACCAGCTTTTGTCCCGTTTTTAACTAAATTCTTCAGGTTTTATTTGGATGAAAAAATCGAGAACAGAAGAGAAATGACGGTTATTAATGAGTTTAATGGAGCTTCTCCACCATTTGTTTAAATATTCATGTTTGAATCACAGTTTAACCAGTTTAGTAACTTTAAAGACAAATAACCACCATGTTTTCAGTTTGAGGTTTTCAAATTTAACATATTTCACAGATGACATTAATGTTCTGTCCATTCTTTTTACACTGGACTTATTATTCAGACTCAGGTTCCATTATTATTATTTTTATTTAATACAATGGATTTTTCTGGGATTTTGTCTGTATACGTCTTTGTCTATATGTTTAAGGTGAATGAATGAAGTGTGAATGAAGATTTAATTAATTATCTTTATATAGAAGATTTCACTCACTATCACAGACTGATGTTGTTCAGAGGAAACAAAGAAATAAAGATATAATAATCTTTCCTTGTGTTTTTGACCTCCGTCAGATCCTGTGGTGAAGCGTCGGCCGTCACCATCGCCCACCAGCCTCCACCTGGACAACCAGGACGTGCGGTCCCTCCAGCAGCACAGCACAGCGCCCCCTAGAGGCCTGGTACAGACTGACAGCCCTAACTTCCTCTGCAGCGGCATGCCGCAGCACTGGAGATGTAACAAGACTCTGCCAAGAACCTTCACTGTAATCAATCACTCATGTCCTTCCATCCATCTGTCCAACAAATCCCTTTCGCTAACGGGACTAACCCAAAAGCTTCTCCATCCTCCAGGTGGTTGCCCTGGGCAACGACGTGCCAGATGGTGTGGTTGTCACGGTGATGGCCGGCAACGACGACAACAGCAGCGCTGAGCTACGCAACGCCACGGCGACCATGAAGCAAGGCTGCGCCCAGTTCAACGACCTCCGCTTCATAGGCCGCAGTGGGAGAGGTAGACGAGACAGATACTGGACATCAGTTGTTTGACGATTAAACTGTAACTAATATTTGTTGTTGACTTTAAATCAACGTCAAAGCCTTCATTTTTTTTTGTGTTTTTCTTTCCAGGTAAGAGTTTCAACCTCTCTATCAACGTGCTGACGTGGCCCCCTCAGATCGCCACCCTGCACAAAGCCATCAAGGTCACCGTGGATGGGCCGCGGCTGCCGAGACGTGAGTTGACACCAGAGGTCGTGATGTTTTCTTTCCAAGCTTTCAGCCGAACTCATGCTCTTCTTCTCCTCTCTCAGGACAGAGACAGAAGGAGGTGAGGTCCGGGGCGTTCAGGTCTTCTCACAGCAGCACAGCTCCATCAGGTACGAGAGGAAGTGAAGATATGATCCATATGTGAAGATAGATGTTAAATACTGGATTTAGTTCCTCAACAAACCAAAGTCAGTATTAACTTTCACTTACAGGATTCAAAACTGTGTATAAATGTCCACAGTGCTTTCAAACTTTATGCTGAATAGAAGATGTATTACTTCCGGTAAACTTTTGATAATAATAATAATAAAAAAACAAGTATCTATAAAGCACATTTCAAAACACAGTTATAAGTTGCTTTACAAGTTTAAAATGAAGAATTGAAGGAAAAGCAATTGTCAGGTTTGTTTATATAACAAGTTAAAAACAA
Organism: Reinhardtius hippoglossoides; assembly: GCA_006182925.3. Taxonomy (NCBI): domain Eukaryota; kingdom Metazoa; phylum Chordata; class Actinopteri; order Pleuronectiformes; family Pleuronectidae; genus Reinhardtius; species Reinhardtius hippoglossoides. Next base: position 22,075,067 of record CM031681.1, on the reverse strand, counting down.
CCACCAATGACCAGAGTGCAGAACAGCTTCAAAACAAATAAAAATAATTTAAAATAAACAGAGAATTAATATAAAGTTTCTTTCTCCCAGCTGACTGCAGATCCTTCTCCTCCGCTCTGTGGACCAATGAGCCGTCGTTCTTGGGCCACGTGACCTCTCTGACCTCCTCCTTCAACCCAACTCCCAGAATGCACCACCTCCCTGGCCTCCACTTCTCCAGCCAGCCTCCTCCGTACAGCTCCTACCTGTCCTCTCCTCCTCCTCCTCCCTCCTCCTCCTCCTCCTCCCCCCTCAGCTCAGCCACAGTGGTGCGTTCCAGCCTGGAGGCTTCTGCTACGGGCCCAACCATCCGCTGCCGAGCGCGGGGGAGGACAGGAACGTGGTCGCAGCACTGACCAATTACATCGAAGGGGCGTGTCTTTCAATTAGAGGCGATGAGCCTGTGTGGAGACCTTATTGATGATTGGACGTGTCATTTAGACCAATCAATCAATAATCAATCAAGGTTTGGGAAGTTGTACTTTGTCGTCATCACCCAACTGATAAATAAAATTATTTTCTCTTTTGTTTTCTGACTTGTTTGTAACTTCTGCGAACTTCAGTGATTATGAAGTTCTCCTGTACTGAACTGTATATTTATTTATTTATTGTTGTTGTATATAAATCTTATTAAACAATAAACAAACAATCTAATTAAAAGTTACTTTTCTGTTAAAGTAATGAGAAAATTGATTTTATTAAGGTTTAAGAAGAGTAATGAGTAATTAGATTACTTTTCCCTGTCGTCCCTTCCTCTCCTCCTCCTTCCTCAACATCCTCCTCTATCTCACGCTCTCCTGAAATAAACATGTCACAAGTAAAAGCACACGCACACGCACACACACACACACACACACACACACACACACACACACACACACACACCACACACAATCCAGTCAAGTTCTTTTCACATTTCAAGGATAATTAAAGCAAAGGTGACACACTTGACCATCATATAAAATCTCTTTTACGTTGTCATTTAGTTTGACTGCATGTACACTTACTTTAGACATTTAAATTTGAACATACAAACAAAATAAAGTTTGCAAAAAAGTCTGAAAACTAGAATCTACCACACAAAGTTCCAAGAGTCTCTGTTTGTGTTGAGCTGTGGATCTGATGTCACATGACTTCAACACACTGGTTTATTCTCACATCCTGTAAAGATGCTTTAAAGTTGATATATAATGTGCCCTGCGGAAATTTACCAGCTCATGTGATTTATAAATAAGTTCACAAATATCCAACCTTCACTGTCGGGCTCAAAAAGACTCAGGGTGATGTCATCTGACCTGAAAAGTGGCTTCACACGAGGTCACAGGTTTCTTCATCTCGCAGCCAATCACAAGACACACGGCTGAAAGCACAAGATGACATGACAACGTGATGACATGACATCGTGATGACATGACAACGTGACGACAGCGTGAGATCTCTTTACGCCTCAGTTCTTAAACTGAGGGATTGAAAACAAGGGTCACGGACTGAGAATGAAAATGTTCGGTTCTGGATTTGAATTCACTTGTAATTTGCAGAATTTACTGCAGCGCACATCTGTCTTTGCTGTTTTCTTTGCACACACACATAGTATAGTGTGTGTGTGTGTGTGTGTGTGTGTGTGTCTGTGTGTGTTTGAGTTGGCACAGCACAAAGTATCATGATATAATATACAAACAATACGTGAAAGTGAAACTTACAATTAAGTGTAAAATTAGACTTTAATGAAAATGAGTCAGAAAACCATGACACTTTAATAGTATATAAAAAAAACTATTAAAGTGTTATTCCAGATATTAACACATGAAATAGTCAAATATTGTCAACGAGGCTTTTTTCCTCATCCTCATCCTCAGTTCAGTAACTTTAGAGAAAATCTGCTGACAGACAAACAAACAGCGATTAGGACATAAACTCCTCGGAGGTAATGAATTAAAACCAAACAGAGAGAATCTGATGCTGAACAGATGTGTGTTGGTTCTCTAACTAGTTCTAATGTCATAACGGATCAATGAAGGTCAAGAATCAAACCAAATGATTCGAATTACGACCACGAATGGGAAACAGAATCGAGATCGGATATGATAATCGTTTATCAGCCTCACAACTGGGAAGGTTCCAGTGTCACGGCAGCAGAGACAAATAGAGACTTCAGTGAAGACATAAGTGAACAAGCAACTTTTAAAGTCAAGTATATATAAAAAAGTATAAAAAATATATATAGAAATGGCCTAGTGATGTGAGAAATATGAGAAAAATAGTGGAAATGTGCAGTAAATTAATTAGAACGTCACTCTATTTATTTACAGGATCAAATCTGACCTAAACTACATATTCCTTAAGGTTTCGTGGAAATCTGTTCATTAGTGTTTGTGTAATACTGCTGACAAACAAATATACAAAGAGGCAACGGGGGTGAAAATATAACCTCCTTTTGGGAGAGATAAGATCTGAACGACACGAAACTGATTCAAATGATAAGCAACTCGTCCACAAATGGACCAGACTCCCACTTTGGATCGTTTTGGATGTTCAGAGGTTTTAATTCTAAGTGCGACAAATGTTGTTAAATCCGCACGTTCACAAACGACAAACATACACAAATTAAAAGTCCGAACGTTTTCACGGATCAAATCTTTTTCAAATTCGCCCAAAATTGGCCCCCATCACCTGGAGCAGTTTGGAACAAGGCTCCGGCTTGTTCCACTTCTTCTGTGGTGTCACGCAGACTCTGTGCGGAGCCCAAGTCGCTGTGTAAAAGTTCAGCTTTGATGAGAAGGTCATGTGTTGCGACGCTTCGACCAAAATCATTAAAAAAAAAAGAGTTATCGCTCCGAGAAACATCTCCAGAGTTTTATTATCCCTGTTGAATCCACAGACGAGTCATTATGCTCAAATCGGAGCGTCTGAGGACGTCAGCGTGCGGCACACTTCTTCTACTCCACCGACTTCCTGCTGGAAGTGGAGCTGAACGGCGTCCCAGCGTCCCGTCGCCTCGCTTCACTCACTGCCACTGCTCCAACTCGGACGAGAACTGTTCAGCTCAGGTTCTCTTCCATTCGGGGGAAAGTGAAGCCGCTCGTGGTCGTGCAGCTCTGCTCGCCACCATGTTTTGTACGTGTCACATGGTGTAACCGCTGCAGCAGATTAATAGAGGGGAACTCACACACAGGCGGATAACGGCCCGGAGGGGAACCAGAGCGCATTTGACACTATCACAAGGTCTCTGGAAAAATCACACAGCCTCGACTCATGTTTCACGCTGAATAAAGAAGCCCTGAGCACAATTCTGTCAAAAAGACTTAACCCCTCTGACGTCCTGCAGTGACTCGCTGGTGTCACTTCGCTGCACCGGCACCAGTCACTGCTGGAGTTCAGTTCATCCTGTTTCTGGATTTATCGTATCACTCATTACGTTTCATGAGTTTTAGGCAAATAGAGGTCACTTCATTGATCTCGAATCCACATTAACAGAATTGAACCGATTCAACTTTAAAAGCCGAGGAGGGTGGAACACCAGTTGCTGCTGGGAGAACATCTGTTGTCACATCAATATCTGTTTGTGTCTTTTTCTTCACAATAAAAACTCTTGTGCGATTCGCTGCAGTGACTCAAAGTTCGTGTCAACAAAGAGGAGATGTGATGAAGACGGAGATGTGATGAAGACGGAGATGTGATGAAGACGGACAGGAGCAGGACTGTCGAGGGACCTGCTCCTCACACGTCCACATAAAGAAATGGTGCTGGTGACCTAAAGGTCTCGGTGCAGATGCATTCACCGAGCGTCCAAAGCAGCTTCAGCCAGTTTAACGAGATCTCAATAGTTGCACTCTGACTCTGATCAGAGTCCCATCTCCCGATATCTCAGCCAAGGAGGTTTTGTGTGTTTGTTTGTCTGCTTGTTTGTTAGCAGGATTACACAAAAACAACCCAACACAATACCAAGATGGTGGGAAGATGTGGAAGGGGTCAACGAGGAAGCCATGAAAGTTTGGCGTGGATCTGGATCAGGGAACGGATCCATGAGTTGTTGTTCTTTTCACTTTAAGACTTTCAGATAGGAGGATTTTCACCATTTCCATTGTTTGAAGACACATTTAAAGGACTGGTATCTGTGATGTTTGCAGTTCGGTGAAGCTTGATTAGGTTCAGTCGGGCCTCGGTGGAGATATGAGCTTTACTAGGTGACACATAATGCAAACATAGGTTCATTTACATGTAATAAACCAATCAGAGTGCTATCTCCCATTCCCTAAACCAGATGAGCTTACACCTCTGCAAATAGAACCGAAATCACACATGACAAAGACAGTTTAAATACACAGGAATATATATATATATATATATAAAATTGTAATTCCTCTCCTATGGGAAGAGATAAATCAATAATTGCTATAATAAGGTTTGCACACGAGCAGATCACATGAGTGTAACAAGCAGAGTGTCTGCACCTTGTAAATTGATGCATTTAACCAGCACTATATCACTTCAATCGAACGCTCAAAGCGCTTTACAGTGAGAGTCACACTCATCCATTCACACACTCATTCTTAGAGGTTTATTTTTCTATCACTACATATACATAAACAGTATATACAGTACTCTCACACAGCGGTGAGGTGCACTTTAGGGTTCGGTGTCTTGCAAAAGGACGATTCGGCCTGCAGACTAAAGTAGCCGGGAATCGAACCAACGACATTCTGGATGGAGGGCGACCTGCTCTACCCCCTGACCCCAGCTAAACCCACTTAAGTGTCTTGATAACAATAATAATGCATTTTATTTTTGGGCTCCTTTCGAGACACTGAAGGACATTTTACAAAAACAACTATGAAACAACAGCAAAATAATCAATAAAACAATAAAATGCTAAAACAAATATGTAGTTTGAATAATAAATATAGATAAATATAGTGAAATGATTATTACCTTGATGAATAACAGTAACTTCAGACCTGGGTTACTGGCTCCGGCTGGTTTGAATCCACTCAGTGCAGAAGGACGTTGTTAACTTTGTCCTCACAAGGAGTTAAGTCACTGATTGGAGAGCGAGAGAGAGACAAAGAGATTAATGGGGAAGAATAGGTGACATGGAGGAATGCAGACCTCAGACCTGCAGCCATTGTGTCCTAATACAATATCTGACTTCCTCTAGGTGCCAGACACCACAAACCCATACAGGCACATACATGAGAACTGAATAGAGGAGGCAGGCAGCGGGGCACCAGGCCCACTTCCTCGATGGAGAGAGAGGGAGAGGGGGAGGAGAGAGAGAGAGAGAGAGAGGAGGGGGGGGGGGAGAGAGAGGAGAGAAGGAGGCTGGGTACAAACTTCAGTCTGAGACGTTTCATCTCTTGAGACACAAACTGTTCTCTCCTCTGTTCACTGCTGATCTGACTCTCTCAGTTCAACAGGTCAAACTCCTCTGTTCCTTCATCAGTCTACTCGACTCTCTCTGTCTCTCTCTCTCTCTCTGCTGAGCATCTGAATCTCTCTCGACCTCGGTTGGGCTTTGGACACTTGGTCGGTTGGGCTTTGGACTCAAACTGGTGACTGAACAACGGCCGAAAAACAACTGGAAGAACCTTCACAACCACAGCACAAGCAAACGTCTGCTGCCACTGGCTGCTGGGGATCAGTGGAAGGGGAAGAGGTGCCTTGCTCAGCGGGACTTCAGCAGCAGCTGCTGAGGAAGACGAGAGCACCAACTTTGCAGAGATTCTCTTATACAGTAGTTCTGCGGCTCCCTGCCTCTGCATCTTAAAACAGGTAAAGTGAGTGAATACATGTCCATCAGGTGTTTTTTTTACTTTTTAACTTTAATTCGAAGCCTCAGTCAAATATTTACAAAAATATAAGTTTCAAGCATTTGTATTTTATTCAGTTTTCACTTAATCAGGCAAATTTGATCCCTTTCATAATGACTCTAAAACAGTGTTTCTACTGTGAGGCTTAAAACTCAAATTTGTGAAACTTCTCTTTCATCCATTAATCAACCTTGTACAGTTTTAGGCCGAGAGAGAAACTTTTACCCCTAAAAACATTATTAAACAAACACGAGGAGATCACAGCTCGTTCTTCTCTAGTCGTGATCGGGAAGAAGCTGCACTTCGTCAATTAGACGAATCGAATGAATTTACAGTTAATTAAGACAGTGACGGATAAATCGATGGAGTTTCACATGATTTAAAAAGTTGAATAAACAAAATCAAAAGTTTCAGTGTATAAAGAGCTTCACAGATTGTGTGCAGGTTTGTAAAAGAAGATTTATTATAGTAATTATTATATATATATATATTTTTTAAATCAAGAGAAGTATTTGTGTAGAAGAGTCTTGGTCTTTTGATGTCGACACAATATTAATGGTGCACGTTATAAATAAAGTTTATTATCAGATTGAAAACTTCCTCACGTCCGAGAGACGTCAACGAAAAGATCATTTGTCATCTTAAAACCAGCAGAGGAAAGAGAGAGAGCTCCTCCTGTGCGTGTGTGTGTGTGTGTGTGTGTGTGTGTGTGTGTGTGTGTGTGTGTGTGTTGTGTGTGGTGTGTGTGTGTACAGATATCTTTGTGAGGACCAGTTTGAGCGTACAACCTACAGAGTGAGGACATTTAGAATAAGACTTGGTTTTAGGGTTAAAGGTTAGAATTAGGTTTAGGTTGGGTGAGGGATGTAGTTTAGATGGTTAAGTTAAGGGGCTGGAAAATGCCTTATGCCTACGAGTGTCCTCACTAAGATAGAGGTATGAACGTGTGTTTGTGTGTTTGTGTGTCTGTGTTATCAGAACAGGATGCAGAACAATACTGAGTGCTGGAAAGTGGGCGCACATACAGCTCTAAACCCCCCCCCCCCCCCCCCTTTACACTTACCATTATAAACCTCATACTGACCATGAGCCTCAAACCAAATCTTAACCATAAAAAAAATAAACATTTGCAGTTGATGAAAAGGATGGATTCAATTCAAAACGTGTCCTCACAGCAATAGAAAAACATGCAGGATGGAAACACACACACACACACACTCACACACACTCACACACACACTAACACAAAGGTCAAGCAAAGTCTATACAAGGAAGCAATATTGTTATTAATGAGGCTGGGAGCACTTGGAAACAATGTAAATACACACACACGCACGTGCACACACACACGCACACACACCACACACACACACACACACACACACACAGTTCGTTGAAAGCCTTTTGGGTTTCACAAAAACAGGAAAGGAGGGGCACTTAAGGGATATACTTAAAAAATAAATAAAACACGAGTTGACTTCAGCTCTAAACGACTGTAACAGTGAAACGATGAGTGACACGTGCTCTGTGGTTTGAGAGATGTGACCGTGTCAGCTGGAGGATTGACCTTTAACAACATAATCATATTCCAGCGGCTTATTATGTGTGTTACCATCCGATATTCTGTCATTTTAAAGGATTTCCAACGTGGTAATTAAGACAAACTTATACTTAGCTGCATAATATTATTGCACGTTTGGTTTACACTAGTTTGAGTTAAAAAAAATAATTACTGAGTGCTGCAGTTAAGTTCCAAGTTGTTCAATCAGTTCACGGAAACAGTTTTACAGCTACACACACGCAAAGACACACAAAACAGCACAACGCCAGCAAATATCACGACACGATGGTCAGAGTCGTGTCAAAGAGTCTGAATGGTATGAAGGTAAAATCCCAGAAGTTTCTATCTCTTGGTCACAATTGGGTCAGTTTTCTGGATATTTTACCGGGCCCCGGCAGGAGCATGAGGCTCGGACATTTGCGTTGTCACATAAGTTCCCTCTGTGGGGAAGCTGCATGATTTTAGTCTCTCACTACGTCTTCGTACACTCAGAGAGAGAGAGGTTCAAACACTGGCTCTTTTCTCAACTTTAACACATTTGGGCCAAACACAGCCGTGAACGTCAGATTGTTGATTTCAGGAAGTTGTCAAACGTTTCAGACGCAACTCGTCACAATCCAACGTTAGAAAGACACGAGAGCTCGTTGAGGGGTTTCCCAATGACGACTGGTATCAACAAGAGCCCATGGATCTTTGTGTGTATGTCTCCGTCACGCGTTAGAAATGTCGCTGTGAATTTTTACGTAAATGTTTCTGCTGTATTCTCACATGGGCTCAAACAAACATTGTCACACATTTAAACGTCAGGAGCAACCGACTCCGACATTGATGTTCTCACCCTCTGCAGAAGATGTCAAGAACTTGTGTCCAGACTTCAGTTCTACTTCAAGTTGCTACAACAAGCGACGAGGCAGAACATCGAAACTGATTCGGCTAAAACGTCTATAAAAGAGACTTTCATTATCTCAGAGGAGACGTCAAATGAGCAGATTTACCTCAGGGAGGTTTGTCGTTGGATCTTTTCTGGTCGCGGCAGCAACGCGAGCTTCAAAACAACTGTTTGTTGTCAGGAACAAGGTCCGAGTCTCAACATCAGCACCTTTAAATGTGATTAGTTCAGCACGAGGAGTCACTTTGAAGTTGATCCCCGTGTCTTTAATTTTAGACCCGTTAAGTGGGAGAAAGGAGTCACTGTGCCAACATGCAAATTCATCAACCGCAGACTTGTGATGTTGTGTTACCGCTTGAAGGAGACAAGAGTCATCTGAAAGGACAATAATGTGTCTGTTGGTGTCGGTTGGTGCGACGGTCTTTGATGTAGAGAACTGGAGAGAGACCACAGCTTCTGGGGGGGAACCAGTGGAAGAGTGACGCTGAAATCCATCTTTTATTAAAGATGAATGATCGGTTCTGCAAACTGATGTGTGTTAAATGTTGAGGAGAGCACTCCAGGCTGGAGGGAGCTTTTTTCAGGATGATTAATACACCTCTGCATCACCTGCATGTAGATCTATTTGATAGCATCTTTAGAATTTAGGATTTAACTGGCCTGAAGTTATTTAATATGACTGATGTCTATGAGTTTGGCTGCAGCTTCTCCTTTGACCCTAAGGATGAGCAGTGTAGATAAAGGAGGGATGTGAGTGAACTATTTGCAGCTTGACTGAATCTAAAGGTCCTGTTGGGCCATGGCTCTCTATTAGCTGTCATATTAATTTTAATTTGAAAAATCTTTTTTTTTCAGTGACTCATTCAAACACAATTTTAATTTCACTATTTCTTTCTGTTTTTTTCTCAGCAGACTTTCTCATTGTTGGTCGTAATGATCACCAGCCAGACGGTAGACTCATAGTCTTGTTTGTACTATTTATACATGAGTGTGTGTGTGTGTGTGTGTGTGTGTGTGTGCGTGCGTGTGTGTGTGTGTGTGTGTGTGTGTGGTGTGTGTGTGGTGTGTGTGTGTGTGCGTGTGCGTGTGTGTGTGTGTTGTGTGTGTGTGGTGTGTGTGTGTGTGTGTGTAGGCAGCAGTGTTTACAGTACACGTCTACTTTTTCCTTCCCCAGAGACAGGCTGAGAGGGAGTGTGGGAACGGAGAGTGAAGCCAAACTGAGACATGGGCACAGACATTTTTATTAACGGGCTCAGGGCCGTGGTGCAGGGAGGGTCACAGGATCAAGATAAGAGACACACACACACACACACACACACACACACCACACACACACACACACACACACACCACACACACACACACACACACACACACACACTAACCACCATGGTTAGTGGTCCGGTTGCAAACTACAGATTTTTCTCTGGTTTTCGTTTACGTCAAAGTTTAGTGAAAGTTTTTGACAAATATCCAGAAACATTTGCAAATGAAAATGCAAATGACTGCATACTTTTACAATACTCTTGTGAAATAGAACAGGGGTAAATAATAAGGAGTTGGGTTGCAGTTGCTGAAGCTTCATCTCTTATCGGATGCCAAGTTCCATATGGAAGGAGAGGATGGAGCTTGAGGGACAAGTCACCTGCTGTGTCTGCGTCAGGCTCTGAGGTGGAAGCTGTTCTCTGAAGGTCGTGTCCTCTCTGTTCCTCAGGTCAGTCCGGTGCCTGAGTCCTGCTGAGAGATCATCGGTTGGGAAGTGAAAAAAGAAAATCTGTGCTGATCTATAATCGGTCATGGCCGACTGGAGCCTACTGGGAAACTTCCTGGAGGAAGTACAGGAGCATTCTACCTCTGTTGGCAAGGTACAACACACACACACACACACACACACACACACACACACACACACACACACACCACACACACACACACACACACACACCACACACACACACACCACATGTTTAAAGTAGAGTTAGACAGACATATACACAGTGGATATAAATAAAACATTCTTATATTTCCAAATGGTCCAGTTTATTTTGGGTGCACCAGCCGCTAGTAAAATGCACACCGAACTTTTCTGACCCTATTCAAAGTTAATTCTTATTTGAAACTTCCTTAGTAGATCCATAATCTGTCCCATATTGTTTGGTCTGTCAGTTTGACACGTGTCTCTTCTCCACAGGTGTGGCTGACCATCCTGTTTATCTTCCGCATCCTGGTACTGGGAACGGCCGCTGAGTCGTCCTGGGGAGACGAACAGGAGGATTTCAGCTGCGACACGGAACAGCCAGGATGCGAGAACGTCTGTTACGACCGAGCGTTCCCCATCGCACACATACGATACTGGGTAATACACTACACAACCCAATGTCATGTGATGGGATGACTTTAAACCTGAGCTGTGGGGATAATGGATTCTTACTGGGCTGGAAACCTGTGGTGGCGTTACATCCTAATAACAACAATACAACACCGATTGACCTAAAGGTTGTTGAGGGGAGATTCAGGGAGACTCAGACCAGTGTGGTCTACCATTAACATTGCTCAAATTTTAAACTACGTCATCAGTGTACTGTGCTTTATTCATGTTTTTTAATATCGTGAGTAGAAATATTGGTTGTTCCCTTGTATAACGTGTGTTTTAAGAAGTTGTATAACACTAGTTTTTAAGATTCATTAGCTTCCTTCCCTCCAGCCACTGGTTTCTGATCGTTTCTGGTTTTCAAAGTTAGATCTGCAGCTAAGAATGTGTCTCTATTCAATACAACAATTTAAAAAAGACTTAATTGTTAATGGGCCCCTGTAAAATTTGAAAATATTTGCCATTAATGTGAACTACACGGGATTATAGTTAATAACCTCGTGCACAACTGTTTGGTTATTCCTTTAATTTAGTTGTCAATTGTAAATGTGGCTGATGTCCTCCCAGGTGCTCCAGATCGTGTTTGTGTCCACGCCCAGTCTCATCTACATGGGCCACGCTATGCACACTGTCCGCAGAGAGGAGAAGAGGAGGAACAGGGCGGAGGAGGAGGACGATGGAAGTGATGGAGACGAGGACCCGGGGGGGGGTGAAGGAGGAGGAAGGGAGAAACACGGGGGTCGACGAGAGAAGGACAACGATAAGGACAAGGAAGACCCTCCGCTGGCGGGTCGGGTTCGTCTGAGGGGAGCGCTGCTGCAGACGTACATCCTGAGTATTCTGATTCGAAGCATCATGGAGGTAAATATGACTTATTAGTATTGTATCTGTGGAGCTTTTAATCCTCTTCTAGCTCATTGTTGTGAGTTTTCTCTCCACAAATAGCTATAAATAATAATCAATGAAGTTTTAAATGTGCCTTGTTGAAGTTTTCTTCTAGAACACATACAAGTTATGTTTTCATTGTGTGTGAGGTCTAAGAAAAACCTCCTGACGGCACTTTCTTCAGCTGATTACAGATCATCCAGCAACTTCAGCATCAAACTTTATTCCTCTACTCGCCAAGAATTGCCTCCTTTCTGTGATGCATGTTGATAATAGCATTTTTAAAGTTAAATTACCTGTGAAAAAGCTGTAAATGTGTATTTCTACTTCTCATAGAACATGAAATCAGAACTCACTGTGACTCTTCCTCCCACAGGTGGTGTTTCTGTGTCTCCAGTACTTCTTGTATGGAATCTTCCTCCATCCTCTGTATGTCTGCAGGGTAAGAACAGAAACCGGAATCAGTTGGATTCAATTCTATGATAAAAAACATATTCAGGCCTACGCTCATTCGTCCTCTCTCTCTCTCTCTCTCTCTTCTTCCTCTTCCTCTCCCTCTCTTCTCCCTCTCCTCTCTCTCTCTCTCTCTCCTCCTCTCCCTCTCTTCTCCCTCTCTCTCAGGCGTGGCCATGTCCTCACCCTGTGAACTGTTACGTGTCCAGACCGACAGAGAAGAACGTCTTCATCGTGTTCATGCTGGCGGTGTCGGCCGTCTCTCTGGCCCTCAGCGTGCTGGAGCTGCACCACCTGGCGTGGAGACACTGCTGCAGGTGGGAGCGTTGTGTATTCACACACTCACACACCGAGGGCACAGTTAGCTCTGGTTCCTGAGCTGGTTCTGGTCAGGAACTGGTTTCAATCAAAACATTGTTAACAAGGAGGTTTTTGTTAAAGTTACACAACTAAGGCAATAGGGAAGTAAACAGTCGCATCAGAGAAGTGGAGTCAGAAAGAAACACAAACACTATTTCAAATGGTGTCGTCTGTTGTCCTGTTGCAGCTCTTTGTGGTTGTTATTCTTGTCGTTGTCTTCTTTAACGTCTTGTATTTGTTCGATGTAGTTGTGTGTCTCTTTAGAATCTGATCTGATCTGTTTTTTTGTTATATTGTGTCTTTGGGATCAATTTGCCTCCCATGTGTGTGTTTTGTGCGTTTTAACTGAGCTTTTTGGACTCCAGCTTTAATCAGCAACAGAAGCATGAAATCAGATTTTGTTTCACTCAACACGAGAAGCACAATCGAATGTGTGTGTCTCCGACAGGAGCTTTGTGGAGTCAGATACAATGAATGTGATGATATGATCATGGTTATCTTAGGTTTGGGCTCGAAGACTTAAACCTCCGAACAGAAAGCCTGTGTTACAAAGTGGGAGGAGAGACGGGGAAGATCTAATGAACAGATACTGGTAGTTGCATCATGGGAAATGTAGGACCCAGTGTTTTAACAGCTTGAATCCTGCTAGGGACTGAAAATCAGGATATTCATTTGAACTATTTAGAAATTCTAAATTATTTAGGTTAAAATATGCAGAACTACAACTTCGATGCAGGAAGCAGGATACAACCTGGTCAAACTGAATTCCATCAACTGTTGGAATCAGACTTTTGGGTTGTGCAGGAGCACAGGGAGATTCTAATAAATACACTATGTCGTCCTAATTAAATCTTTATGGTGAACTTGTGTCATGTCTTTGAACTAAAAGGCTGAAACTCTGTGTTGTAGGCAGATGTACTACGCGAGGAAGGCCATCACTCAAGCTAAGACCCAACAGCTCTCCCTGTCTCCTCCACCGCCGTCACCCCCTCTTCCAGCCTTCACCCAGTGTATGATTGGCTCCTCTCACTTCCTGCCGATGCCCTTCCCAACCCACCGCCTGGCCAACCAACAGAACTCAGAGAACATGGCCACGGAGAAGAACAAAATAGCTGCCGCAGTGGAGGAGGTGAACCTGCTCCAGAGGAGCTGCTACTCGCCCGGGTGGCAGACGGCGAGCAAACCTCAGAGCCAAGATGGAGGGTACCTGAGGGCCGACACTGACTGCTACGGCCCCGGGAGCAGGGAAATGAGCTGCCCTCAGACACAGAGCGGCGGGCCGGAGGGGCTCTGTTCCAACGGAGGGCTCTGTCAGAAAGACAAACGCAGGTTCAGTAAAACCAGCGGAACAAGCAGCCGGACGAGAGCCGACGACCTCGCCGTTTAGAAAACAGCAACAGAAACAGACAAATTCAACAGAAAACATAAAAACAACAGATATATTTGACCCTTTCTAAACCTGCTACCATGCTCATCATACTCTAGCTTCTCATCCAAAACAGCTGGAAGAGTCACAACCTTCCTGTTTCACCATGAAGAAAGTTTTTTCTGTTTTATCTCCGCTGACGTTCAAATGAGTGAAACCTCAACCTGAGACTATTGGACCTCGGGCTGCCATTTAAGTCAGAGACAAAAATACAGATGTTTGACCAAAGAAACATTAAGATTGTTTCTGACAACGTGCAGAGACTTAGACAACCTGGGAAATCTGAAGATCAACTGGGTGAGATCCTGGATGGAGACTGTGGACAAGACGAGACACAATTCCTCCTTCTTCTTTACTCGTCATTGGGAAACACACAAATGACTGAATCTGAAGACCTAGGTTTTGAACATGTACGTCACACACAGTGTTTGACTTGATCTGCTCATTGTCTGCACCGGCGGAGCCAGACTGGGTCAGACCTGGTCCAACTGAAACCAAATCTCCAGTGTTAAAGACCACAGAAAGCTCTAATGTCAGTAAGTTGGTAATTACAGAAAAGAGATTTAAACTGGGCTGTAATCACGATGCTCTCAACCTTCAGTGCCTGATAGTTCACTGAAGCAAACCTGCTCTGCTCATTTACCTGAGAAGAATCATATGATTCATGAGAAAGGCTTCTTGACACATGTTAATATCTTGAGTTACGTCCTCATCACAATTGAAGTAAAACCTATTAAATCTTTAAAGGATATTCCAAGAGTCACTGCTGGTGTTGTAAAGCAAACTGTTATTTCTTGGCTGTTCTGTAGAATCTGATTGGTTTACTGCTGATGAAACTTTAAACGATTGAGCCTCAAGATATTGTTTGACCCACGTGAGCAGCGCCGAGGAACTGGCAGAAATCGGACTGTTGACGAACAGCGCCGACTAATTTAAAGTTCTCCAGCGAAAGCAACAGGAACTCAAGTGATGTTATCTTGAAAAATTGGGACTTTTAACAGGGCTCGCCATCAGAGAAGAGATTTATAACTTTTTACATCGTAGTATTATCATTTTTCAGCCCCACTGGATCAGTGGATATGAATATGAATCACACAAACTATAATATTCATTCAGTTTTTAAGAGATGTTCAAATTCCGTGTGTATGTGCGACGTTGTTCTGGGACAGTTCTGATGTCACTGAGGAACAGGAAACTACAACCTACAGGCTGAAATGTAGGTTTTCTGATTTGTTTTCATGTTGCAATATTTACAAGAACTTTATTACTATGAATTATGACTTAAAATCGTTGGGTATTTCCTATATTGTGGGTTTCTATTTATTGTTCCACTCATATAATGAGATTGTGTTTATGTTTAAAAAAGCTTTGCAGATAAAATAATACAAAAAAACCTGCGTTTGTTCATTCTGTGTCTGAAATGATGTAAACACACAGGCAGCTTCGTAAAAACAGAAATGCAGATATTGAGATAGATAGATAGAGAGAGAGAGAGAGAGAGAGAAGAGGAGAGTGAGAGAGAGATGAGAGAGAGAGAGAGAGGAGAAGATGAGAGATAGAAGAGAAGAGAGAAGAGAGAGATAGATAGATAGATAGATAGATAGATAGATAGATAGATAGATAGATAGATAGATAGATAGATAGAGTAGATAGAGAGATAGAGAGATAGATAGATAGATAGATAGATGGATGGGAACGACGCGTAACTCCCCCTGAATCTAAATACATGTGCACCACGTCTGTGTGTTGAGATTTGACGGAGTAATGAAGCTGAACAACAAACCTCCATGTCCTCCACGAGAAGCACGTCTGCCTCTGCTCTGTGTTCAGGGCCAAACCACCTGCCAACTCACTTCCTGTTGTTTTTACAGTCAGGTGGTTCAGTCCAGTGGTTTCCATGGTGACAGGGGACTTCAATGATGGACAGTCTGAGAAATAATGAAGAAATGGACAAAGTAATAATAAAAATAAATCCTCCCACGTTCCCACGGTAAAGTTTTCCCCAAATGAGGTCATCTGAAAATATCAGGAATGTTTGGGAACTGAAGCTCTGAAGGATTTTCTATTTTCCTTCTCAGCCGCACTCATGATGCTGGTCTGAAAAAGATGTTTTATCATCATATTTAAGTTACGTGAGACACGAGGTCAGTGGTGTAATTACAAGTGCTGGACAAGAGGTCAGCTCAGCAATGAGAGCAGTGTCATAAAAAATATAAAGAATTACATTAAATATGTTTAAATAAGAGCTCAAAATGAATCCAATCAGAAAATCTATTACATAATGACAAGCGTATTAATATGTGTGTTTGTTGTACCATATTCTACAGGCTGTGTTCGTCTAATGCACAACTTTTGTTTCATTTGTTTATCTTTAAATCTGTATTTATATTTGTTTTCGGATCTTATTCGACTCTCATGGCAAACTTCCAATAACCTTTTATTATTCTTATGCTCTTGTGTTCGACATTTTTTTTGTGCGACCGGATAACTTCATTTCAATCAGGATCAAGAAAGATGAAGAATGTTTAACAAATACATTAGTGAAATTAAATATTTAATGATAAAGTGTGCTCTGTGCTGCAGTGGCTGAAAAACAGGATCCATAAAAGGTAAAGTATAAAAACTCAACTATACCGTGGACAGCAGTTCTCTCTTGTGGCCAAATATATTATTGCGATCCTCCAGGATCCAGAAACTACAAAGTAAGTATCTATCTATCTATCTATCTATCTATCTATCATATATATATGCAGTATATTCTGTTCATAACTCACACGGCCTCACACACACACTGACGTCTGTGTTATCAATACAAACGGTGTCATATGAGTGCACACACACACCTGTTTATCATTCAGGACATGTTTCAGGATCATATGTCGGTTGTATTTATATCTCACGGTTTGCACATGCGCGCGTGTGTTTCTACTTGTCTCTCAAACTTTGGTATTAAACCATCGTTGTGAGGACATTTTGTCGTCACAACATGTATGGACCTGATTCAAGGTCGTGGGGTATTCTGGGGAGGAGGGTTAGGAATGTTTTGTGTGTCCTCAGAACAACAGAAAGGCTAATATGTATGTGTGTCTGGTCATGTCACTTTCTATAAATGTCCCCATGTCATGTAGAGTAAATTCCAGGAGTTTCGAGCACAGTCACCCTAATGACCTCGGCTGTGTGCAGCCAGGCAGCCGGTGAGAGTCACATGATTCAGGTCTCGACAGGTCTGTTGACTGGACTTTGATCGAAGGGAAACGTGACAGAGCGCGAGGCCTGAGCTGCCCTCGGCCGCTTCACTTCCTAGAAAGACCTCATGAGCATCAGAGGAGGATTATGTAACGCTGCCACCGTATCACTACACGACCTGGAGCCGCGCCACCAGGTGATGAAATCTGCTCCACGTTGACCACGTTCACACACGAGGGCAGAAAGTATCCAGGGCTCTGCAGCGAGCGAGACTCAGTCTGTCCAGTTCTAATCAACTCAAGTGTTTCTAAACTGGAAGCAATGAAGACTTCAAAGGTTTTTGTCCTGTAAACAGACGTTAGAGGATCTGTTTTACCTTCTCACACTGAAAAACCAAGCTGATCCAAATAGAAACTGGACCTGGGGGATTAAATGTGGTTTCTTGAGGGGGTGAGGACTCAGTGTTATTCTGGTTCTCTAAGAAATATTGAAAAACTGCCCAAATTTACAACATTTAAGAACCTAGATCGTCTACAGATGAAAACATAACTTCCCTCAAAGATGCTCAGCACTTTGTGTCAGAGTTTCCCCAATAAATACAAATATCTGTTAAAAGATGTAGAGAAATATTAGTGTTATTAACTCAATTTGACAAAAAAAATAAAGGCATTTTAACATCAGGTTCTGAATATTACTGTTTCGAATATCTACTCAGGAATTACACAAATAAAAAACACAACCAGTCGTGTTAACATTTCTGAATGTCTGCATTTAATTGATCCTCCATCCATCCTTTCCACAGCCACACAAAATAGCCACCACATGGTAATATAGTGTAAGTGCATGTACAGTACCTTGCTGCGTGTACACTGATAGGAAGCAACTTCATTAAAATACTTTACATATTCAGTCTGTCGGGTTACAGTAAAATAAGTTAAAACAATTTCCTTCAGGCCTGTGAAACCAGGTAAATAACAGAATCCTTCCATCGCTCCAGATGTTGACCTATGCAGTTTTTCCTATAGAATACAGTAGCTCCACAACATTTGTTCGGCACGGTGATTGTATGCCAGCTGATTTCACACAGCAGGTATCTCAGAACGGCAGGGGGGGGGGGGGGGGAGTTTTAAAGAAATCAATATACACAGCATTCACATTCTACAATTCTTAGCTGGAAAGAGTCGAATCTTTTAGAGGACAAAATGTTGCATTTGTGGAATCTGGGAAGAATTCACGGCAAGTGGGAGCTTCTGACGGCTGAGCTTTAAGGAGCGACGAGACAGAACGGATAAAATTCACTGTCGGTCATTGTAAAAAGTCTGAAACTCCCCCTGCCATGAAAAGTATCAGCACCAGTTTATCAACAGAACCGCAAAATTCCTCTTTATCTCTCTGACGTTGATATTAGATGATTTGCGCTGCTAGCAGAAAGTACCATACACATGTTGTCATGGAAAACAGAATGAGAGACAGATCAGACCGACCTATCTTAGCTAGCAAGTTTAAATAACGCGATTAGTTTTAAGTTAAGCATCGATTCACACAGAAAATAAAACAACAAACAAGTTTTATGTTTCGTCACTTGAACGACTGCTGTGAATCCACTGGCTAACCGTAAGTCCCACTTCTCTAACTGTACACAACATAAATTAGTTCCGTGCAAATGACAAAACATAAAACCAGTTTTACCATGGGCAGGCCTACAAATGAACAAAAAGACAATAAAATGGCATTAAATATTCTGGTTCTTGTGACGGGTTCATGACGTCGCAGATTTCAGGTACGCAACGAGGTCCGTGCGCTCTCCCTTCTTCTTGATGCCAGCGAAGATCATCTTGGTTCCTGGAATGTACTTCTTGGGGTTTTCCAGGTACTGCATCAAGGTGTCCTCGCCCCACTCGATACCTGGAGGGAGAACGGGATTTTTCATTCAGGGCAACTTAGAGAGATCAGAGCTCCACGTGAGCAGGAAACAGAAACCAGGAGTCGAAGTTCAACCAATGGGAACTTTTAAAGTACAAACTGATCATGTCAGTGATGAATTGAACAGTCAAGCGATTCATCAACAGACATTTAAACAACAATGTTGTTGGTTCAGCTTCTCATAGTTCTTTTCCCCATTTTATTATAATTATAAATTTAATATCTTTGGGTTTTCAGGTTCTCACTTTGGATTCTGGGTATTTTTTTTATTACATTTTATAAAGAAACATTAGTGAAAGACAATAAACTGACTTATTGATTAGAAGTTGCAAACCTTAAGTGTAATGTATGTGATTATCATTCATTATTTCAATAGAATTCATAATTTATTTAAAACACAATCTCTAATTAAGATATTTATGAATGCTAAAAACTAATTGTTAAGTCAAGAGCTGCAACTAATGATGTTTTCATTTTCAATTACTCCGCCAATTATCATCTTGATTCATCAATGTTATCAAAAATAACAAAAACTTGTTATATAAGGTAAAATCTTCAACAATTCACTATCATGCATCATATCTGAGTCGCTACAAACAACAAAGTCACATGTGCTTAAAATATAGATTATTCATTAATAGTTAATAAAACACTGACTGATGAATCACCTACTTGATGCAGCTGATTGAACCAATTCTACTTTGCGCTAAATTCATTCAATAAGTTTGTTTATGTTCCACAGTTTGTAGTTTTCATTGTTTCGCAGCCAATTAAACCTTTAAGTGAACTTCAGACGACGCCGTCCTCCTCTTCACTCGGATCAGTTTCCCAGGAGATAAGTGAGTCATTCGTGTGAACTGACCTTTACTCTTGTTGGCATCTGTGTACGAGTAGCCCTCGGCCTGGCCGGTCTTGCGTCCGAACAGACCCCAGAGGTTGGGGCCCACCTTGTGCTTGCCCCCGTTCTCTACTGTGTGGCACTGGGCACACTTCTGGACAAACGCCTTCTTTCCCTTGGCAATGTCTCCCATCGTCAGCTGGACGGAAAACAGAAAGAAGAAAAGATTTAAAAAGCAGAAATGACAAGAGATGTGGGTCTGCTGTTCATAGAGCCCGGATGAGGCAGGAAGCTCATCCACTGCTGCAGTTTGACCGAGGCCGAGCTGTGAAGGGCGTTTCAGGTGAAGGCTTTATCTGCACCTGTAGTTCGACTCTCTTTACTTTCGAACAATCCTGACTTTGACCTTTGAGCCTGTTGGCATCAAGCAGAGGTCGTTCCAGGGAAAAGGACTACTCCCTTAAAACACACACACACACGTTAGCATAGCCTCCATTACACACCTGTTATAACAGGGCCTCTATTCTTACCGGCACAAGGAAAATGCTGGACTGACAACAAGTTTAAAAAGGAGTCAGCTGACGTCAGTGATATGGGTGCAACAGTCAAATACGCTCCTCCTGCATATTATGTCCTAACCGCAAGTATGACTCAACTACTACGGTGTCCTCTGTCCTCACTCGACCTCTCGGAAGAGACGTGACAGGAGACGTGACAGGAGACGTGACAGGGAGAGACGTGACAGGAGACGTGACGTGAGGGGAACCCTGCGACTGGAACCCGTTTGTAACATTTAACATGGAGACAGTCTGAGTTTGAACAAGTCTCCATTCACACCCAAGCAGCCAGGAGAGCAGGAAGCTGAGATCAGAGCAGGAAACCGGTCGAAGCCCCTCGTTCTCCGGGTCGGACTGTTATAACCAAGTGCTTAGAATAGAGAGGACCGTTAGCTTAAGTACCACCGGTAGCCCCCCACCCACCCCCCCTCTCGTCTTAACATGGCGGGCTGCTCTTCTCACGAGCACCAAGGACACACACAGCCCCTCTCCTCCCACTGACTCCCAGCAGCTTCCACAACCCGCACAACCAGAAACCATTACATGTACTGGTTTCTGTTGGACCCGGCTAACGCGGCTGGGAGCTAGCTTAGACAAACCCCGCTGTTAGCCCGGGGATGTGTCACCCTCCCGCGGGTCAAGGATGCCTCAATGACGGCGGGGTGGAGACCGAGGCTGCTGCAGCTTCCCCGGCGTCCTCGAGGACACCGAGGACACCGGGGACAGCGTCTGATGGAAAGTGTAGACATTGTCCCCAAGAGGAGGAGGAGGAGGAGGAGAAGAAGAAGAAGGACTGTTGTGCTCATCTTGCTTCAAACGCAGCAGGGAGCCACCGAGCCGTTCACCCAACATGGCCGTTAGCTTCCTGCTGCCGGGTTCCAAGCGTCGTTTCCGGGGATAACCCCCCACGAACCCTCGGTCAGCCGCTGGAGGATGAAGCGGTGCAACGTACCTTAGAGTTCCGGTGCGTGTCGGTGAACGGCGGCTGCTCGGTGCGGCTCCTCTCTCTCCCGGTGCGCGTGGCGGTCGAGAAGAAGGTCACTGCGCTTTACGCGTACCGGCTCGTGACGTCACCCGCCCGTCACGTGCCGCCCGCGCGCGCGCTCTCCTCAGCACCGTGACGTAGAGCACGTAGGAAAGCGGGCCGCGTCTCGTTTCCGGGAACGACTCGTCCACTTGTATTTAAAGAGCAAATCAATTCACGTTAGGAGATTTAATCCTCAAATACACGTTTCAAAGTCAGAGTCCGAATAGTTTGAGTGAAGTTGTCAAACTTTGTGTGTCACTGGTTCCTTCCTAGTTCCGAGGGGAGAGGAGACGAGGGTGCTAGGGAAGAAGGTGTCAAGTGTGTTTTGGGACGTGTCCCCCCGCATCTCGTCGCATGGCCCCAGCTTCCATTGAGAAGTAAAATCCACCTGCAGCCTTATAAGGACACACGTGAATACTTCAACCTTTTGTTACTGGTATTGTGGGAAATGAATCTATGAATCTATATGAATCTATACACAAGCTTTATCTTTTGAATATCTTTATACATTTATATTTTATTATTTATTTCACAGAGTTTGGAGATAGAAGAGCATAGAAGAGAAAGCTTTATTGTCATTGTGCAGGATACAATGAGACTGACAGTGCTCCACCAGTTTAGTGCATTAACAATTTATAAAAACAAAAAAACACCAAACACATTTATTCATCAGCAGCCACACCATGCAAATAAATATTGATGAACCTAAACTATCCCCATGGTCTCTATTTGGTTATAGGTGCTTTAATGCGATGGTGGAAATCATTTCTGAGGAATTATTCATATTTATAGGTCCAGTACCCTCATAACAGACAAGTCACAAGGTTGTGATGATAAATGTCCTCACCTGAACTGTGAAACTTGAACCTTCCTAATAACGGTGGCGTACGTCAAATGTACATGCTTGTCATCTATATAGCACATATCTTTTTTCTAGTGTGATATTTTTTCCTTGTTGGATATTTATATATTTTTGTATTTATGTATTTATTTATTTATAAGGGTGGATTCAGGTAATCTTGGACATTGGGTAATGTGTGACACCTATCAGAATCAAATATCAGAATAGGTCCCAGAAGATAATAATTGCTCCAAATTTCCCAGATTACCACAATTCACTCGATATGTTGTGTTTATGCCCAAACATACCACAGCAAATTCCTTGTACGTGTTTATCTACTTGACAATAAACCCAGATACTGATTCTTTACTGCTGATTATTATTTTCGTACATGTTTATTGATAAAGACTAAAATCAGCCCATCAGATAAATTAATTAAAACAAAAAAATTGATTTATTGGTAGATTTATTCAGAGACATCAGTGTTTTTGTATTACTTTTATTCTACACAATAAACAATGCAGAAACAAATTATTTTCTTAATTCAAGTCCTATATATCTGGTTGAATGTGTGTTTTCTTTTTAAGTATAGTTATTTGTAATAAAGTTAAACTGTTAATCATCCAAACTCAATAACATTTCTTTGCTTATGTATTTTCTCTGAAGTACCGTTTTGCACTGTGTTCCCCCAGACACTAGGGGCAGTAAACCTTCCCTCTCTTTGCAGTTTTTCACCTCTAACTATTGAGCATGTTTACTTATTACCAATCATCAGAGATATAAATGAATATAAATGAATACAAATAATAATTCAATAATTTAAATCCGCTTTGGGTTTTGTTTCTGATGATGCTCAAAGTGAATCATTGAAAACCGGAAACCGGAAGTCCGGTTGGAGGCAGCACCAACAACAGCCGCTGCCTCGCTGAGATCACACAGAGGAACCCAACATGGAGGAGTACCCGACCAAGCAGCCCACCGAGAACCTGGACGACCCGCCCAACAGCCGCCTGTTCGTGGTCACCAGCCGCTCCATCACCGAGGATGCGCTGCGGGACGCGTTCGCCGTGTTCGGGGACATCCAGGGGGTCTGGGTCGTGAAGGACAAGCAGACCAAGGAGTCCAAAGGGATCTGCTACGTCAAGTTCTCCAAGTCCTCGCAGGCCTGCCTGGCCATGGAGGAGATGCACGGGAAGCAGCTGGCGGAGTCGTCCAAACCCGTCAAGGTAGCGGACCCTGTGGACCCGGCACACGTGGGGTGTGGGGGGGGGGGAGGCAGTTCGATGCTAATGCTTTTTAAATGTCCGTTAAAACCAATGGAGGGTATCGGGTTACCTTGTTAGCATGCTAGGCTAGCTACACTGGGAGAGGAAGCTGTGAGTTCACTCCTGATTCCAGATGTTGATAGTTCACATATAAGCTACTGATGTTTAAGATGAAGTTCGTGTGAAGGTTAATTTAGATTCTGATGAAAACTGCCTGAACTTTAACTTGTCCCAGTGTCTCAAGTTCATCCAGTGAACCCTTGGAACTCGGGAATGTGGATTGTCTTGATGAACCAGAACAGGAGTGACAGTCGTGTGTGGTGTGTGTGTTTCCATCACCGCAGATTAATGTCTATTATCTTCCATTGTATTGTCTGGGTCGCCGTAGCAACCGACAAAAAAAACATTAAAGCCAAGAGGGAAGGGAGGTTGTTTGTTCAATCATTATTTCCTGGCACCTAGCAAACAAGGTGTGCCTCACAAAGTCCACGGAGGAAATGAATGAATAAAATGAAAGGTATTCAGTTCAATTCAGTTAAGGCGTCAAATCGTAACATATTCAAGTCGAGACCTTTAAAATGTATAGATACAATCAACAGTCCCACTGTTTTTCATTGGATAACAAGTAAGCATGTAATCTTTAATTTATGCTTGTCTCACTGTAAATTTGTCTGTTTTTTAAAAAGTTGTAACCAAATATCTGTCCCCATCTTGTTCCTTCTCTCTTCGGTCACGTAGGTATTCATTGCCCAGTCACGGTCGTCAACAAGACACCGAGACGTTGAGGATGAAGAGCTGACCCGGATCTTCGTCATGATCCCTAAAAGCTTCTCGGAGGAGGACCTCAAAGACACATTCAAGGTAACGACACCTCCCTCTCGCATTCTCTTCTGTGCCTCATCGCCGTCATTAGCTGTTTTCAGGAACTAAAGGAAATGATTTCCAGTTTGTCTTTCACCGTCAGACCGGTTCACAACAACAGGAACATTTCTAGAACATTCAGTCACAGCAGCTGACTCAGATGAGCTGATGAAGACCTGTGTTGTTACACCAGGAATAATAGGCGACAGATTTAAGATTTTGAAACAGTCAGGGTTCGGCTGTAACTGCCACCTCTGTTTCTCTTTCAGGAATATGGAGATATCGAGTATTGTGTGATCATCAAGAACAAGTTCACGGGGGAAAGTAAAGGTTTGGGCTACGTGAGATACTACAAACCCTCCCAGGCGGCACACGCCATCGAGAACTGTGACAAAGGTACGACTCTTTTCATTATTTGCTCAAGAACTTGTAGTAGGAAAATGTGTCGCTCGTACCTGAACTTCTAAGATACATTAACCATAATGTAGACTGTGTTTCCAGGTGTGATCGTTCCTCTGTATTTAAAACTCCACTGGTCATTGTTGTTTCTCATTACTGTGATGATGTCATTAGCTTACAGGGCGATCCTGGCTGAACCTCGCACCAAGGCCACGTCGTCAGAGGATTACAACAGTGGGGGGTCCAACAGAGGGGACTACATGGGCGGTAATGACACCATGAACCAGTACGCCCCCCCAATGGGTACGAACACTTTCTTTGCTTCTTAAATCAGTGCTTTTTCTGTCATATTTGGATTTAGGGGTTTTCAAGCCTATGATCATATTCAGTCAAAGGTCTAGAGACTTTGCAGCCATCTTGAAAACAGGACCAGGCTCCTATTTAAATGAATGGGCAGGAACTTGTGACTCTATCTTCAATGGTCACCAGGAAATTAACACAGCACTGACACTCAAATCTGATTTTGTGATATGAGTCACACAACCACCATCTTTGGTGTTACAGACTTGTCTTTTCTGAGTTCTTTAAGTGGGTGGTCTCTTTCTTGTTACAACTCTGGTTTAGTCTCCACATGAGACACAATACTGAATCTGTAATATGTGTGAACTGTGTATCAGAATTATTAGAAATCAAGGCCTTTTACAAAGATTTCCGCCAATCCAGGATGAGGGGGGTTCTAAGCTATCCAACCATCTGACAAGCATTTCAGACCGAGCCACTGGCCCCTTTAGTCGTGTGATGTCTTTGTGAGCATGTCCCTGTTTTCCTGCCGGTGGTTTCACACTATTCCTCTGATCTGTAGGTGGCAGCAAAGCACCAGGTTACATATTAAACTGTAAATTGGTTTAAGACACTAAAACATCAGCTAAAATATGAAAAACAAAAGGACATGTCTGCCACAGTGACTGTATGGGTGCTTTATGGAGGCCGTTGTGGCTCAATGTGCCACAGTTTGTAGCTGATTCATTAGTCGGCGATGTACCATTTACACAGCACCTGATTAAAACCCACTGACATTCACGCACTGTCATTGAAAGAGGAAAAGGAGGGCGGCAGGAACATTGTTTCATTAGATGTTTTCCAGCTTTCCTAGTTCTTCATTTATCATTCAAATCAATGTTGTAGTTGGAGCTGTAGGATTTTTGTAAGTGTGTTAGGTTAATGTTTGTCCCTCTACAGGTGACCCTGGGAACTACCAGGCCATGGACTTCCGCTCCGGTGACTTCACGCGGAGTCTGATGATTTCCACGCGGGCAGCGATCACTCAGGAGCAGATCTTTGCCGTGTTTGACATCATCCCTGGTATGGAGTACTGCGAGCTACAGAGAGACTCGTACGGAATGAGCAAAGGTCAGTGATCTAATACTGCTTAAGTGTCTTTAATGTTGTGTTTGTGAACTGCTTGATCAGCCTGATGTCTGTGATTAACTGCTGCTGTCAGACCATGAGTCAAATCCTTGTTAAAACATTATTTTCTTGATTTTAATTTGAAACTCTTGTGTTGTGTCTGCGTCCTGCGCTCTCAGGTCACGCACTGATTCGTTACAGTAACCTGGGATCAGCAGTTTATGCCAAAGAGAAGCTGAATGGATTTGAATATCCACCTGGAAACCGACTGGTCGTAAATTTCGTCGACGATGGCGAGGACCGCAGCGGGTACAGATACACACGCACATACACACGTTTGTGCTAAACACACACAAGGACCAGACGTTAATGTAGGCATGAAGCAGAAGTGCCCTTTAAAGTTAATATATATCCATTAATTAAAGAATTGGGACCAAAAATGCCACAGATAATTAACAGCAACATTTTTCATGTTCACCTTCGATTTGTTGTCAAATATTCATCATGGGGGGGGATGTGACTGTTCCATGTCGGGTGCAGAGATGAAGAAGGAAATTCTCTTTATATAAAAACATTAGTGTCTTGTCCTGTCGTTTTTATCCGTCTGATTTTCGTCTTAATAGCACAAATAAAGTTCTTATTTGTTAGTTCTCTAAAGATTGAAAATGACCATTAAAAACAAACGATCTTTGAGCTGCAAAATGTGGACACATAGTGAAACAGTGTGTCTGTGTTTGTGTGTGTTGCTGTGGGGTGTGTGTAGTCCTGTAGGGCGGATGGCGATGCAGTTTGTCGCAGCACAGATGATGTCTTCAGTGTGGAACGGTCCCTCCAACAGTCAAGTGATGAAACCTCCTGTAAGTTCAGCAAATCGATGCCTGAGTTACAAACTCGTCTCAGATCGACCGGCTCGTCCTCTTGAGTTATTTCCCCACTTTTCCAATTGTCACTTGCGTCGTCTTTGCGTAAGATTAACACTCGCAGACGCCTCTAAAAGCTTTTTTATGGAAGAAAATTAGATTTCTGCTCATTGCTCTTGTATTTCACACATTTATTGCACCTGCACCATCAACAATACAAACTGCCTGTGCAATTTGTTCAATCTGAAAAACGTTATATATTTTATTTGCTGTGGTTTGAGAGACAAAATCCAAACTTCAGAAAACAGACCCGGTAAACAACAAAGTTAATTACTGTTCTGGGTAATTATTCCTCCAGGCCTCTGACACTTTGCAGGGTAAATAATTAATGGAATAAAGTTGGTAATTGCACACACACACACACACACACCACACACACACACCACACTAACCTTGGATGTTTTATACCATCAGGTGTAAAAATGAAAAAATATGAAAGTTGTTGAGTTTTTTTTCTTCTGTCCTCCAGGGTTTCTCCTCCGTCGCTCCATGTCTCGGGTTCAGACAGACGTCAGCCTCCCCCCGATGAAGAAGCTCGCTCCACCTGACAGCAAGACCAAGGAGCGCCTGTTTGTCGTGTTCTCCCCCTCCCAGCTGCCCCCAGATGTGCTGGAGGACGTGTTCTGGTCAGTTCCTGCGTTGTCTGTTAATTTGAACTGTTTGCTCATCAGTAAATAACATATTGTGTGTGTATATACGTCACCAAATGGTCAGAATGATGGTCCATTAACCAGAGGGTGAAGGGTTCAATCGATCACAACTGGAAAGCACAGTCACTGCACATTTGTCTGGATGAGGGCATCAGGCTAAGTGCTCTTCAGTGACGCAGCAGACAATCAGCATTAACAAATGTTCCTGCAGTTCAATTAAATGTTGTTCCTTCCCACTGTGTCTCTCTCTCTGTCACTACAGTCGCTTTGGTTCCCTGATCGAGGTCCATTTGGTTCCAGGAAGGAAAGTTGGGTACATGAAGTACGCAGAGAAACAGGTGAGAGTCTGCACTGATAACAAACAGTAACAAAGATGGAGGTTGTGTAAAGTTTGTCTCCCTAATAAATCCTGCCTGTCCCCCCCCCCCCCCTCTTGTCCGTCAGTGTGCAGACGATGCCCTGGCAGCGCTTCACGGTCGGGTCGTGAACGGGGTGAAGATGAAGGTGATGCTGGCTGATCCTCCCAAAGAGGAGTCGCACAAACGTCCTCGCACCTACTAAGACCTCCGGACAGAACCGAGCGGTAAGTACCACGTTCACTGCTGCAGGGACCAGAATGAGTAACAGCACATTCGGTACCAATGTGTTATTTATTTTTTATATCCCATTTAATGAATCTGGCATTAACGTGTGTTTTGGGTGATGGTTTATGATCAGATAGAGCTCAACCACATGAAAGTACAGATTTAACCTGAGACACATTGAGGACGGAGTGTGAGTCAGGTTTACGTTACTCTATCTCTTTATTCTCTTATCCTGTATTTCTCGTTGCCTCCTTTTTTACAATCCTCCATTACAGTGACAAAGCTGGTTAGCATGTTAGCTTGTTAGCAGGGCTTTTCCTCATCTCTACTTTGATATACTTATCTCTCAGCCCCATTCTTCTTCCATTAGAGGCTGTAGATGTTCATTCTTCTCCGTCCACAGACACCTGTTAACACCTGTGAATCACTTTTACTACCAGTGATGAGACGTCAACAAGTAACTGTTGAGTTCTTTCTCTTCCTGTGAATAACACTGAAGCTTCTTGTCCCCTAGGCGACTGTTGTCATGACACTGACACCTGACCTGACAGACCGACCGACATCAAGTCCTCCTCCTGACCACTGACCCGACCTTTGACACCTGTCTGACCTTACTTCTGGCCCGTGACCTTGCTGCGACTCACTGATAGAACCAGTGCACAGGGAGCGTAAACCTCCCCAGTGTGTGAGAAGCAGCATCATTTCCTGTGTGTAGTCGTCTTTCACCAGTGTCCAGCTTTTTGTGCTTCTTTTATTTTAAGTTCATAGTTTTCAGCCACGACTCTGAGTCTTTTTCAACGCGACTAACTGATGAACAGTAGAACCACAGCAACAGCAGCACGTCTTTTTGAATGCACAGAAGAAACAAGTTAGTTTACTTTGGCAACATTTTCTTTTTGAGAACTTAACGCAAGGAATTGTAAAGCTGGATCTAGACAATCTATTTCAGATCAGGTCTTTATTTTTCCTCTGTTGCTGTGACTTGTGATCTCATGTTGAGCAACTGTGTTTCGTAGATTGTCAATTTTTTCTTTCTGCC
The DNA here is from genome assembly GCA_006182925.3 of Reinhardtius hippoglossoides. Classification (NCBI taxonomy): domain Eukaryota; kingdom Metazoa; phylum Chordata; class Actinopteri; order Pleuronectiformes; family Pleuronectidae; genus Reinhardtius; species Reinhardtius hippoglossoides. The sequence continues at coordinate 22,045,779 of CM031681.1, read as the reverse complement.
TTGATAAAAATAAAAATTAGTTCCTAACACCTTCCTGTCCGTGTCACCTCTTCTTCTGGAGCCTTTTAATATGATTTTTCATCATGTGAACTATAAAAACTGTGTCAGTGTTTTAAGTGCGAGCTGGACTGTCTAGGATCAGCACAGTGGCAGGTATGAATGTGTCTGTGCTTAATGTTTAATAACTTTCTCATACAGTATTATTGATTCAACATGTTAGAAGAAAATGCTTCAATTAAATGGAAATATCTGTCCGTTTTTTGAAGTGAACATGTATCACGTTGAGAGAAGTTCAAATATCATTTCAGGTCGGTGTCGATATAATAATCAGGTTTACATATGAGAACTGGTTCAGGTTTTAGCTGCTGTAGTTTTTCCTCCTGTTCATGAGGTGATTTATTTCTTATCAACATTTCACTAGTCTGTCAGTGTGAGATAATGAGGCTTCATCACACTACCTGGGCAACTGAGGGAGGTCATAAGACTAATTTTAGGAACAACCTACTTAATTGGATCAAGTCACGTTGCTGATGTCTCCTTAGCTTCAGATAACATTAGAATTTTATTGAGGACACACTTAAGAATAAATCTCACTACTCAAAAGTATTTTAATCTTAGTTACTTTAAAATCCCCTGCCTTTATTGCTATACATTCCATGCATATTTTCAAATGTGTTCACGTGATTCATTTCCAACTCGTCACCTAAGATGACACCAGTGAAGTAGTGCTGGTTGGTTACTGCTATGTTCTGTTTGAATAATTAGCAGATCACTCATTTATGATTTCATATCAGTAAATGCCAGTATATATATGTAATTCTGTTAAAGCATTATCCAAGAGGAGACACAGACACACACTGGATGTACAGTAATCTTTTATTTCTTCAGGAGGCAACTCGAGAACATTATTTACAAACCAGGATGGTGATGGGATCTTATGGTTTATCACATAAATCTGCTCTCAGAAGAAATGGCCGCCCTGTTAGAAGCTGTGTCTGGACTTTTCCTTCAAATAAAATTAAAAAGAGCTGCAACTTCAGCAAAATCAATTAGTGGAAAAAAACAATCTTCACTAGTTAGAATGAAAGTGCTTCAACTACAGCTTTTATTTTGGTACGAGAGCAAGTGAAGCTGTGAACAGATTCATTTTGACACGAGCTCTCTTTCAACATCCATCGGTAATGATATTAACTTTATTGAAACTGTTCTGCTCTCAGGTGTGATGCTTTCATTTTGAAACCCTTGTGATGTCTCACTCAGCGAATTAACTATTTATCTGGGATCAGCTTGAGAAGTGCCCGAGGCCTAATTCATCAAAACTAAGTTCAGTTTCGACGGGAGCCAGCGGTGAGCAACAGAACGTGCACAACAGCCCAATTCTCTGATGGTAGGAACGGAGACAGGCGACATTCAGGTGGAGTTGGCCCCGGCTGATGTTGACCGGCCCTGCTGTGAAAATGTGGCCCCCCCGGTGGACTCTGGTCTGGGAGGCAGAGGGGTGAGAAAGGGGCGATAGAGAAAACGGGGCGGAGACGGGCAGTGACGTCATGATATGATCAGGCTTTATTATCGGAGTCTCTGAAATTTAAAATCATTCAAACATCTGGTCTCTGTTGTGAAGCTCCATGCATCCATCAGTCCGTCGCTTTGACACATAGTCCTTCCCAACCTCCACCTCACGCGATGCCGCTCAGTCCTCCAGGGCCAGTGTGTTGAGTTCCTCGTCCAGCTCCTCCAGGTCTTCACCCGTGAACAGGTTCTCATCCACCGGTACATCCTCCTCCTCTTCTTCCTCATCCTCCTCCTCCTCTTCATCCTCCTCTCCTCCTGAAAGGACCGTTGGCCTCAGCGCCGCCACAAGCTCCGTTCATCTGCTCCGCTGTAGACGAGCAAAGAAATAGATTAAAGTTGGTTCAATGTGTGCATCAGAAATACTCATTTTGTAATAAAGGGGAATTCCTGTATTAATGGAACTTTCGGAATCGGTGCAGTTTTCTTACTGTTGTCATCGTCTGTTGGTGCGAACTTGGTCCGAGAGGTGAAGCGGTCCGTGGCTGCCACGGTAATGCCTAATGTGTTGTCGACCTCTTGTGGAACAAAACGGGATACGTCTATGTCCTGGTACTCTGTGGTATCAACCTGCAATAAGAAGATAAACAGCAGGTTCAGAAAGGAGAGTGACACAAGAAATCTTAACACCAATCAATCAATGTAAAACCACACGTGAGCCACACTTGGCCTGTCACACAGAAAACACTGCTCCTGAAAAGCCTGGAGCTCCTTGTCAGCAGTCTGGGCTTTCAATATGTAACACGACGCCCTGGCAGCTCGCTGGGCTTGAACAGCTGTTTACAGTCGGTCAGGAAGCCTCTGGGTGAAGGCTGTTAGAGGAGCGGGTCAGCTGACCAATCAATCACTTGGTTTAACTGACGACACTGTTCAAAAGTGAACCGAGTTCATTTCATCATCACCTCTTCCTGATCATCGTCGTCGTCGTCACTGGCGTAGTGAGTGTCGTCGGCTTCATCGTCGTCATCGTCAACCAGCTCCGGATGGAACTCGAACACCTCGCGTCCACTCACCTACACAGACAGATATCTGGTTAAATCCTCCATTAGCAGATGAAAATGATAAAAAAATACATAAACAGGAATCTTTTGAGAGACACAGATAACAGAGGAACTTACTATGAGTGATTTTCCAGCCTTGAAGTCAGCCTTCTTCTTCTCCATCTCCTCCCTCGCTTTGTCCGCCTGTAAATCAACAATCGTTTAATTGGTCACATTAAGATTCACGATTTAATCCTGAAGACTTGATTTCCACGGGTTCCCACCTTGTCCTGCCTTTTCCTCTTCTTCCAGGCCAGGAAAGTCTCCAGGGTGATTCGAGTCACGTTGGGACCCAGAGCTGCTCGCTGCAGGAGGAGAGACGGACGTCAGCACGAGCCGTTCAGAGCTAAACTGGTTTTTCTAATCGTATTTCTGCTTCCACGCCTCCTTACCTCGTTTTCGACCAGCTCCTCCAACGAAATTTCGTCCTCTTTCTCCTCTTTCTTCTTGTCTTTCTTCAGGACGAAGCCGGGCGGCAGGGCATGTCGGTACATACATTCGCCGCCGCCTCCCGGACACGCCCAGAACCACCCGTACTTATTGTTCTCGATGGCGTCCAAGAAGAATTTACACACCTGCGGACAACACAGAGGACATTGTGTTACATATAAATCTTTCATTTCTTTATTCAATGTTAATTTTCAAGTATTAAACCAGACTCACAATGTGTGTTTTGATTTTCTTCTCAGATTCTCCGTGTTTTTTGTTGATCACCTCCTCCAGCTTCTTCTCATCCCAGTTATCCATCGTGTCTGAGCAGAACACAACAGGAACCATATTAAACACGACCAGTAGAGATCAGCTGCTGAATGTTAAACAGTGTTATCATGTCGTGACCTTTGAATGCTCAATAATAATATTCTGCTGAATAGCTGCTGTACATGACTGTTCCCGTTATATTTGCACTTTGTTCTTAAATGTACTTGCATATAAAACTTGATTTTAACCTCCACAGGGATGTAACAGCTGTATTTATTATTTATGGTGATAACACTCACCACTGAGGCGTATGGTGTATATATGGTGAAATGACCAAGTTGTTGAATCTGGTTTTCTTTTGTAAATTTGAGTAACGCAGATAGAAATACATTTATGTAACTTCCAATGCAGAAATGTTTGTGGCTTCCTGTTGTGAAGTTTATATATTTAACACTGCAGTTGTGCTGCTTGGTGCCGAAGCTGTTTCTAGTAATTTAACACTCAGCTCTCGATGTGTGTGGAGTCTCTGCTCAGCGGGGGGGGGTAAGCTGGATGAGCAGCAGGGTGATACTGAATTTTAAATGGCTTTTAAAGTACAAAGTGTCAGGAAAATGATCTTCCTTGTTCTCTCGTTTTACTAAAGACGAACAAATCCAGTCAACTGACAAACTGGTTTTAATTGGAAACGAATATATTAAAAAAAAGGAAACCGAGCAGGAAACAGGCGTATGTTTGATAATTCCGTCTCCGCCCCCGGTTTACGTTTTCAGCCCTTTCCGTTGACACCAAATCTTCTCAACTGATTTCCACGAAACTTGGAAGGATGGGACACAGGCCCAGAAAGAATTTTTTATTACTTTCTTTGACATTACGAGATGGGGGAGTTTTGACATTTCGACCAATTTCCCAGGGACTAATTCGTGGATCTTAATTTGAAAAAGAAGACACATTTAAGGGACTGATATCTACGAGTGAACGCGAGGGGCCCTGGCCGGGGTTCACCCTCTACTGAGTGACATTCGAGTTGTAAAATTAAATGCCATCAATTCTTTAAACTGTCAGAGGGACGCATTTTTCATTTCAGCCACTTAGACACAAAGTCATGATGCTGATATGTGGATAGACTTAACAACACACTGTACAGTTATACGATGGTGTCACAGACACTGGGCACTAACCTTTCTCCAGTTCTTCATCTCTTTCATCCACGTAGAGACTTCTCTTCTCACATTTCCTCTCCATCGACAGGTCGTGGCTGAACTTGCATTTGTCCCCTTTAGTGCACTGACCCTGCTTGAAGAACGCACACAGCACTGACTTTGGGTCCACGCCTGCAGAGAAGAGGGGATATTTTGTGATTATCTTTTCAGCGAGATCGGTCAATAAAGACGCGATGAAGAGCAAACACAATGTGTGATTAGTTAACAAGTTACTGTTGTGTCACAGCCGTGTGTGTTTGTTACCTTTGGCGACTTTCTGGGCAGTGACTACGGGTTTAAACAGCTCGTTGAGTTCGTCCAAATCTTTCTTCTTATCGGCTTTCTTGGTGGTTCCATCCGCCTGGACCATCACACACAGACACACACACGTTAAATGAGGGATATATCGTTGGGGACAGAGAGCAGAACGTACGACAACAAACCAGGGGACTGAAAACTCATTACAATCTAGTCGACCAGACAAAGAGAGGGAAAGTAATGTGGTGATAGGGTTTGATCTGGGGAAACTTTGAAGGGATGGATAGAGTTGCTCTGACCTGTTTTGCAGATGGTACCCCTTGTTTCACTTGATGAGTAACGTTCTTGATGAACTTCTGCTGTTTGGCCCCTTTCTTGTTCTTCAAACCAAACGTCTTGTCCTAGGGAAAACAACAACAGGTCGAGTAATCATCAGTTTCATGACTTTACCAACAGACGAACAAGAACCAGTTCCCTGCACGTGTTCCCTTTCATTATTACATCAAGCAAACACGAAGGACGAGGGGAAATGCATTTATAGCAGCACAGAGCTCGGAGGCCTCCACGTAGTCAGAGTGAACCTGTACATTATGACTTTAAGGGAAATATTGACCTTCATTATAAAACAGTGCTTCTACATTACACCATTAGATCCTAAAGACAGGCTGCATCAAACCTGTGACACGATCACAGCCCTCAGGTGTGACGGCTGCTGCTTGGTTTATATAAACAACTCCCGTCATCACACAGTCTGACGTGCATCCAAATTTAAACCACGCAGCCTTAACATAGACATTAAACGGTGCGATGAAGGAATTTACAGCTGTAGCACCAGTGTGATACAGTTGTGTGTTTGACACACAGCTCCTGGTGTGTGAGGACTGTGAGGTGTGTGTGTGTGTGTGTGTGGACTGTGAAGTGTGTGTGTGTGTGTGAGGTGGACAGATGATGCAATGTTTCTATTCTACGTGGTAGTTGCCTCTGGTGTCAGGTTAAAAAAACCACATCTGCACCAAATCTTGTTTGATTGTTTACTGGAGCCACAACTTTCACGTCACACTGATTTAATGTGGTAACTCTTAAGGTGAGAATATCCACCGGTTAATACACATCTGTAACAGCAGTTCACTAAAAAGTTGTAATAAGCAGTTTTCCTGTTGATTTTCTCCTTTATACTCACTTATTAATAATATTTACAGAGTATTATCTCCATTTCCCAGTGAACCATGTAGTTATATTCAGTTAAAACCGCGTTATTAGACTAAATGCAGTGCAATACGAGGCTGTAGAGAGCTGACAGGTCTGTGGGGTCTCACCGGCACCGGGATCAGAGGGTTTCATTCGGACCTGGTGATTCCTCACGAGGTTTAAACTCTGGGAACTTTTCTAAACACTTAACTTTTCACATCATCGTCAACTCGGCGCTGGAAACTAATTCCCTCATGTGTCCCGAGGGCCGATGGGAACCAGGACCAGGCCCCGGCTCCACTCGGGTCAGCTCCATTTAACACGCGTCACACAACCCGGTCCATTACAGTGAACAAGAACCAGATACATGAAGGTACTGGTTCCGAGTCCAGCTGCAGACTTTAAGGCTCATTAGCTCCACAGGGATCCGAGCCTGTGCGGCGGCGGCTCGGCCCTGTTAGCAGCTCGGCCTCCTGACAGCTGCTAGCTCCCTCAATGTGAACTTATGATGATTTTAACTTCTTCCAACAGGAAACTGGATCAATATATAAAAAGTTTAAAAACACTGACAGCCGCTCGGAAACCATCTTTAACTTCGCGGTTCGCTCGCGAGGACTCGTGTTAGCTTCGGTCAGAGAGCGGCGAGCTAGCTGCCCGGCTAGCTGCCCGGCTAACTGCCCGGCTAGCTTCCCGGCTAGCCACCGCCATGCTAACACTCGTGTACTTGTCTCTCTACCTCAATGATCTTCTCCTTCTTCTTCTCCTGGGTCTTCTTGTTCCCCCCGACCGGGACGGGCTTCTTCGGGGGCATCTCGGCTCCGGTTCACCTGCGTTCAACCAGCGATGTTAATTCCAACGTGCAGTTTGCTGAAGGGACGTCGCCTCCACATTTAGCACGTTTAGCCAGATGTTGCTACCGAACCTCCGCGGAGCAGCTCCGACCACACATGTGAGCCGGGGACGTCCGGTGACGGCATCGCGTTCACCGAGGGGCACGACGGGTAGTGTAGTCCGTTCTGGGGCCTTCTGCAAAAACACACACACACACATGCACAAGTTGTAATTAGTTGTTTCATGGAGCCTCATTTCATATTCATATTTAGATTCAGGTTTAAATTCAGATTTAGGTTCAGGTTCAGGTTTAGGTTTAGATTCAGATTCAGGTTTATATTCATATTCATAATCAGATCAGATCAGATCAGATATAATTCACATTCACATCAGATTCAGATTCAGATTCTTTTATTCACATTCAGATCAGATTCACATTCAGATTCAGATTCAGATTCAGATTCAGATTCTTTTATTCAGATTCAGATTCAGACATCCCACAAACAACATCCAATAAGATACGTGTCAAAAAGCACAGGTCAACAAACAAACAGAAATCAGTGAAAGACAACAAGATCAAGATTAAGGAGGTAAAATGAACATCTCATTAAATCGAGTTAATTTAAAAATAACTAAAACCAAATAAAAGTATCCAGATCAGAATAAAGAAATTGTTGTTTTAAGGACTGTTTTTAAATATGGGCGACAGATTCAAAGAGCCTGATCTCCTCAGGCATCCCACCGTCTCCGGGCTCTGAAGGAAACAGCACAGTCACCTTTGGGCTTCAGCTCAGACTTAGGGACAGATAACAGAGATTTCCCCCGAGGATCTCAGGCAGCGTGTTTGGTCACAGAGCAGCTCGGAGAGAAGGGGGGGGGGTGCCAAACCAGACAGGGACTAGACAGTGATCGGAAATATATATAAAATCAATTAAGTCATTTTATTGCAATATTAGTAATTCTTTTGAGATCTGAAGTCGTCTATTTTGAGATGTTAAGTCATTATTTGAGTTACAACCCCCCCCCCCATTCCTCCACCCGCTCCTGTCCTTTATTTGCCCTATTTTATATTTTATTCTATTTATACTGTGTTTTAATGTCAAAGATGAAAGATGGAGCCTCGGGAAATCAAGACACCATTGTTATTATGCGAGAGAGGCTGTACAATATATAAGATAACACAGATAAACATTAATAAGCCAAAAGCCTATGTAAGGAAAAAACAAATATATATTATATATTTATAAGGATGATATCAGAGAATTGTTATATCACAGAATGATGCTCAGTGTTATAGTGTTATAATTTTATTTATATAATTTTGGGCTACTCCACAGGAAGGGGGGGGGGGGACTCGTGGGGTCTGTTACTCGGGCTTCTATGTCACTACTTTGCAGTTTGGGTGTCTGACCGCTGGATGTCAGTGTTGCAGTGTCTGTGAGAAAAGAGGCTGACGAGAAGCGAAGAAGAAGCAGGATTCCAGCACATTCCCTGAGAGGTCAGAGTCATGACCAGCACGTGTTCAACTTTAAACACCTGAATGGAAATACAACTCAAGTTTATAAATGGTTTTATGAGAAAACACTCTCGATGATGGGCTGTTTCCCTCAGTTTGGTAGATTTCATAATGAAGTATGGAGTTATGAGCATGAGATTATTACAGAGCCACTTACCTGCACAATTCCTTGAAGTCTACCAACCATGAAATTGTTCTTTTTATTGACATGTTCACATCTTATTTTCACAGATTAAATCTATATGTTCAATCTGAGCTGCTTGCAGTGACCACATGATTTAGATCTGAGAGTTAAAAGAACCCCAAATGGTTTTATACAGTAATAATAATAATAATAATATAAACCTTATTTATATAGCAGCTTTACAAAGAGGGTTTACAAAGTGCTTCGAGACATTTGCACGATTGCATTCTCACTAACAGAAAGAATTAAGACAGCATTGTGTAAAAGCAGTAAATACAAATAAAGAGAATAAAAGCCATAAAACTCAATAAGACAACATCAGAGACACGTCTGTAAAAACAGGTTTTAAGAGGTGATTTACAAGGAAGTCAGTGACTCTGGGAGGTTTATCTCCTCAGGCAGGATGTTGCTGATCACAGAAGCACGATCAACCTCCACCTGAGGATCTAAGGCTGCAGCCACATCACGGAGCGCTTTCAAAACTGATAAGGAAAATCACAAAGTCAATTCTAAAGCAAACATCCTAACGGAGAGAGAAGCCAGGAACGATGTGGTGAAACTATTAAAACCAGTAAGACACACAAATACACTATTAAGAAAACAAATCGTGCCGCAGAACCCGGAAAGTGATGCGACGGGAAACTATGAGAAAAAAGAGGAAAATAATTGTCCTGAGCATAAAACGGTTGTTAGAGAAGCAGCATCTGGCGGCTGCACATAAGGCCGCTCTCATTGCCTCTGTTTAACAGTCTGATTGTATAGGCTGCTGGTCAATTAAGACACCCCTGGTAGGACTTTGATTGCCTGAGTATTGGATGACATTTCAGACGTATCTGGAAACGGCGTAGGTTGTTTGTGCTTTGGGCGGGAAATTAGGGGGAAGGCAGAGGAAACAACAACAACAACAACAACAACAACAACAGCAGCAGCAGCAGCAGCAGCAGCAGCAGGACTGCAGTCGTTTTTGCAGAACTTCTATGAAGAAGAAAACCCCCCCCCCCATATTTTTTTTACCAGGAGCGTGTGATCGTGTCACGGCTGCAGGCGCAGAGACGACCAGCCGGGCTTTCACCGCTTCAGCTGCTGATTCAACTTGATTTAATTAGATTTCATTTAAGTTACTAATGTGATTTCATTTGGCACATTTGACGCGTGTGGCCTTCGTCCACATCGTGCTCCGGTTCATCGGACAGTTCACGATGTGTGTGTGTGTGTGGGTGGTGTCGTGTGTGTTGGGTTGTGTTGGTTGGTGTGGTGGTGTGTGTGTGGTATTGTACGTTAGATTTTGTGAGGACACATATATGAGCTAGAACTCAAGAGTGATCGACACCTTTCAAACGGCTTTTTTGAGGGTTAAGACTTGGTGTTTAGGGTTAAGTTAGAAAATAGGGTCAGGCATTAGTTTGATGGTTAAGTAGTAAGGTAAGGTTAAGTCTCAGGAGAAATGTATACACCGATGAGCCAATGTCCTCACTAAGATAGAAGTACAAGGTTCTGTTTGTGTGTGAGTGTATTACTCATATTGTGAGGACCTGAATCTGTTTACAGTCACATTGTGAGGACAAAATCAAGTAGATGATAACATTTTAAGTTGAACAGAAGGTTAGATTTAGGTTAGGATTAGGTTGAGGTTAAGTTCATGTTAAAAAGTTAGGTTAGGTTAAGGTTGAGGTTAGGTAAGTAGTAACTATGGTTAAGGTTAGACTAAGTCTCCAGGAAATTTATGTAAGTGAACATAATGATCTCTGAAGTCATGGAGACACGAGTGTGTGTGTGTGTGTGTGTGTTGTGTGTGTGTGTGCGTGGCAAACTACTGTACGCAGTCACAAGCCAAAATGGGTCACACACGCCTGCTCCTTTCAGGCTCTCATTTGCTCTTGTGTGTTTTAATGAGCTTTGGTTTTTCCAGGGTATAAGCGACAACAGTTTTGGTTCCCAAATAATGGCCGTGCTAGTGAGTGTGCTTTAATGAGTCCCACAGTGAGACAATGAATTTACTCAGTATCCTCGGCTGCAGACGTGTTACCAGGCGGGGTATCAGCTCGCTCTCGGCCGTATGTGCGTCCGCTCATGTCAGCGTTGGTGTATGGTTTCATATAACACCTTTGTCATGCACGACGCCCTTCCACCTCGCAGCTCACTCACAGCTGACACATTTGAGAGTGTGTATAATAACCTACCCCGACTCAACTCCCGACTACATGGCTGAAGGCGAGTTTTTAAGACAACAGGGTTAGGGTAATATCGCCTGGAGCAACTTTCTCCCCGCTCCTCTCTTCCTCTCCGTCTGTGAGGGCCTGTGGTGTGGAGAGCAATTCTAATAAATCACTCTCTCTGCTGCGAGACCATTTTCCCCCCATAACGCCTCCTTCATATAGTCACAAACATCGATCGCTTCTGCAGAGGGCATGCATGTCATGTGCGCACACACACACACACACACACACACACACACACACACACACACACACACACACACACACACACACACACACCTGCAGATGGAAAGAAAACATCTCCTGCCTAATTAGCAAAGCACAACAGTTGATCTTCTTCTTGCTGTGGCATTCGAGAAAACCTCTTCCAGTCCAATTCGATCTGAGCAGTAACGGAAGGTGTCCTTGTATCCCCCCCCCCCCCCCCCCCCGTCTTGCTCGGGCCTCCTCCGGCTTCCAAGGACGAACCGCAGCACCTCGTCTGGGCCGCTGACGGCCGAGCGGTCATCGGCTGTCAACTTCTACCCGTCAAACGGAGATCACCTCCAGCCGGGTCCACCCAGGCCACTGTGGATGGAAAACAAGACTTCCCATCACCTCACCTGCGTCTCCCCCTGCACGCCACTGAGATCTCAGCCTGATGGTCCTTGAAACGCAGGAGTTATTACCTGCACCAGTTTCCAATGGCGTTGTTTGTATGTAAGCAGCATTACACAAGAATTACTCAACAGATTTCCAGAAAACGTTTGAGGAAGGACGTGTTACGGGTCAGGGAAGAACCCATTAAATATAGATGTGGATCCTGATCGGGGGGGATCCAGGGATTTTTTTATCACTTACATGGCGAGTGTCATATTATTTTTCAGAGCTGCACAGAAATGCAGGCAAATAGAAACAAGCTGCAAAAATATTTCATCAAAAACAAACAGGCTTGTACAAAGTAGGAAGGCAGGAGGTGAAACTCAAAGCAGAGCAGGAGCTGGAGGAGCTGGAGGAGCTGGAGGAGCTGGAGCAGAGCGCACAGGAGCAGGAAAGCTGAAGCTGGAGGATCATGGAGGAGCTGGAAGGAGTGGAGGAGATGGAGGAGCTGAGGAGCAGAGGAGCGGAGGAGCTGGAGGAGATGGAGGAGCTGGAGGAGCTGGAGGAGCAGGAGGAGATGGAGGAGCTGGAGGAGATGGAGGAGCTGGAGGAGCTGGAGGAGCTGGAGGAGATGGAGGAGCTGGACTGAACCGACATGACGAAGACAAAGAGAAGCACAGAGGCTAAACCTCAGGGGAGGAAGGGATCATTGAACAGGTGCAGACGACCACAGGGAACAAGACGTAGAGTGAGACGCTCAAAGAAGAAGCTTCTAAATCAAATAGGAAATAATGTCGATCAAAACGCGAGATAAATCAAAAGTTCATCACAGGTATAGTCCACGTTACAGAAGGAGCACTTGGTGTGGATTCAGATCAAGGGGGCGGATCCAGGAATGTTTTTTCTTTAACAATGACCAAATTTTGTTTTAAACATATATTTAAATAGCGGCAGTGTATCTCCATATAAACAAACAGCATCTGCAGATTGAGAGCATGTGATCAACTGCTGTTTCAAACAATGAACTTTGAACCTTAATAGACACTTTACAAAAGCTGAAGTAAACATCTTTAAATCAACTGTCTAAGTTGCATACAAATGATGTAAAATCTGGCGAGTAACATATAAGAGCGAAGCAAATTTCCTATATCTTTAGATAAAGAGCAAGTGAAGGATTGGAGGAAAAGAGTCCTCCATCTCTTCCTCATCGTAAGTGCTCTTAGAAGCGGTCAAGTGATCTAATCCAGTTTAGTAACTTGCTCCACTACACTACCGCTCAGGAGAAGAGTTTGTAAAATCCAGATCCTGTGATTCTAAAGTGGTTTCATCACAGGACTGTCGGGCCTCGGCGACGTTCTGGTTTTTATGCTGAATTTGATGTAATTCCCTCTCTAATTTTATTCCCACGTTCCCCCTCAACCTGCCCTGTCTACGTTTACTTTACACGATTCCCCACAACTCCCAGAGAACGGGTGTGTTGTATCAAGCTTTGAGTTGTCGTGTTGAGGTAATGAGCAGTAGCAGGCGAGGCAGTGATACCGACAGCGGGAGAACACGCTGTTTTCATCTGAGAAAAGGCGGAATGTATCCTTTTACAGATAGCGCTACACAACTCTGCTGGATGCATTGTGCCGCGGTCCCTGGAGGCGACTGTCGGTGGAGAGATGTTGTGTACTCCTCCTCGCTGGGTGGATTTCTTTTTCTCCTCGTGTGATGGTTGAAAGTCGGTGGAAAATGAAGAGCAGCGCTTTGCTCCACAATCCCGAGGGACCGACACCAAAACACGATGTTTAGCCTATTGTTGATGATTCAGATAGAAGTACAAAAAAATTGGTGCTGCCTTTTCTTAGCTGTTTTCTACCATCGCTGCTGCGCTGGTGATATCCATAATGTGCAGTTATCTGGAGGAAAACAGCCCCGAAGAACAAAATGGACCCAGAAATGTGATTTCTTTCTATTTTTAAAACAATGTTAAACTGTATTCAGGAGGATTTGTCTTTAACTAGCTGTCCCATTATTCACTCAGTGCCGAGAAAAACATGTTGACTCCTTCTCACAATTGACTGGAGCTGTTTGTAAACCTTATTACTGTCAGTCATAAGTGCTGCCACCAATTCATTTCGGTGGAAGCTCTGGCTGCACTGATGATTGAGTTTTTTTATTGCTGTATATTCAGCTGTTGACTCCCCGAGGGGCTTTATCAACTCATGCTTGTGTTTTTTTCTGTGGTTTTACTTGTGTTCCCTATATTTCATTCCGTTCCCACTGAGCTTTTACTCCATCTGCAAACCGTATTCATCTCGGGGAACAATAAAGATCGAATTGAACTGCACTGAGTCATTCAGGGAGGGACGGCGGGGGGGGGGGGGGGGGGGTTTGCTGGCTGATAACTGGAAACAATGGGAACATTATTGAGGGAGGTCATAACACAACAGAAAACAATCTCGCTGCACGGTCCATTTAGTTGCTGCTCTGGGCTTTCGATGAAACCACACGATCGTAATTAGCGCACAGAGTCAGCGGAGGACGAGGAGTCCTGCAAGTGCTCGGAAAAAAACCTGATATATGAACACGTACAGTACGGAGGATGCTTGAGAAGATGGCGTCACAGCGGCGCAACTGGATTGCTCCATTTCGAAGTGGTTCCTTCGAATGCTGCAAACAAATGCTTCCATACCTGAGGGAACAAAGGCTACGACGGGTGCATCCCTCCCGGCCTAATCTATCCCAGGATGCATTGCGCTTGGGTGATGAGCCATTGTTCAAAGTGGTAATGGCGCCCGCAAGCGAAGAGAAGTCCCGATCCTTGAGAATCAGGCTTCAACTCAACAGAACCGCGAATGGTTAAACAATCATGAGGCATAAAAAGTTGCTCGTAGTGTCGAACTGCAGCTCTGTTGCCTGGCGACAGCAATAAGGGCGGGACGAGCTGGTGACGCCAATCAGGGAAATCCTCTGTAGACCCGATCATCTCACTTCCTTCAGCCTTTGCGGTGTACGCGGCCCACAGAGACCCTGGATTTAGAAATTCAAGGGTGTATTTTTCCAGTGAGTTTGGTTTTAAATCCGTTATTTTATGATATAACAGGGTGAAATGTCAGGATCGAAAGACAAAGCCGACCAACGAGGACCTCAATACTATGGCTCCACTTAATTCACAGTCTATGATTCAAAACTGTAGAACCTTGGGAAGTGTGCGTTGGTTAAGTTTTCATTTCATCGCTCGTACATGAAGTATTTGCAGTATTTTGCTGCTTGAAGTTGACATGAGGTTTGTGTGTTGTGATTGAAATGAAGGAGAAACCACAACCAAGCGACGCACTGAGCTCTGTCGGATTAAAGATGGCCACGTTCGCTTCCTCTGCAAGAACCACGGGAATCCAAGAAGGGCTCGACGCAGCTGAACGTTAAAAAACTAAACTTTGAAGATCATCTGACACGACTGAAAGCTGCAGAGCAACGACTGAATGGAGCTCGGCTGAGACTGGTTTCTCCCCGGGGGTTTTCAACAAGTCAACAAATGAGGTTAGAGCAAGAACAAAAAAGGAAATTTTAACATCTGTAAATATCGACAAACCCCATCTGCTGATATTATCGTAATATCCAGAGTAGCCACCGACTGGATCTTGTTGGGAGAGTGTTTCGGTAAAGATCCCCCCCCTGGGTTAAAAAAGAATTAAACTAAACATGATGTCAGACTCAAAGATGAAAAATAATGAAAGACTGTCTCCTACATGTGAACGGTTACGTGATGGATTTCCATCGCCGGGGTATTCCCTCATATCAGCCCCTCGTCAAGGCTACAGGAACGTCTCCTAGATTAGATTACGTTTGACAGATAACTAAATCTCTTCACATTAAAAATGTATATGTAGTCTCCCTGTTGAATGCGGCGCTCCTTCATTATTGATAGCGAAAGACACAGTTAAGACTCATGCACCAAAACACTGCTGAGCCGCCCTCTTCTGCATTCGGGGGGGCGAAGGACGTGTTCGGGAACCGCTGCAGCGAGGAGGAGAAGAGAACTGGACCTCACGTTTTGTTTTTTTTTGCGTGTGAGATTATGAGGACAGATTACAAATGACCGGAGAGAGATAGACTCCTTCTCTTCAATAAAAAAATTAGACGTCCAAGCACTTGAAGTGAAAAAGATAAATAAATATATATCTCCCGCCTACCAGCAGATGATTGCTGGCAGTGAAGCTCGGCAGCGTTAGAGTTAAGAGTCGTGTCACGTTCGCTCGGGCAAATTGTCACGATTTAAGGACTTAATAAAACGTGTTTCTGAAATATTAACAGATGAATTTCAGACAGTGAAGACAAATTTATTGCGGCTTGAAATGAAACCTGTAAATCAGCCTCAGATCCGCGACTGGGGGCCGGGGGTTATTGCCACTAAAAGAGCACAGATGAGCATTTCACCTGCTGTCACTCACAGCTTGTCGGGGCCTCGCAGGCATGCCCGTCTTTTAATGTTCCTTTGTTTTTATTAAAGCAGCGGAGGATCATTTACACACATAAACTGTGAGTGGAAACTTTGAATAAATAAAAAGGGGGGTCGTCCCTCTTTGCGGAGTCCAGTCACGTCCTGCGGGAAACAGCGCGCAGCTCAGTTCCGACTTCTTTTGATTAGAGTTGAAATGAACTTCGCTTTAATGATGCGAGCGTTTCAGTTAAGATTTGCAATCAGCCAAATGGCTTCAGTTTAGAACAACTGAAATAAACCAAATAATTAATTTGGAGACGTCGGTGCGGCGCTGAAAGATTAATTTTGAGAGCGGTAAAGAAGTAAATGATTCATCTGAGCAGAAGTGGAAGCAGCTTAATGTTGAATGGAAGCAAGTGATTCATTCAGAGGAGTCGGAGCTAACTGACTCCGGCCAGTTTCACCGGGAAGTTAAAAATAGACTTTCTGTGGTTAAAGAAGATGACACAACACACACCACAACACCAAGCACCCACAGCACACACACATTCACTCACACACACACAACCGCACAATGTGTACACAACGCACTCACGTCACACACACACACAACACACACAACACACACACACACACACACACACACACACACACACACAACACCACACACCACCACATCACCACTCACTCACACCCTCATCAAACACACAACACAACATCACAGCCACTACACTCACTCACTCACACACATCATCATCACACCACCACACCACCTCACTCACTCACTCACTCACTCACACTCACCACCACTTACACATTACTCACACTCACCACACACACACACACTCACACTCACTACCACCCCACATTCACTCACACTCAACACAAGACACTCACACCACTCATCACCACACTCACACACACTTGTTACACATCACAGCACCAACACACACACACACACACACACACACACAATGAGGATACACAGACCTCTGAGCACCACAATTACATTTTCTGGATTTAAATAAAGAAAAGAAAAGAAAAAACTCGCTTACACACACTTTCTGTCACTACCTCTCTCTTTTGTTCTCTCACTTGCTGACACACAAATACACACACAACGTTCTCTGACACAGCCCCACTCCCACACACACACACACACACACACAACACACAGACACATACACTCTCTCGTGCTCCGGCTCATGAATTAAAGAGCAGAGCTGGTCCAGGGGGAAGAAATTATTCAGGCAGATCTGCTCTCCGGAGTGGGAGGTAGGGAGGAGAGAGAGAGAGAGAGAGAGAGAGAGAGAGAGAGAGAGAGAGAGAGAGAGAGAGAGAGAGAGGAGAGAGAGAGAGAGAGAGAGGAGAGAGAGAGAGGAGAGAGGAGGGGGGGAGAGAGAGGAAGGGGAGTTGAAGATGGAAGGAAAAAAGAGGAGAGAGAGGAGAGGATGATAGGAAAGAAAAAGGCCGTTAATAAGGAATGCAGTTATTTGACATAGAGTGCGATCAAACCCCCGATGGCATGCTGTGTGTGTGTGTGTGTGTGTGTGTGTGTGTGTGTGTGTGTGTGTGTGTGTGTGTGTGTGTGTGTGTGAATGCACTCTTCATTGATTGTGCGTGTATAATGGATGTGGGGGGCATGTATCATTTTCTCTGTCTATTCATGTTCTCTATTTGCCTCAGTGTGAGCATTGAGATGTGTGTGTGTGTGTGTGTGTGTGTGTGTGTGTGTGTGTGTGTGTGTGTGTGTGTGTGTGTGTGTGTGTTAGAGCGACACTTTTATGATATCGGACGACAACACACTTTGCATTAAAACAGGCGATAAAAGATGTTTTTCCCGTCCAAACCCCCCCGATGAGGTGAAAATTAAAGGTGGACTGATAAACCTGCTGAACTTTCATCTTCTATAATTACAGATTCCAGAGGCTCATTTAAGCCAAAGCACGAAAAGAGATACGTCCATTTTTATACATATGCACGGTTGTGAAACTATTTATCCACTAGGGGGCAGTGCAAAGTTGCGAGTTTTTGACAACAACAAACACGTTGTTGCGTCGTAATCCCGATGACAAACATAATCTGGCAAAACTAGTTTGTTGACTGATGAATTTAAGCAAGTGGTAAACTCTGTTTCTGCTATATCAATAAAAATTGTAAGTATAAACTACATTTTGATGCCGTAGCCGGATGTCAAACCAATTCTTTACTACGCTGCTTTTTGTGATAGTTTAATATTGAATAATGCTTCATATTTGATAATGTTATCCTATATTTAGCTTTTAAAAGTCATTTTTAAAAAGTGACTGGTGAAATGTGGAAAAGTAGAAAGTAACACATCACGTAAATACTTCAGTGAGTTGAAGCCTGAGAGCGACAGTGAGACCCCACCTGAACCAATTAGACTGAATATATAATACTAGAACACGAGCGGACCGCTGACATAGACGAGGCCGTGTTAATATTAATATCATGTTAATATTAATATTATATATGCTAATGTTTTACTCTCTTGTGATCACAAATACAATAATGACTCAGAGTGACCAACACAGCTGATTTAACTGCTGACTCACATTTTATGAATTAACAAATAATGAAACAAGAACATTTCCAATATTTTATTCCTGCAACACCTCGACATAAGACTGTATGATATTCTAAAGGCTTTTCACACTAATCCAGAAAACTGAAATAAGGATTTATTTCCCTCATGTTGAAGGTCGATCATATTTCTTATTCTTATTCTAATCTCTTATTTTACATAAACCAGTTCCAAACACATCTTCATATATCCATTACTACAGTTCATCTCCTATCACGAGACAGGCTTTGTACTTGTTTTTGTTTCCTGAGTGAATGACGCCGTGTTAGTTTTTTTTGTTCATATTTTAAATTATAAAAGTTTCTGCAGTTGTTTCCCTCTGTGAATCCTGACGTTGTGAAACAGCGCCCCTCTGGGTCGTAACGGCAGACTCGTATTAATCTACGGGTGTGGTGAAAAGGGGTATTGCACTGCCCCAGTCGGGTTACCTGCAGGAAACAGGTGAAGTTGCAGCTTCAGAACATGAGTCCAACAACCTCCACCTGTCTGTGCCTCCACCTGTCTGTGCCTGAACCTCCACCTGTCTGTGCCTCCACCTGTCTGTGCCTCCACCTGTCTGTGCCTGAACATCCACCTGTCTGTGCCTGAACATCCACCTGTCTGTGCCTCCACCTGTCTGTGCCTGAACATCCACCTGTCTGTGCCTCCACCTGTCTGTGCCTCCACCTGTCTGTGCCTCCACCTGTCTGTGCCTGAACATCCACCTGTCTGTGCCTCCACCTGTCTGTGCCTCCACCTGTCTGTGCCTCCACCTGTCTGTGCCTGAACATCCACCTGTCTGTGCCTCCACCTGTCTGTGCCTGAACATCCACCTGTCTGTGCCTCCACCTGTCTGTGCCTGATCTCAAACATCCAGCTGTTTGTGTCTGATATTAACACCTCCAGCTGTGATCTGTGTAATATATAAATATTGTTATTTATAATATAAAATAATACTTGACATTGATATAGACTTTTGTTACATTGAACTGAATAAACTTGAAGGATCTTTATTCTATTAGTATTTACTGTCTATGGTCGAACTACATCATCTAACCCTACGTTCTGTATGTGTGCGACACTTCAGGACTGAGAACAGACAAACTCTGTGATGCACCGCGAGCCGTCTTCATGTTTAATGTTTCACGTGAAAGAGCAAAATGCAAATGCAGCTTTTTGAACATTCATGAGGAGAGAGAGAGAGAGAGAGAGAGAGAGAGAGAGAGAGAGAGGCTTCCTCCTCGAGTGCCCACCGTGAACCTGCTGCTGATGAAGAAGTGATCACAGCCGACGGGCTCCTCAGCGAGATCACAGGTACGACTCACAGACGGAGATTGTTAGAGTCGTGAAATCGACTAATAGATATTTTTCTTTAATCGTCTTTTATTTTTCTCCTTTGTGTCTAAAAGGAGACTTTACTCCACTGGAGCAGAGTTTAATCTCACACCTCACGTCTCAGTGAAGTAAAGGTCACTGCTTCATACATGTTAAAATCACATGATGAGATTTATTAATAACACTTGTCACAGGTTTGATTTATTCCCAGATACATACTCTTTTCTATCACACACTATTCATACAACATCAGTAGTTTGTAGGATTCAGTATCTTCCACAGAGCGGAGGAGCCGGGGTTCAAACCACCGACCCCTCTGGTTAGTGGACGACCCTCTCTGCCTCCTGAACCACAGCCACCCAATGTCATATTCATTATATACTTTATTAATATCATATATTTGATCCTTTTGATGACACTTTAATCACATTTTGAGTGTGAGTAGTTTCTGGGCTGTGGGTTATTAGATTTAAATAATAATACAACTAATAATTTAATAATCTCAGTTATTTAATGATTTACTGACCAATGTCGTCTCAGAAATATCAAACGAATCCGCTCACTCATAGATGATGGTTTTAAAAATCGCCTCTTTTTGATGAAGCAGTAATTTTATTTTACAAGGAGATAAAATGAAGAAACGTTGTAAAAACCTTTGCAATTTGAAATATAGCTTGAAATATATCGGCGAATAATTTTCTTTTTACGCGAACTGATTAAATTGTTTCAGCACTAATTTACAGTAGTACTTTTATTTAAAGGAATAAATCACGGTTGAAATAATAAACCATATATGGAGTTGGGTTAAAATATGACAAATCACAGGAAGTAAAATATTTCCATCTGTCTTTTTAATATCTTTATTGATCACGATTAATCACCGTGAATATGTTAAGACTCGACCACTGAGCTGCAGTTGCACCTTAAGTAATTGTCCATTGACTGTTTCCTTTAGTTTCTCATTCACAGAGTGTGACAGCAGCAGAAGACTCACAGTGACGGAGGCTAAACGACTTTAAATATACTTTCTCGATGTGGTTCCTCCTGCTCAGAGTGGTTTTCCTACACAAGCTCAAGGTTGGCAGCTTTTTATTTCTGTAGCTCTCAGAATTAAAATGTGCAGACGTGGGTGGGGGGGGGGGGGGACATTCCTGTTGGAAAGTATGACCCTGGGCCCAGAGTGAAATACTATTACATGTGTCTGCTGCGTCTGTGCACAGTTTGTCCTGGAAGTGTTGTTTTCTGTCTCCCATGCTTTTAAAATAAATGTAAGTGAGTGCAGGTCCCCAGAGCAGCTAATACCGAGATGATTACTCCCCCACTCCCGCTGAGGAGCGTTAAAGTGTCCTGCCAATGCTCCGCACAACATTACATCCATTATTGCCTCTTTCTAATCTCCTCTTGCTTGTGTTATTCTCCCAGAACCAGTTGTTCTTTTGAAAACCTCCCCTCAGCAGCCACGATCACGCCGCCCTTGACGGAAGGCATTTCACCTCCAGCGGCTCCACACTGGGCTGAGCCGGGCTCCACGTCCACAAGCGGATCTGCACCATCAATATCCGGTGATCGCTATTGGCTAAGTAAAACCCTGCCAGATCAATTTTCACGTGGAAACCCCAGGTCTATAAAAACACCTACTCTACTGTGTTAACTACACAAAATGCACAATTGGTAGTTGGATTGAAATCTCCCCATCGCTGAGTAGAACAAACGCAGCTCTCCGGGTTAAAAACAGTTGCTTTGCATCTATTTAGCAGCTGAACAGTTTCCCTGATGAGCTGCTGCTGGTTCAAACCTGCGTTTAATCTCACCGCCGAGGGTTTTCTGCAGCGCGTTGTATCGGATCGCCTCGGCTGAAACGAAGAGCGGCTGCAGTTTAGTGGAAAACAAAGCTTCAGGCAGAGGCAGCACAGGTGCTTTACATCGATTTCCTGTGTAGGATGATCTTCTGGGCCGTGGTGAGATGTTTAAGGTTTTCGGTTTGACTCTGATTCAGCTACAGTTGGAATTTAAATCCCCACGTTCCCTGGGTTCATTTCCCCCCCGTTTGAACTCCCTGCAACTTATGGCACTTGATATTTACTCAGGGTTTTAATATCACCATTCTTTCATCATGATGTAATTTCCAGTACAGCAGCTGCATCTATTGCACGTCCGTCCTCCGTTGCTCCTCCTGAGGTTTCTTCCATTTGAATGTGAAAATTGTCTCTGGTGGAATTTTTTTGGGTCGTTAAACAAATCAAAGATCTTTTCTCTCGCTTTGACTAACTGTTGTCATTAGGAAAAGGTTTTGGCTTTGGTAAATAAACTGTGGTTAAGGTGTCGTTAACGCTGTTGCCTCCGAGGGACGTGGCCCCAGGATTTAAACAAAGTTCCTGTTTTAACCCAGAGCTTCACCATAGAGTTGTCCCATCATAAAACATTTTGATTATTCAGCTTTGTCCCCCCCCCCCCCCCCGATGGGAAACGTCAGGTCAGGAAATGCGATCATTGCATTTTGATTTTAAATCCGTAGAAACCTGTTGTGCAGGTTGTTGCCCCAAAAATAAAATAAAATAAATACTGATCCCTGATTCAATGTGGAAAAACAATTCTAGAGGAGATGAGTTTTTAACATCACCAGCATCTGTACAGTGTGTACTTCGGAGTGTGCGGTTTGCAAACAGTCGTCGGCGAAAGTTTCTCAAAAACTAAAAACAGAGTCGTTCGGATTCTTCCGTGTTTTACAGTCAACCGCTGACCCTGATTGATTTATCTGCCAAAGACAAACTTTACGGCCTTTTTCCTGCTAACAGGCTGTAATTTTGGACCTCGCCTGTTTCCATGTAAGAGTGTAATTAACGTGTCTGGTTTTATATCGAGGATAATAAAAAATAAATATCAGTTGCTCTTGCGGTATAAAGGGGCTCAGAGAGGACACAGTCGGACTGACGTGTGGTTAAATGAGGCCGGATACAAAGGAGAGGGCAGGAGGAAGTGACCCCTCACGTTATCATGTCTGAAAGAGCAGACACACACACAGACACACACACATGCGTGCTCCGACGTGTGCTGCATATGAAATGTGGTGTACAATGGTTTGTGTTTGATCCTGTCGGTACACAGAGGTGCGACAGCTGAGGTACATGACAGCTACATGTTCTGTTATTCTGGACAAGAGCTTTTTCTTCCGCTTGTCTGATTTCATCATTCGTGACACGACCAGTCCGCTCGTCTTTCCGTTTGGTTTGTTAAGTGCTGATGTTGTTTGCGATGATTACTGTCTGCGTACGCAGGAAGGACGCTGAGAGCGAAATGCGTAAAAATTAAAATGATCTTATAAGTAATGATGTCTGCAACTCTGAGCAAAACATTCTCTGACTTTCCGGGCACTAATGTTTCACATCATTTTTCCGACATGGACGCACTAAAAGACTTTCTTTCTTTAAAGTAACCGTAATTACACACAGAAAGAAATCTTTAATAGAGATTGTGTTTTCCATGTAACCGCGGTGTTTCGGATTATAAGTGCAGGGCCGTGCAAACACTCGTCTGGGCTTTGACTCCCGGGTTCCGAGTGTGCCGGGGTTTTTATCTCCCCACCAAATTATTCAAGAAGTTATAAGACAGCAAAGTACATATAAACAAGTTCCTGGCTGCTCGCGTTTCTGTCCCCATCACCACCCATCTCATTACCTGCAGCATTATTCATCAATACTCCCCCTCTCCCTCACCAGCAGCACACGTATACCCCCACTGGGAAGGATGGCAGCCTCCGACAAGCCCCAAGTAAATGGGCACCTCCTCTAAGTGTGTGTGTGTGTCTGTGTGTGTGTCTGTGTCTGTGTGTGTGTGTGTGTGTGACAAGTGCTGACAGTCCAGGAGTCTGGCCTCGTACAAGGTCAGCATCTGTGAGCTTCATCAGTGTGTACGAGTGTGTCGAGCGTATGAGTGTGTGTGTGTGTGGGGGGGTACAAACAATATAC
Organism: Reinhardtius hippoglossoides; assembly: GCA_006182925.3. Taxonomy (NCBI): domain Eukaryota; kingdom Metazoa; phylum Chordata; class Actinopteri; order Pleuronectiformes; family Pleuronectidae; genus Reinhardtius; species Reinhardtius hippoglossoides. The sequence continues at coordinate 22,022,190 of CM031681.1, read as the reverse complement.
CACCTGTGCCCCCCTGCCATGTCTGCACCCAACAGATGCTCTGAAAGTCAAACCCAGCCTCTCGCACGCACACAGACACACACACACACCGCACACCACACACACGCACACACACACCTAGTCATGAGTACCATGCAGAGTTATCAAAGTCAGCCGAGGTTAGTTTTAGTGTTATGAGTGTGATAAATATGATAAAATATGGACCATAAATTCAGCTCATATGGAAGGGGGGACAGGAACTAAAGACTCTCTGACACTCACACACACACACACAGACACACAACAGACACACACACTACTGATTATGAGAGAATGGGCCCCTGGGCACAGACAGGTAGAAATGTTCCATCTTTGTGGTCTTCTTGCGTCTCCTGTAATTGCCTTGTGTCTCGTTGTGGTTGTTTTGCATGTCTTTGTCGTCGTTGTGCGTTCGCCGCGACTTTCAAACAGAAATGGCGAGTTCATATCGAGGCCGTGCACCAGGACGCCCCGACCTCTCGGGTCCTGGGCCTCTGACGCCTCCAGGACTCCCTCACAACAGAGAGGTGCAGAATCATATCTCGATCAGCACGACATCTTCAGTTACAACATTTAATAGAACAAGTACTTTAAAAAGTTGTCCAGTTGCGGCTCCTCTGCGTTGACGGGGGCGAGCTGAGGTGGTTCGGGCGTCTGATCAGAATCCTCCCGACCTGGAGACGTTCCATTGGAGGTTTTTCCGGACACGCCCCGAATGTGAGGAGGCAACAGTGTTGATCCAGAACCTGCTGGAGAGGATATACATCCCCATCTGGCCTGGGAACACCTCTGGATCCTACTGGAGGAGCTGGAGAGTGTCGCTGGCGGGTTGGGCCGGGTTCAGACACACATTTTGAAATGATATTCGGCTCCGGGTCGGGTTCGGTCACATTGGCTCGGCTGACTTCTTGATGTTTTTATGTTGCATGTGCCTGTAATCTGGAAAACACTGGGCTCGTATTGGGTTTGGACAGAACAACAGACTTCCTGCAGGGTTTCTGGTCGGGTTTGGTTATTTTCTCCCGGGTTCAGATGGCGAGCGCAGCCACAACCTGAAAAGTAACTCCTACCACATTACTACTTCAAATTTAGTCTTTTCTGTATTAGTTATATGTAGTATTTTGATAAATAAGTAAATATATTAAAAATATCCAACAGTTTTAAAGAATTGAGCACTCTTTTCTGTTAACCTGCACTAACCTTCATGTTCTACGAGTTGTGGAGATTATTGACAGCTGTCAACAAGCGGCCGATCGATCGTCCTCAGGCGGAAACAGGGATCACGACACTGTCACATATTAATCTGTCATCTGAAGGACTTTGCTCTTTCCATCGATGCACACGAGGTAAACATACATCCAGGTATTCAGAACAAAGACGAATCCAAAAACTAAAAGCTGTTGAATCTGTAATTTCATTTTTATAATCTCAAGTTTCTATTAAAGCTAATAACTCCCTTTTTAAATTAATATTATTGCAAATAAAACTTCAACGTTACTCTGTAAATGTCATTTTAATTTGAATATGAGTGTTGAGCACACATTTAAATTCCCTCTGGGTTTTTTAAAAACGACTGTGTGTTTTGTTTTTCCTGGCAGGTCAGTACAGAGCCTCCTCCTCCTCCTCCGCAAAAAAAGCAAGACCAATAAAAAAAAATTGATTAGAATTTTATTACCGCCACAATAAAAGCATTTGGTATGTCAAGACAGAATGTTTGAATTTCAAGCAGGGGCGGAAACTGCACAACTCGACAGGAGGCACTACTGTGACAGCGCGAGCCAGAGGGAGGCATTATTGTTATCGTCTCCCTCGGTGGTGACTCGCTTGCAATGTTTCCTTGCTATTAGAGAGAAACATAAAAAAAATGAAAATCAGATTAAATGCACATGACAGGAGGCAAACTCTCCAACTGGAGTCAAGTTTATGACAAGCTTCTGTCATTTAGCGTGACTGCGTGATTCATTCGGCCTCGCTGGGGGGTGGAGGTGGCAAGCTGGGAGTTTTCTAATTCCTTTCTCCGTCATTTCCGCAGCCATCAGTCAAAGCTGCAGAGAGCCGGGCCGAGCGGGAGCGCTCGATAAATGGGTTGCTGCGGCCGCCGAGTTGCATTTGGGAGTCTTTGTTATTTCCAGCCTTGTTTTTCTTCCCCTCCCTCCCTGGGTTGTGGAAGGTCAGCAGCTCGGACCAAAGGGGAAACAACAGCCACATCTGTCCAGTCAGCTGATCCAGTGCAGGATCAGATGTGTTGAGTTAAACACAGACGACTCCTAACTCTCGCATCCATTTCCCTCGAGATAATGTAGAGTCATTAATAAACTGGGAAGAAGTAAAAGTGTTGTGAGGCAAACGTCACACTCACCAGATTTTGTTCTTTTTTGTTAATATGCAGAGGAAACGTTAATTTTTACAACTGGCAAATAAAAACTAGAGCTTTATTACGTTAGTTTTTTCGGATGCAGGGAGGAACCCATTAAGTTTGGGTGCAGATCTGAAACCTCCTCTTAAAAATACAATTATCAACCCTAATGTGGCAACTCAAATTATTTAAATGATCTGCTTATTGTTTTCTCACATCATTTGATCATTTATTATCTTTATAATCAAGAAAAACGTGGCAGAATTGTTTTTCCGAACGTTTTGTTTAATTTGGAACCTGATTTATCGATCAGAATAGCTGCTAATATCTTTCAATCATCACGTTGATTATGACTCTCTCAGCTGTAATGCAGTTTGCAGCCTGTAAATCAATTTTAATTTGTCTGTGTGTTTCTTCTTCCTTCAGCAGAAACAAACTTTATACGATGAATCACACGATGAATCTGAGACTCCAACTTCCTTTGCTTTACATTATTAGTAAACTAAAAAAAAGCATAAATCATTTCTCCTCACTCGTTCTGCTGTAGAGAATCAGGCACTTCAGTCAATGTATTCAGAAGAATCTCTGTCTGCAGGGTTGGAAAATTAATTTTGGTCTCGTCTGCTTTGCTTTTTGTGAAGAACGTTGAATTCCGTGACCTCTGAGTGAGCGCTTCAAGGCATCGCACGCTGGATTCCCAACCGCCGAAGCAAAATTACATCTGAGTAAGTCCTTAATAGATTTATTTTAGTCTTGAATATTAAAATCTTTCTATAGATTTGCGTTAATGTCCACTAACCATACAGCTTGAAGCCTTGGACAGGATTTTGAAAAGGTGCATTAGAGAACAGTCCACGTCTGAAAATGAATTTAGGAAACATAAACAAACCTACGAAATTGATGGTAATTCATTAAAAGCTTCAGCCATCGTTTACTTTACACAACAAAAGTTATAATGTTATAATACGTCTTCTGGGCGGAGCTAATTCCTCAGGATGGACGGGATGCTAGCGTTATCGGAAAGGGACGCGACGGGCTAGCTAGGCTAGCTGGTTAGCATGCAACCTTCAACCTTCAATACAAGCAAAGATGTGCTAAAAATAAAACAAGAGCTAGCGTTGATGTTGCTTTGGAGGCAGCTCTTGATGTTCAGAAAACATTTGTTAATACAAAGAGCCCATTTAAAAATAAAAAGCTGTACTCGGTCAACACAAGCTTTTACTTCAATTTCCAATTTTGCAGCTTTTCGTTTTTCGGGCCGAGGTAAATTTAAAAGAAAAGTTCCTTGATTTAGATTTAAAAGTTGTTTAAATTGGGGCTCGTATGAGTTAATCGGGGAGTTTGTTCCTTCTGTGTAATATGTCAGTGAAATGCAGATTTAATTTTTTGGGTTGTACGACTACAGACAAATGATCCCACGTCCAAAACACCCGACAACCTCCTGCACTGATCCGACTCGGCTCTGACCTCGTCAACCATGTTATACCTCGTTAGACACACACCACACACCACACACACACACACACACACACACACACACACCACACACACACACACCACACACACACACATGTCTTGTTAAAACAGAAAGGTCTTCACGTGTTATTTAATTTGTGAAGCTAAGCGGACGAGGAGAAGGTGCAGTACATTTCCTTCCGTCTCTTAGTATAATCTCACTCTGACTTGACCTCATATCAATAATTCATTCATCCTGGAAAAAAAAAACTTAAAAAACTTTGAGTTCCAGCGTTGGCACTTCTGCTGAGGCCAAACTTTCACTTGGGATAAGCAGTTTCCTTCCTTCTTGCGTCAGGTACATGAGCTCAGGTTTTCTTCCTCATTTCTTTTTCCCGTCTCCTTGATTCTTGTCTTTTTTATTCCTTAATATATATAAAACAACCTGTCCGGACTGGGTCTGAATCATTATACTCTGCTTCTCAAAATAGAGTTCCTCTAAAAGACGATGTTTGCTCTCTCAAGCCGTCGGTTTAACTTGAAACCGTTATCCGGAGGACTTGGATCAAAGCCACCGAAGAAGCAGGCGCCATTAGAAGATACTGTAAACCTCCTTTGAACACTGGTTTGAAGGCTTCTAAAGAAAGTGGTAGCCCCAATTTTCCCCGAGAGGAGAAATGTGTGCACCATCTTGTGAGGAGCGTCTGAAGATAACAACAGCCTCCTCTCAGAGCCCGACTGGATCCGAACTCCTCATCTGCAGAAACTGTGGCTTCACCAAAGAAAACAAGTTGTTCTAATTCAGGCTGAACTCAAAACAAAAGGATTAAAGACATAACTGTGTCGTGTGAGGGTGTAATTATTGTGTTGGGAATAAAAACTCAAACCACTTTGGAATCCAGAGGTTCGTGTTACTACACAAGGTTCAGGCAAAGGCGCATTGATTTAAGAATAGGAAATTGTTGAGGCTTCAGTTTAATGTTAATCAGTGTTGTGTGTGCTTCACTTCCATTTTGAACTTTTTAGATATTAAATCAAAACCACAATCTAGTGACACACAAGAGAGTTTCTACATAAAGTAACAAAGACGATCTGTCACTGGAGGTTTGGAGAAGAGCACACGAGCCGTTTTATAACATGAACTCTGGGAAATGTCCAGAATGCTCATATTCAGCCATTTCCTCAGAAGTGAATGATTCAGACAAGTTTCCTCTTTCCCACTGAGGAAATCTGAAAGATAGAATATGTTTTCTTTCAGGACGGGATCTGCTCGGGAGTCTCAGTTGTGTACAAGCTCCGAGTCGCTGGTAATTGGGCAGAGTGAGCGTGTGAGAACCGAACTGAAAAAAATGCAACTATAATGTGTTTTATGCAGAAGCATGAAGGGCGTCAATGACATAGTGTCACAGATACAGGAATGCACATTCCTGCATTTTCCTCCCTCTCTCCCGTGTGTGTCTGTGTGTGTGTGTGTGTGTGTGTGTGTGTGTGTGTGTGTGTGTGTGTGTGTGTGTGTGTGTGTGTGTGTGTGTGTGTGTGTGTGTGTGTGTGTGTGTGTAGGTGTACGACAGGGCAGCATATGGCTAACCCTGCATGTAGTGAAATATTAAAAAGCAGTGTCAGCAAGAAGGACAGAGTGTGTGTGAGTGTGTCCCATGGGGAGTAGAAATCTGCCGGACATAGACAACTGGGCATGACAAGCTCCCACTGTGACGTAAAAATACACACACACACATACACACACACACACACACACACACACACACACACACACACACACCACTCTCTCTCTCTCTCTCTGCCAACTTGTCCAGTTGGCCTTATCTGCTGGCGAGACTAAATGCCATCCCTACAAACACACACACACACCACACACACACACACACACACCAGACACACAAACACACACACACACACACGTCGAGGGTTTCATAAACAAACCGTGCCTTGGATCCCAAGTCTTCATCACAGTGAAGATATTCAGTTTCCAATAAGACGAGTGTGTGAGAGACTCATCCAGGTTCAAATATAAACAATCTGTTCTTCCAGGACAATTTGGGGAATCAAACACATCATTGTAGCGATGTCCTGCTCCGACCACGTTACCTACATATTATTATTATTTTACACAGCTTCTGTGGAGACAATTGCTGTATTAAGTATTAATCCTTGATTTAAAACAGGTGGTTTGACTCAGATCCAGATCTATTTTCCGAGCCAGTACAAAGGTGCTAACAGTATAAAACAAATTGGACACTCCAAATCCAAATCCAAATCCAAATCTCACAACGTCGAGGAAGATAATGAAACGATTCCTGGATCCTGGAATTCACCGGATCTTCCCGGAGCCACGTTCCATCTCTTCACCAAGCGAATCGCTTCCGTTACTTTTGTGTAGACGAATGAAGAAACAATCAAACCGTCTTTATCATAAATAATAGACATAAACCATAGAAATTGTCTATTTTAGAGCTGATTAGTTGTTTAGAAGAAGCAGCGATTTGAACTAGAAGGGGCTCTGAGTATATCCCCACAAGCTAAAGTCGTATCAAATATAGAAAATAAAAAAAGAGCAAACAAAAATCAGATATAAGAAACATAGCACCAGGGGAGGGGCGATATGTTTGAAGTAAACACTTAGTGACTGGATTGTGCAAATTGATAATTGTTTCATTGTCAATTTAATGTTTAATGTTTGTGCACATGATAATAATAAGTAATGTAGTGATGATTTTGCTCTTTTCAGAATCCCCGGTCGAGCCTGACTGTGCCGAGTAGATTCATGTGTCACTCAGCACATTGAAATGAAATCTTTCCTCGTGTAGAAGTAGAAATTGTTGGCCCGACGTTCTGAGGGTCAGATGGTTGCTTCAATCTCGAGGAGCCATCCTCTGGGGACTGTGAATATTCAGAGCAAACGTAATGGCAATATGCCTTTTGGGGACATCGCGCTCTGGACCGAGGGGTTGACAGATGGACCCAACAACTGACAGTGACATCTGTAGGCCCGTCTGCTAGCAGCGGCAAAACATGTTGGACTGGCAGAAATAGATGGAAAGATGGAAAGAAGAGGGGGGGGGGGGGAGGGGAAGGCAGAGATGATGAAGGGGAAGGTAGAGAAGCATCTCGGACACTTTCCTGTCTCTGGTTTGTCGTGTGAAACAAAAAGAAACACGATCCAACGACACTCACTTTTCATTACGTCGAATTCTGAGTTATTGGAACCTCTGTGGTTTTTGATATATTCCCCCGTCCGGTGTGGTTTCAGACAGAATGTGACGGGTGGAGCCGCCCAATTAGCTCCGCGCACAGTTTTTTATGGTGAAAATGTCAAGAGTGCCGTATTGATCATATCAATAGACTTCCTGTTCCGCAGGTCTGAGAGCATCTGACAGAAAGTGAAGGTTAAACCACACACCACATGTAAGTGACAGTAAAATGAATCAATCCCGAGCATTAACAAGACGATGATCGATGCGCATCGCATGTGGAACTCATTATTTCTATCTCACCGTGCGTGCTCAGTGTGTTTAATGTGTGTTCTGGTCAGTTTGATTTTCATTATTTTTTTTTTGAAAACCTTTAACAGGAACACTGACTGTATAAATAGAACGTTTCTGGCTGAAGATTCTTAAAACAAAGCCGTGACTACTTGCAGCCCCTGTCACCGGTTTGGAAAGTTACAGAAATTGCTGTGCACGGACCCCCAGCCTCTCCTGCTCCATCCATACGACTACATTTGGTTTGAAGACACATTAACTCTGCTACGGATACGCCTGGAGTCCAGAACCACAGAGTTATAGAACCACTCAGAGTTTGGAAACACTGCTGGGCCCGTTTTTAGTTTGAAAACTCCAGGGCAGCGTTTTGTATCTTGGACGGGCAGGAATGGAAACGCTGATGTTGACAGGAGCGGGCTGTTACTCGAGCAGTCTGCCAGATATTCTCGGAGATTCGTGCCTTCCTGTGTACAGAGTGGAAATGATCATATCTATCCAACTATCTGTTAAGCAGTTCTGGCACTTAAACTGAGCACTTGTGATTTTTTAAACTATAGAATCGACTCTTGCACTTTTGACCTCATTTGGAGCCGAGTGCAGCTCAGGCCACAGTTTTTGATCCGTACTTGACTGAACCAGAGAAAATTTGCGGCATTAAAAGTTAAAAAATAAAGTAATAATAACAAGCCACAGTAAAAACTATAGGGTTCTGTCCCTTCAGGACTCGAACCCTAAAAAAGCCATTAAAGAATAAAAACATGAAACGTGTAACATGACCACTCATTAGCACAGTAAACACTAGAATCAGGGAGAATACAGTACGATGCAAGTTTTTGAGCTTTGATTCAAAGTAAATATGATTTAGAAAAAAGGCCGTTACAACGGGAAGACGGGAGTACATCATAGAAACTACTTCCTGCCAGTGAGAGCACACCCCCTTAACTGGGCTGACATTAAACAATCGTGAGTTTATTGCGACAGTGAAAACGGACCTTTTACGGCTTTATCTCACGTATGAACAATAAAATACGTAACTATGGAGTCGAGTGTTGGGGCGAGCGGCTGCAGCTGGATCCGGTGTTGGGATTCTGTAAGCATAGTTTACAGCAGGAGCCTCTCTCTCCACTAATGGTAGCAATAACTCTCTCTCTCTCTCTCACACACACACACACACACACACACACACACACACACACACACACACACACACACACACACACACACACACACATATGGCTTAATGGCTTTTATAATGAATAGCCCTAGATAGTGGGCTAAATGGTGGTTGCCATGGTGATGGGGCCAATCGATCCGAAAGTATTGATCAGCCATCGATAAGTTCCAGACGGCGAGCTACTGGAATAGAGAATGAGTTGGGTGCGTGTTTAAGTGTGTGTGCACGAGGGGTAGGGATTAGCTGTGTGTGTGTGTGCGTGTGTGTGTGTGTGTGTGTGTACAGTACGTTCACATGTGAATTATGTGAGTTAATTCTGTGTGTGAGATATTTCTCCACAGTAGTTCGGATTGCTGTAGCCTCATCGATCCATGTGTCATGGCGTCTCCTCCTGCTCCCTGAGTGTAGGTGACGTGAGCAGCTGGACCGGAGCATCAGCCTGAATAAACATTACAGCCGATGAAGTATATTTTATCTTTGCGTAGTTTGATCTTTAACATAATGTAATAAAGAGCTTTTCTTTACAGGGCTACCCCCCCCTGGAATCTCAGTTTCAGAGCGATAGAGAGCCTGTTGATGAAATACAATCTAAATCATAAATAGAGGAATCTTTAGCTTTGTAGGAGATGGAAGCTGAAGTTGTCACACCAGCACCTATTATACTGTACATTATATTATAAAATACATATTTTACTTTCAAAATGCATGTGGGTGGGAAGTGGGTGCCCCCTTTTCCTAGCTTTGAGCAGAAGCTCCCTCCGAACGTCTGTGCACGTCCCTGCACTGATCTGGTTTTTAAAGAGGAACACGTAAACGGACAAGCAGCACTTGTAGACGGCAGAACTCCAGAGATTCACTTCAGGACTCAAGGACACGGCTAAGGAAGGGATTTCAATCACAGGAGCAAGTTCCCTGAACAACACTAGGTAATTAGAATTATTGCCGGGGTGTGGGAGAAGAAATTACCCCACATACGCTTTTCAGATGGGATTAAAATCCCTGACCAGTGCAGGGGATGTAAAAATCATCCCATCTCCCCCAGAGAAATCAATCCAGTCTGAACGGGGCATAAATCTGAAATCCCTGCTTTCAAGAGGTTATAGATTATATTACATGCAGGGTCAGAATGAACGAGGTGGATGAATGTACTCATGTCCACGATGGCCAAAAATATTTTACACTAGTTTTAGAATTTATTTCCTTGACAACAGACGACAAACCTGAGGAGAAACCAAGAAATCTGAAATTTGTTTACGCAGAAAATAAGTAAATGTTCCTGAAATCAAATATTATAAGAAGAATATTGAATAAAAGGTGTTAAGCCTACTGATATAATCTTTAATTGATTTGTTAAGTCAACTCTATTGCCTTGCAGTTACAGCCCCTTGCCACTAGGGTGCTGAGGTACTCCCTAACCCAGGGGCGGGCAAACTTTTTGACTCGCGGGCCACAATGGGTTCTAAAATTTGACAGAGGGGCCGGGCCAGGAACAGATGGATGGAGTGTTTGTGTGAACTAACATAAATGACATGTCAAAATCATTACTTGAAAGGATTTGGCCTTTAACAGGTAGCAAAGCATTTATTTGCAAGGCAATTCAGTGTTTCCCCTAGGTTTACATCTTTGGGGGGGCGGGGCGGTGGCTCACCTGTGTGCGCGCGCGCACGTGTCAGTGTGTGTGTGCGTGCGCGCACGTGTCAGCGTGTGTGCGTGCGCGCACGTGTCAGCGTGTGTGTGCGCGCGCACGTGTCAGTGTGTGTGTGCGCGCGCATCGGGATGGAACTCCGCCGTGCGCGATACAGAGAGCAGAGGAGAAATCTAAACGCGCGACCATGTAGAGCAGGGGTGCCCACACGTAGGCTTGTGAGCTACTCTTGAAATGACCAGCTCAACAAGATCTACCGGCCGAATAATGTTGGTATCCACCGCCGCCACGCCCCCCCGCCCTATACAAGAATTTACTGGTAGATCGCGATCGTATTTATTTAATTTAATAATAATAATATTTGGACAAGTTTGGTGGGCCGGATTAAAAAGCCCAACGGGCCGTATACGGCCCGGGGGCCGTACTTTGCCCATGTCTGCCCTAACCCATTTAACATCAACGTCAACATGGTGCTAGTAGGAGTCGGTCGCCATTACATCACTGTCCTCATCTCTCATTTCCCAGAAGCCATTGCGCCGTCTTAAAGCACCATATCACAGATTAGCGGAACTACAGCGTCTGGTTCAAAGCATTTGTAAAAGGTCGTCATGGTTGCTATGGACCACGATTAAGCTTGAGATGAAAGGTAATTGGCTGATGCGTTATTAACTAAATAATTTAATTTCAGCCTTGCGGATAATCCTCAACGGATCATCTGCTGTATTCTCACATGGGCTCAGTCGAGTTGTAACGGGGGGGGGGGCTGGCAGGAGAAACTCCGCAGAACGTCCTCAGACACTGACTCGGACATTTGATCTCTCTCATCCGTCCACTCTGGATCATTTCAGGAGGATCAGTGAGTGTCTGAAAGCAAATTCTGTCATAACAAAGCTTTCATTTAATATTCACGTGTGGGTGAATGTACACGGAACCTATTTCCATCATCATCTCTTTAGCAAATCAAATGAAGAAGTCAACCTCTGCTCCCACGTTAAATGTCACCCTGTTAAAGTCACCGTGTTCCAGGAGTTCTTCTGTCGCGCTGTAATTAACTTTTTGGTGTATTTACGCTGACGGAAGAAAACACAAGGAACCATAATATGAACCGTTGTTATTTCCACAGAAGTAGAAACATTACAAATCATTAAAACAAACCTTGATGGGACGTTGGAGACGTTGCGTAATGTTTCCTGTGGGTTTTGGACTCCAACCCTAATGGTTTGCTCCATATCTTTGAGCCGTGGTTTTTAATGGTTTCCATTACAGGACGCGTTGGTCACTAATGGTTGTGATAATTTCCCAAACTAACAAACCATTGTGCTGCAGTTCGCCAGAAACCAACACTTAACCACTAAACCTGTTAAAGATGATGATGATGATGTTTTTCCGGAAGGTCGTTCACTCCCGAGACATTCACCACATTTACTAGAAAAGACTGACGAGACAGATTTCTTTATTTCATAACCGTTTTGAATCGTATGTCTTTCCAGGTTGATGTATTCTTCAGCATCTTCTACGTGCAGGACTTTCATCCGTCACATGTTAGAAACCTCGCCAGCGCGTCGACTCGCTCCGGCTGCGTCCTCACGTGGGGTCACGGTGACGTTTGACCCCAAAGTGACGCAATCAGTCGTCAGATGCAGCCTCCAAAGGATCCGGCCCCCGAGTTCAGACGCAGCTGAAACCAGGTAAAGAGAGAACGACATTCCGACATTTCGTAAATACGCTGGAACTGAACCATCACAAGGGTCAGCTGGCCAATCAGGAGGGGGGGGGGGGGGGGTCTTAAAGAGACAGGAACTAAAACCCAAGTGTTTCAGACAGAGGCTGAAGAGAGGAGCTGCAGCATTGGACAGTTTGAGGACATTAAAACCGTAAACCTTTTCAAGTAATAACAAACATTCACATTATCAACCTGTCATAAGACCTCGAAGACGCTTTACGATCAGTAGCTGGTGCTGCAGTGATGTCGTGTTGCACCACGATACGATTCTGCATCACAGCTGGACGTGGCCGAGCGTGTGATAGCAGCTTTACACGGTTCCGCCTACAGAGGTCAGTGCAGCAAAGCTTTTCCTCCAGCTCTTCCTCCTCCGTGTAGCGGAGTTGCTCTTTAATCTGAACGTGCACCGGCCACATCTGCTCGTGCCCTTGACTCCGTCTTTCCCCGTCATTGCGGCGTCGTCAAACTGATCAGTCGTGTAACTGGAATTAAGTCGTGGCTTAGTCGAGTCTCGGCCCCGCTCCGCCTCTCCACAGAGACGCCTGAGCATTGATCCATGATCGGGTTCTGCTCATCAGCTGTTTTGTTGCTGGCAGGGCGGGCGGCAGCAGAGCAGCAGAGCAGCAGCTCATTTAATTAATGCAGATTTGACTGGTCATGCTGCTGCTGCTGCTGCAGACTCGCAGCTACCTGCTGCCCCCGGAAAAGAAACTCCAGCCGTGTCACAACATCACATGAAAGAGGTTTCAGAATTTCTTATGTAATTAACTCGGAGGCTTCTCCCAGCGAGGCCATCATGCAGCTCATCATGCAGCTGGCAGGAGAGTTTTGTCGTGTCCTGCGCGGCCGGAAGAAATTACCTTGGTCCTGTCGGGTTTGACAGCTGCCTCCGTTTCAGCCACTTGTACATAATTGTCATCTGCCATGTTTTAATATGGACACAGACGTGCTGATGCTCGGTTGACTTGTTGCCCATCAGGCCGTCTGCGTTCGCCTGGTACTGGTCCGAACAATCATTTGCTTACAGGCACCAGTGATTTGAGAATCACATTAGCGCGGCTCCATAGAAACTGTAATAGAAAAATTGAAAAGGAGAAAACGAGAAAATAAAGGAGACATGAAGAGATTAGAGTTGGGTGGGGGGGGGGGGAGTAAAGAAGTGCACAGACAAAATAATTCTGGTCACGTAAGATACGTTTTTAATTTCCTGTGAATCTGCTTATTAAACCTCTCCGAGTTGCACATTGTTTATTTGTGGACACGAGTTTCCGCCAGCTGCTTGGAGAACTCGGTGTCAGCTGCTCTTTCCCTCCATAGGTCACCATCTTTTCCTAATAGTCATAAATATTCATTAAAGTCTGGTGATGCAAACATCCTGTAATTTCCTCTACTGTATTAAGTATATATAGATGAATCTATATCTCAGTTCGTGTGGGAGCCGGCCCACGCCATATTGCATGTTTGATTCCTCTATCTGCCGGCACCAGCTGTGAAACTATTGGGGATTTAAATATTTAACATCTTGAGATATCATTTTCACTCGCTTCTCTCCACCATTACTCCTCCACACATGACTGCTGTGTGTGTGTGTTGTGTGTGTGTGTGTGTGTGTGTGTGTGTGTGTGTGTGTGTGTGTGTGTGTGTGTCTCTGCATTTAAACATATGTGCTTGCTTTGCTCTCCAGGTTTGTTTTGTTCATCGTATGTCTGCGAGTTCAGAACAGTTGCACATTTGATTCTTATTTTCAGCCTCTGTGCTTCCATTTGAAATACAACAACGTGAACTACTTTAAGTTTCAGCTCTGATTCCGGCGACATCAGGGTTGAAAGAGCCGTGTGTGAGATAAAGGCTTTTTAATACATCGTGCCCAAACTGCGAGAGGTCAAAAGTAATCGGACACTTCGCTGCTGAAAGGTTTTTGGGGGGGGCAGCTGCTTGTCAGTTCAGGATTAGTTTAGAAGAAAAAAGTTCATGTGGTTCAGAAAAGTTGGAGTTGGAGTGTTTTTGTAGATGTTGAAGTCACAGAGACATCAGTGCTCGATCTCAACCTGTCCTTTGAGGTTTTCAAAATAAAAGCTCTGTAGCTCAGCTCAGTACAAAGCCACAAAGAGAGGCTTGTGCATTTCTGCAAGCGTGCGCTCATTCTGCGCAGCCGGGCGCATCATCGAGGCGAGGGGGTGAAAACACTTCCTCCGGGTGGGTGATGGGTGGATCAGTGAAGCACACGTGTGGATCCGGATGACGTCAGAGCAGATCTGTGCATCGCTAGTGTGCGATGGGAGTGTCCGTGCTTTTTGTTTTGTTTTATGATTCAGGTGTGACGTGATGTCGTAATACCTCAGCTTCCTGTCGCCCGCTGCTCACCTCAGCTTCCTGTCGCCTGCTGCTCACCTCAGCTTCCTGTCACACCTGCTGCTCACCTCAGCTTCCTGTCGCCTGCTGCTCACCTCAGCTTCCGGTCGCCCGCTGCTCACCTCCGCTTCCTGTCGCCCGCTGCTCACCTCAGCTTCCGGTCACGCCCGCTGCTCACCTCAGCTTCCTGTCGCCCGCCGCTCACCTCAGCTTCCTGTCGCCCGCTGCTCACCTCCGCTTCCTGTCGCCCGCTGCTCACCTCAGCTTCCTGTCGCCCGCCGCTCACCTCAGCTTCCTGTCGCCCACCGCTCACCTCAGCTTCCTGTCACCCGTTGCTCACCTCAGCTTCCTGTCACCCGCTGCTCACCTCAGCTTCCTGTCGCCCGCCGCTCACCTCAGCTTCCTGTCGCCCACCGCTCACCTCAGCTTCCTGTCACCCACCGCTCACCTCAGCTTCCAGTCACCCGCTGCTCACCTCAGCTTCCTGTCGCCCGCTGCTGCTCACCTCAGCTTCCTGTCGCCCGCCGCTCACCTCAGCTTCCTGTCGCCCGCCGCTCACCTCAGCTTCCTGTCGCCCGCCGCTCACCTCAGCTTCCTGTCGCCCGCCGCTCACCTCAGCTTCCTGTCGCCCGCCGCTCACCTCAGCTTCCTGTCGCCCGCCGCTCACCTCCGCTTCCTGTCGCTTGCCGCTCACCTCAGCTTCCTGTCGCCCGCTGCTCACCTCAGCTTCCTGTCGCCCGCTGCTCACCTCAGCTTCCTGTCGCCCGCTGCTCACCTCAGCTTCCTGTCGCCCGCTGCTCACCTCAGCTTCCTGTCACCTGTTGCTCACCTCAGCTTCCTGTCGCCTGCTGCTCACCTCAGCTTCCTGTCACCTGCTGCTCACCTCAGCTTCCTGTCGCTGCGGCGAACAATCCAAATTCTGTCAGGATTCTTGATATTTTACGTTTGTAAATATTGGAAATACAGTTTTTTAAATACAAGTCAAACTATTGTGGTTTTGACTTTAAACAAGATTCGTGTCAAAGTACCAGACCATGATCTTTCCCTCCTCTAATATTTGTCTCAACATCTCCACTTCATACTGAACATTATCAACCTTATCCTTTTTTAATAAGTCAATATAGAGGTGAGATTTGACCTTTGGATTTGCTGAAACGTGACAAACCTATTAAGAGAAAGAGGAAATCAACAGAATCGCTAACAAACAGTGGAAATGAGCAGTGAAAGGAAGACGAGCTCAGAGCATCACCACAGATGTAACAGTGTGCTGCCGCCACATGCGTCTATAAACATATGCATATTTATTGTCATCTTATATTTCACATTACTGCAGCAGGAAGGTCTTTATTCTCTCTCTCTCTCTCTCTCCCTCTCTCTCTCTCTCTCTCTCTCTCTCTCTCTCTCTCTCTCCTCTCTCTCTCTCTCTCTCTCTCTCTCAACCATGAGATTACCTGAAGGGACAGTTAGCTGTCAGCGTGACACACGTGCACACACACACACAAACATGAGCGAGAACAGGCGTGCATCTGTTTGAACAAGCACATGAACATGAGTGAAGATTGAAGCCCTACACACACACACCACACACACACACACACACACACCACACACACACCACACACACAGACACAGACACACACGTGTAGCGGCAGGCAGTCGTAGCAGTCAGCAGGGACATTTAGTTGAATAGCACTCATTTAGACGGAATGGCCATTTACCCTGCCTGCGTGTGTGTGTGTGTGTGTGTGTGTGTGTGTGTGTGTGTGTGTGTGTGTGTGTGTGTGTGTGTGTGTGTGTGTGTGTGTGTGTGTGTGTGTGTACGTGCATGTTGGCACCGTGCAGAGCTTTGGGAATAAGACACTATTACCTGGGAGAGTATGAGAAACTCTGTAAATATTGACAGAGAGGGAGGGAGAGTGGATGAGATGAGGTGGAGATATGAACCCTAAGGTGCTGTGGATTGATAATTTAATGGTTTCACTGGGAAGGAAGATTGGATCGAGAGCAGAAGAGAAGGAGGGGAGGAGACGGGAGGACGAGGAGAGGAAGAGGTGGGATTTGAACCCTCGCTGTTGCCATGGCAGCATTTGGCTGTCAGACGAGCCAAATGGCCACGGCTCCAAATAATTTGTACAGAGAAACAGTGCGGAGGGTCTCGTCGCGTCGCTGTCACCGACTCGACCGAGAGAGGAAGGAGAAAAACCTTTTAACTGGAAAAAAACAATTAACTTTTCTTCATTTTAAATCCGCCTTTGAGTCCCGTCCTCCACACGAGGAGTGTCAGAGCAGGACTTTGGGGGGAAGTCGCATTAACGTCGGGGGTGAAAAGAAGAATCGCAGCGGAAATGATTTAGTTTTAATCCCACAAGAAAGAAAAAAGCAGTGAGGTCACAGGAGTTAAACAGAAATTATTATTATTTTTGACATGGTTGAAGAATTTAGAATAAGATATATAAGGCCTATATATAATCGGCCTATTCATTGTATAATTCAAAACTGTGTATATTAACTAAAAAGGATGTGATATGGGTCAATTAACAACCCAATGAATTGTGGGGCAGATTGACTCCTTGATTCTAGTTTTAAAAATTGGTTTTGAATATTGACAAAATTCTTAAAAACTCTCTAGTCCCTTTATCATTAAAACTAAACTATACATTTTAGTGGGATGACTTTGTAAATTTAGAAACAATGGTTCCTTGATGTCCCACAGAAAAATAATCGTTCTTTAAATTGTTATTGTTTGCCTTCATTTTTCATTTTTAACTTGTAAATCCCCCTTGTGTGTTTAAAAGGTGACACTGTAATATACATTAGGTTGAATTATTATCTATTAGTGAAGAACTGATTATCTATATCTAGCATCCGTAACAACTCTTTGACGACTGTTTCGAAACAAAAAGCTAAATTATTCCTTTTGGTTATTTGAGTGTCTGATGCTTTGTGCCGTGTGTGTGTGTGTGTTGATTTGAAAAACCGCCGCTGTCATTAGTGGGAGCAGTGGGAGCAGTGGGAGCAGTGGGTGGAGATCATTATTGATTTTATTGAACATCTGTGACTCAGCTCTTTATATCTGCCTGTCAATGAGACCTGCAGGGATCAAATCAGTGCAGATTCAAACTGGTGCAGCCGAGCTGGATGTAGATAAGAGATGTGGTTTTATTTAACCTGCATGAATAACAGAAAGCAGTTGTTTCATAAGATTCACGGGTAACATCAGCGTTTACAGAAGATGCAAAGATCCCTGAACAACGGCAGGATCCGCAAGACGGTGCCCGTTAAAAAAAACGAAGTGAACATTGTCTGGTGCGGGTCGACGCTGCTCAGCTCAGCAGAACTGATCCGCTCAGTTCACCTTCACCACAAATAACACGTTCAATAACTCGGCTCTTTTAGCGCGTTCATGCACAGCACAGGATTCACAGCGCTCAGGTGTTTGTTATTAATCCGAGAGGTTGAGCAAACAAATACAGAGACGTGTGTATTTTTAATTATGCATGTGGGGTTTGGTCATATGATATTTAAACCGTTCATAAGCACGTTTTTGATTTATTTGTGTTTTATTTGACTGGTACAACGCAGAGAAACATTGTCAAATGTTGCAGGAGCTTAATTAAACATAGTTGCATTCCAATCCCGGATCATCTTTTCTAATCTGAAAAGGTCACAATAAAAATATAAATGCACAATAAAGACATTGTGGTATGAAACACAAAGCTGTGCACGGCTGCAGGATCAGAGATCGCAGGTTTGGTTTTGTTTCAGCGTTTTTTAACCTCTTTTATTAAAAGTTTTCACATCACTTTATTTTCCATGAGAAGGTTTTTCTCCTCATCTCATCTCCTGACAGGTTGAGCCGGTTCAGGTCGAAGCCGGATTGTTTCCGTCACTTTTACACGCTCATTGGAAATCTACCAATAAAACCCTTAAAATGTGTCTGAGTGCAGCGCTGTGGGACATACGTGTGTCACGTTTTATTGTTTCATTAAAAAGCAATAGCTCTTCCCTCCTCTGCAGTTTTATCAGGTGTAATTACCTGGCGAACAATGAGAGGAGCGCATCTGTGAAGTCTCCCCTTCCGTTCGCCGGAGTTTTAACGATTCACGTCTCAGTGCTCGTCTCCCACCGACCAGTCAACAGGCCGGTCTGGCTGTTGTTTCACATCAGCAGCTTCTCTGCTAATGAGCTGCTGCTGTGATTGTCAGACGCGGCAGAGGCCCGGGAGTTACAGTGAGGTAGAGCTGAGTGGTCGATTTCAGGCCGGTCCACACTCCGGTTGCGACGAGAAACTCTCAGCTGAGGGTCGAGGATTTGCAGCAGTTTGACGAGTCGGCTTATTAGCTCTCGGGATCAGTTGTGTGTGTTTTTTTAGGATTCGAGCCGCTGGCGGATGTTGGAGTAAACAGAAATAATAAAATGTCCATTATTCAGATTACAGATACAAGAAACTAGTCTTCTTTAAACATTGTACGGCGAACGGGAAGATCTGTTTACACCCTAAAGAGCTTTTAATATGAACTAGTCAAACTGTTTGTCCATTTCAGCCAGAACAGATGTTTGAATGATTAATGTGTAAACGCTTTATTTATACGTCGTTGTACTGAATCCTTTTTCTTTGCTCTTTGTTTATCATTCAAATGTTCGTTCTAAATGCTTTTTTCCATATTCAACTTTGGAGCAGTTCTGGTAATCAAACCTTCAGAGGATCATGTGAATGCACAGATGTCCCAGGTGATTTGTTTGAATCATACTTGATAGTAAAAATAGTTTTTTGTGTTAAAATGTCAAAAAACAAGCAATTAAAAGACTCAACTTTGGGACCTTGGGAGTTTTTTTTTAATGTTTTATACACATTTATGTTTTAAGCGAAATAGTTTGAATAAAAATAAACTGTTAGACGCAGCACTTGGAAAAAAAATACCGATTCACAAGTACAAGTCCTCGTCCTTGTTAAATTATTCATCAGGCAGAAGTTATCGCCTTTAAGTGTAAATGTATTACAGAATAACACTTTACTGATTCATTTTGATTTATGCGTTTACTCTACGAGTTGCATTTTGAATTACTGCTTCGTGATTAAATCTATTAAAAAATGTATTTTATGAGCTCGTCATTGGTTTAACATGTAAAATGTTCTGCAGAAGCTCTGACTGTCAAAAACAAGTAGGAAAACATAAATCATAGTTGGAAATGGGGATAAAGAATATGAAACGTGCAGTAAGACATTAAAGTCAACTGCTTATTTAAAGGGTAAAAAGTACATGTGGGATATTAATAATAATAATAATAATAACACATCGGTTGATTTGACTGATAAAATGAATCTCCAGCTTCACAAACATGGAGATCTGCTGCTTCCTGTCTGATTGATATCGATGTTATGTGATGAACACGACGGCAGACGCACGGTAAAACAAATGCAACGCAGCTTTTCTGTCTTTTAGTTTTTCATCCAATATTAAATCTTTACGTTCTGGACGAGTGAAGTTATCGTCCGACGTTGAATTGTCCCCTGGGAGCAGCGTCTTCTCCATCTTTCTGTTCGCCGCTCGTTTCTTCAGTCGAACGTTTCCTGCTCACACTCGATTGGTCAAACTAGGAAACCAGAAAACTCAAGGTCTGGTCACTAACCTACAGATTCTTCATATTCATAAGTAGAATCTGCTTAGTGTTGTCCTTCCAGCTTGAGATGGCGTCCGTGTGAAATTTCCCAGTCGGGAACAAATGTTTCTGATTAGACGAATGCACAATTAGGCTGCGTATCACATGGCCTCGTAGGCCTGGTGCAGCAGGTTGCTGGTTCCATTCCCGGTCAGTTGCATCACTTACTGAGTCTCTCAACCTGTTTCCTACTCCTACATTTTCTTTCCCTGCATCTCAAACCTTCATCTGTACAAGATGTGAACTCTTCATCCTCCTCGATATGATTTGTTTCTGTCCTGCTGGAGGAAGAGAAACGCTTTTTTTTTTGTTAGTGTGTGAGATCCAGACCAGTTCCTCCGTCCAACACATCCCACAGGCCCACTTAGCATTCTGGGTGGAGATGCTCGGCTCTATCTCGACTCCGACATATCTTGGGTGGACAGACGCACAGAGTGAAAGTCATCTCAGTGGAAGTATGATGGAATCAACATTGTTGATTTGTCATTCGGTTGGTACACGGCGGGCGGCTGCCAAACAGCCACTGATACGGTTGCCATGGAAAGAGCACTGGTTTGGTGCCTGCGAGGCAGAAGATCTGATGTGCTGCCACTCTGGGTCTGTTTGTGTGTGTGTGTGTGTGTGTGTGTGTGTGTGTGTGTGTGTGGTGTGTGTGATATTTCACCCTGCAAATTCCAGCACATGCACAGAACGTTGCATATTCCTCATCCGCCTGCATTGCAAACTCTCATTTTCCCGTCTCTTCACAGCACAGTTGACACCAGGAGATGGTGGAACACAGTTTCCGTAGCTGGAAGTCCGACAGCGAAAAGAATCAGATCTCACTCTTTGTTAAATCCGTCCCAATCACAACTCCGTCTTTCTGTATTTAACCTTTTTCATAGTTTGGTCTGATATTCGTGTCGACGTAGAAACAAGACTTTAAGAGAAAATTGATTTTAAAACTGGCCTTTTCAGGTTCTGCTCCCTGGAAGTCGATAATTTGTATTTTCTCCCCTTTGTCGACTGAAATTCTTTTTTTTGGTGCAGATGCTTTTATATATATATATATATATATTGGTCCCAATACTTGGGGAAAGATGTTTGTGCACAGGCAGCTGGACCCAGTGTGAGTCTGAGAGAACAAGTTGATATGAAAGAGTCTCTGGCTGTTTGAAATCTACTGTCAGCAGAAATACGTTGTCACATTTCCAGCCTGTTGTTGGCAAGTCAGCAAGAATTCACTCAGCAGAATCAACCGCACACGAGGACGAGGCCAAATCATTGTTTGCTCTGAAAAACGGCTTTAGAGAAAGAACAGGGTTTGGTGTTTATACTTTGACTTCTTAGTCTGGTCCGTGTCCCAGCCACTAACATGGAGGAGGCGGGACCTGTGAACAATACTGCACCCTGCCACCAGGGGGGGGGGGGTTGAGACACTTTGGCTTCATCTCTGGATGTTTGAAATCTACTGTTAGCTGAAAATGTTGTCGCACTTTTCCCATCTGTCGTAATGCAGGTACAAGTGCAAATCAATAACAGCACTGATTCTGATGCTAACGCAGACGCAGTTATCCTCCTTCATCGTAGTTGCTTGGACACTGTCTTATTTTCAATGTGAACAAAGGAAAACCGTGAAAATTCATACGAGCGACAATCTGTTCAACCAGCTCAGTTTTGCAGCGGCATGCAGACGTTCTCCCCCTTTCTCCTTTTTGTCTTTCAGGAAAAGTGAGCTTCACTCAGACACAACCTTGTCCCGCTGGTTTTTGCAGGGATGAGAGGTTTCTCCGCTTGTTGTCTTTGGAGGACTTCCCCAGACCAACTGTTGTGGAGCGTGTTGCGTGAGCACTGCAGGGAGGAGTTCTCTGCGTCGGTTCTTGCTCCCAGTGTTTGGAGGGATTGGAAACACTCAGCTAAATCTGTGTTCTGATTTGATTGGGAGGAACAGTCTTAGTTTATCTGGATTTTTCATGAGAAGAGAGAACCATGAAAATATCACATCGATGAAACGTGGCTGAATATATATATACAGTATAATATACATATACACATTACCTCATCCACCACACTGCTGGGAAAGCAAAGTAACAACCACAACACAACACTGACACTAGCTTGTTGCCTTACCTGTGTGTAAACCTATAATAATTATAATAATAATACATCAATTAACCAGTTCAGTGTTTTTTAAAATGATATTTTAAGGATAAATATTGAACTTTCTGCTCTTATGCAAATATAAAACCTTTTTTCTTGGTCAAATGTTTCTAAACTGAAAAACAAGCTCGACCAAGTTATTTCTGTCAGTTTTTCATTGACAAAAGGAATAATTGAGAACAATAATTGGTAGATTGAACAATAATTGTTTTGTTACAGCAGGAAAAACATCAAATGCTGAATTTCCCCCCCGTTGGTTGACAAACATCATTTTCCCCGTAATCGTTGTTATGGATTTGCTTTCATTTACTAAAAAGGAAACGGGCATTTTGTCCAAACACAGAAGGTCGTGATCCGAACAAAGCCGACATCACACCGGTCCGAGCTAAACTGCACAATTACGAGAATGTCTGCAAAATGGCTTTGTGAAAAACAAACAGAAGAGCAGCAGAGACAAGTGGCAGAGGGAAATTATAAAAGCGCAATAAGGAATAAAAGAATTTCACGGCTCATTGGCGACTGATTTCTATCGGCACAGTAAACGCGTCCGTTAGCGACGCCGAGGCACGACACCAGCGCGAGGAAGAGGAGAGGCTCTGCACTTTGAGGAGACGCACACAACCGCTTGGAAAAATACATCTGTGTGCGACAATCACAACACTTAAACTTCTCCATATTGTCGTCATGACAACACGGGGACAATGTCGGTCAGGGTTCAAGGCGACAGACGGCGAGGAGAGGAGGAGACAGATGGAGCGGCGGAGAGAAGAGTCGTCCGATTTGTTGGAGGGAAAACTTTACGACTAGAATCTGAATTCATTGTGAAAAGCAGACGACGGATCACAGAGTCGATCCAATCAAACAGAATCCATAGGATGTAATGATGGGTTCGCTATAAATAGAATTGCACCTAAATAATTTAGAGGAATTATATATTTGCTCAGTGATAATATTAGCAGGATGTACACGGGGGGGTCCAGTGGGCGGCGGAGTGAGGCCGCGTCCATGTTTTTTTTCTTCCGAATCCCGCTGACGAAAGCACAAAGCTGCATAAACTTCTCGACCGAGTTGTAAGAGTTACGGAGCATTATGCATAATTCCCGAGGCGGTGAAATGGCACAGTGAAGCAAACGCTGGGTAATGTGAGGTTGTGCACACACGAGTAAAGCAAAGTGAAATTGTGCCGTCGCCGCCTCAATAGCAGGAACACAGCAGGGGAGCACTTCTACAGGGGTCGGACACGATAACACAAATACCCGTTCAGTCTAATGTATAATACAACAACACAACAGCTGTGCTGCTGGTACTATACTGCAGGGCTGTAATGTCGGGGGTCTGGCTGCAGACACACACAGGGGATGACGACTCAAAGCTCATGAGCCGCAGCAGCAGGTTTGTGATTTTTTCTCTCACACACACACAACAAGACGATAGAACATAAACTTCCACTAAAGCGAGAGCTAGTTCATGAAGCTTCAGAGGTCGAAAAGAGACGGGAGTGGTTTTATTCCGACGCCACAGACGAGTGGAGTAAACAAACCTTTGCATTAAAGAGGTTCACAACGCTTCAGTTAGAAAGAAGCAGCAGCTGCTCGGGAGCCACAGGTCGGGGGAATGCAGATATGAACTGTTTTCAAATCGTTCCAACAGGAAACGTTGCAGCTTTGAATATTTCCTCACTCCAGAATCTCCAGCTCCTCGCGGTAATGAAACTCCACGACTGGTGGAGTGAAGCCGCCTCCTCAGCCGACTCATTATTTCAGCCGTTTTCTTCATTGACTCGTCGCACGGTGTGTTCACGCCTCAGTCCGGCTTACGGCGCCCGGTGGGCCGCCGTAAGCCGGACTGTGGCCGTGCTGATTCCGAAGCCGGGAGAGCGGAGGGAAATTATTTTTGATAAGGGGGCGAATGTGCTGCACCTCTGAGACCACACACCCAGCAGAGGAAGAAACGGCAAAGAAATATTCAACACTGTGGGAGAAAGGAATTAAGTAAAAAGGTTTAACACATTAAGACGGAATCACCTACGTTTACAAACCCTTTCATTTCTCAGCCTCTCAAGCAGATAGAGACGTGAGAAGAAGAAGGATTTGAGACCTGAAACATTTGGATTATATTAATACTTTGTCTCTTAGTGGCTGAGCAGGAACATCTGGAATCTGAAGATGTCTTAGGTCATCAGCCATGGTGATGATAGATATTAACACGCTGTAATAAAACTGCAAGTGATTGTCTACAAACACTTTGTCCGACCTGATCTCAGTTCAGTCGTGAAGTCCATGATGCTGTTTCTGTCTGTGGGAGATAACCTGGAGTTCATTCTCCACTCGGCTACTTCACCTTATCTTCAGTTAGAAGTTTCAATAATTCATTAATGTGTCGTACTTGACATATATCTTGAATCTCATTCATTACGGTCTTAAAAATCCTCGGATACAACATTCAGTTTTATTATTTCGTGCTTTTCCCACCGACCAGTCCGTCCACCAACATCTCACTGGAAATCCCATTTCCAAGCAAACAAATCCATGCTCTTGATTTTGCATAACTCCGAGCGGCGGCAGCAGCGTGCGGCTGTCAGCCGGGCGCACGGGATCGGGTGCGACTCCTGATCCCGTGGAGGTGTCCTGGGCTGCGGAGTGGAAGCCGGGCTGTTTGAGGAGGGTGACAGGAAAAAGGAACAGCACATTCCCACAGCGCTGGAAGCTACACACAATGTTTCCCTCCGTCTTCCACTGGCTCCCATTACCAAGCTCCTGACAACGAAAACACAGGCTGTCTGCGGCAATAAATCACTGCTGGTGTTCTGCGAGGCCTCCGCCTGCACCGGCTGGATTCAGAAATGTGCCGCATTCAAAAGACTCGACACAAAGTTCCACTTCAATAAAAACACGACTTCTTAAATGTGCAGGAAGGAGACCGGAGTAAACACTGAGGGTCAGTTAAGGATAAGTGGATATTTATGTTGCGAGTCAGGTTTGAGCTGCACAGTTAATCGTGTACACTCATATTTCCAAGATTAAAGTCATGTATTAAAGTGTATTAAAGTGTTTTGCCATGTTTTAATAAAGTCACTTTGTAGTGGTGGTTTGCTGACGATGGCGTAAACAGCAGAGATCTTCAGAGTCAAGCTCTTTCTCCAACAAACTGGACGAGCACTGAGAGTTAATAACACTTTGATGTTACAGCTGATGAAGAGGAGACCATTTAAACTAATGGATGTACTTTTTAAGAAGTTAGATTTTATTTTACATTCTGATCACGTGTTTTCTTTACAGCAGCTCTGTTTGATCTGGACCTTCAGACTCTTCAGTTTAGTCACAGCAGCAATAGTAGTGATAATAATAATGATAATAAAAATTGGTAGTCATAGATAGCAGGTATTAATTACCAATATTTAATCATGAGTTTTTGTTTTTTCTTCCAAATTTGAAGATTAAACAGCTGAAATGATGTAATGAGCTGTCAGATGTTTAATTCGTCAGATATTTGGATGAAAAAATACAAATGATCTCAAAACCTTCTCAGTGCAAACTGTGAATTAGTTAATCAGGAAAGGAAAGTGCAGATTAATCCACTGCAGAATAATAATTATTAGTTGTAGCAGGTGTAAACAACAACTTTTAAAATTGTTCTTTTATTCAGTAAGTACTTGGAGACAAGGATTTTAGTGCAGTTGCCAGTAAATTAAAGATATAAGACACTAAATTTAGATTAGATAGCTGAAAAAGATTTAAAGAGAAATGTAGTAAAACCTTTGTTCAAGTGAGTAAATGAATATTCAGTTTAAAGCTGTTTCCATGACAAACATTTAAAGTGCAGCCTTGACTCATCATCGCCTTAATAACTTATTACAGTGGAGAAAGTTGTTTTGTTCTCCAGCTCCTGATGAACTCATCGGACTCTGAACAGTTTCTTTCTGCTGTTTGATTAAAGATGTGACGATAAATCTGCTTTAAAACACAACTACTGAGCTGAAAGAGGCTGAAACACTCAGTTCAGCTGCAGATCATCACCACGACCGTCCTCTTTTGATTTACATATATATATATATCTGATAAAAGAAATATGGAAGTGTGGACTCCGCACCTCCTGCTCTCAGACCTCCTGTTGACCTTCTCCGGGCGTGAGGACACCGTCCTTGCAGCTGAAGGTGTGTGACGGAGTGTGTGTATCTATCTAAAGTGGCCCGGCAGCCGTTGGCCCTCGGCACTCAGACTTCCTGATTGCTGTAATTTGGTCGGCCACGGCACCCGCTCGCCGCAATTTACAACGACGCAAGAGGTTGTGTGTGTGAAGAGAAGAGAAAGGAGCAGAAGAAGAGCGAGTGGGGAAAGGGAGAAGAGGACTGTGGCAATTTGGAGTAAAGCACAAGTGTGTGTCCAAATGTGTGTTTATGTGCGAGCGTGCAGACGGTTCAAGTAGCAATTTGGAGTAAGCAAGTGTACGGTGTGTGTGTGTGTGTGTGTGTGTGAGTGCGCGCGGCTGACGTGTGTGTTTGTGTGTGTCGACAGCTCCAGCAGCTTTTCGAGTGGCTACTTTGATGTCTGACCCACTTTGGCTGTTGCTGAGTATAAAGCTATTTATTTAGTTTTGTGTGTGTGTGTGTGTGTGTGTGTGTGTGTTGAGTGTGTGTGTTGTGTCTGTGTGTGTGTGTGTGTGTGTGTGTGTGTGTGTGTGTGTGTGTGTGTGTGTGGTGTGTGTGTGTGTGTGTGTCTGTGTGTGTGTGTGTAAAGCTATTTATCAGGCAGTGGACTGGCAGAGTGTGTTGCTGGACCCCTCAGCATCTGCCGGTGGAGACAGCAGAACATCTCACACCCTCCTCCTCCTCCTCCTTCTACTCCTCCTCCTCCTCTCTTTCCTCTTCCTTCCTTTCACCAGCTCCCTCCTCTTCTTCTCCTCCTTCTTGTCATCCCTCTCTCCTCCTGCCTCCCCCCCCCCCACCCCCACCCCCCCACCTCCACTGAATCTAATGCCTTCTCCTCTTCATGCCTCGTAGTACCCCGTCCCTCCATCTTCCTCGTGCCATTAACCCTCTCTGATGTAGTGGTTAGTTGCAGCTCTCGGCTCTGATTGGCTGAAGCGTGTTGGCTGCTGCAAAGTACCGAATAAATCTTCTTCTTATTTTTTTTCTCCACACTCGTCAAGACTTCACCGTCTTCTTGGTCGTAACCAGAATTAAACACAGCGTCAACGACCTGGAGAAGAAAAAGAAAAGTTAACTTTCCCTGCAAAAATATTAAAAAACGTTTTCTAATATATATATATATATATATTTTTTTTTAAATGAAGGCTCTAGTTCCTGAAACATCTGGTCGTTGAAGTTTATATCAGTTGTTCGTCAGACTGAGTTCGTCTGCGGATTAATAAACATTTGTTGCTCGAGTGAATATTTGGAGCAGGAGGACGGAGTGTGTGAGATTGAATTGTGGGTACACACACACACACACACACACACACACACACACACACACACACACACACACACACACACACACACACACACACACACACACTAAACAGTATATAGAGATGGACGACATGACAGCCCACTATAAGTGAAGCCAAATTGCCTCAAACACCACCCGGTGGCTGGCTGCAGTATAGGTCAAACCCTGCCTCCTCCTCCACGTTAGCAGATGGGACATGGACCAAATTAAAAAGTCACACACAAGATACAGGGTGTGTACCAGTGGGACCTCAATACTGCGGCTCCAACCCCCCCCCGGAAGCTACTGCACAGGCTCTAATTTAGCAAGATGTCAACGTTCGGAGGAAGTGGAAACACGTCGTTCATCTTTATTCATCGATGACAAACACAAACACCAAGTTTGCGAATACTGTCCTGATTGGTTCTTAGTAGAGTTGGCTTCCATTCATTGTGGACAGCTAAGCTGAAACCTTACTCCTAACCTTAACCATCATAACTAACCCTGACCTCAAACTACCCACAATTCACATCTCAAACCAGAATGTGTTCTTTGCCTCGTTAGTACCAGGCTCTGGTTCCCATTACGGACTCATTTAAAAACGTCTGTTAACGTCCGTTGTTGTGCTGGTGCAGTTTTTCCAGGAACTGTTTGGAAACGTGAGAACAAAGCGAAGCGGATCAGAGACGCACGAGGAGCGTCCTCGTCCCAGATGGAAACGTTTTCCGTCTCGTTTCATTAAATTAGAACTAAGAAATGACTGATCCTCTTCCCCCCCCCCCTCTTCATTGATCACTGTGTTGTCAGAACAGTGTTAATTAACAGAGAAATTATACCATCGGCTTTGATGAAATAATCTCATCATCAGATCCATTAAGCAGCTTTTTGATCACATTGTAAAAACCCCCCCCCGTCATCAGATGGCGTCTGCACAAATTATCTTAACGTTAGATTCTGACATTCTGGTTTCTGCTGTTTCCTCCTTGTGGATTTGCTGCTGGTGCGCTGTGGCTATTTTTGCTCTGCGGTTTCCAAAGATCATTTGTCAGTGCGGCCGGTGCAGTGACGTCTCCTTCTGTGGATCGTCTGCAGAACACAGTCGTGCTCTTTGCTTCTCTTTGTATGTTGCTCTGTGGTTTGTTTCCAGGGGCTTTTTTTCGAGCGGTGAAGCCAAATCTCTGAAACGCAGTTCAGACTAATGGACGTGCAGGGCTGCGTTTTCATTATTGACCGAGCCTTATCGGTTATTATGTTGAATCACGTGTAAAACTTAAAGGTGTTTTCATGTGATTCAGTCGTTATCTGTCAAGAATCATAAAATCTTTGGCATTTTGCTTCCTTGACGATCATATAATCAATTATTAAGTATTTCAGCTCTAAAATCCTGTGGACATGAGAATCTCTCTGCAAAAGGAAACAGTGGCGTGAACACATACTTCTGCAAAGGCTAATACCTCGCCATGGTTTCCTGTTAATTATCTAAACTGTGGTGGCCGCCATATTCGTTGCCCGCCGCAGTTTCATAATGATCCATAACACGAGAGATCTCTGACTTGGTGTTTTGCTCCGTTGCTGCATCGTATAGTTTTGTGCAGCACAATCGTCCAAAACTGTCAGACGTCTTAGATTCGTGGCAGTTTCCTCTGTCAGGGAGAACTTGTCTTTCACTCTTGAGTCTCGTATGTTCCCGATACCACCATAATGAATTCTGTGGGGAAATGCTGCAGAGAAAGTGAACAAGATTTCCTGGATTCCCATTCATCCGGTTCCCCACCAAGTTCCGTGGTTTTTCCCGACCGGTAGTTCTTGCATAATCCAGCTAAAACATAAACAAACATAAACAGAACCACCTTGGCGGACATAACTGGAACGGAGCTGGGAGACCAGTTTAGTAATGTAACGGCTTCTTCTTAGTGTCGCGCCCCAAGGCTGCACAAAGCTTCATGCAAATGGAGTCAGTAGTTTCTGGGGGGAATCCTGCTCACAGACAAACTCTCGAATGTTACTCAGTGGAGCTCACGTCTTCATCTGCCCCAATGAAATCAACTGCCCAGACTCGTAGATATCAGCTCCTTAAATGTGATTTATTTCCCTTTAAGATCCTTGAATTATTCCATGCATGGGAAATTAGTGAAACTGTTAAAGAAGGAATCCAGGACAAAACTCTGTGGGCTTTTTCTTGGCTCTTGTCTGATCCTTTGCACCAACTATCATCGAAATCCACTGAGTCATTTTCTTGTAATCCTTCTGACAAACAAACAAATCAACCCCCCCCCAGACTGGGCCTGAAATCACAACCTCCCTGGTGGAAGTTATTAGCGAGCCGCCACTATTTCATGTTCTTTCAACATCCCGGTTAACGGGATGATTCTCTTTGAGGAGGTCGAGCTTCCCACGATGAAAGCGAGCGAGCGAGGCCTCGGCTTTGCGGCGAGGAGGAGGGGACCGGCTTCGTGGAGCCGTACGAGTTTAACCTTTGATTTGAAATGAAAACTTCCCTGACGGTGGAAACCTTGTTGGCGTGCGCCGACATGTGAGTCAGGTCACCGGAGTTGAAGGTAAATACACACTTTGATCCAGCGGCTCAGCCTCCACACTCTGACTTTGCACTTTGCAATTTCACTGTCAGACCTTTGACTGTATATGTCTGTGCTTTTCATGTCGGGGGGGGGGCGGGGGGGGGGGGGGGGGGACCATTTCCTCTGATTTCTCATGCAGTCGCTTCTTCACTGCATCACGCTGCTGCTGCCGCGCCTCACCTCACCACTGTGCCATTACTGAGCATTAACAACACTGATATTTATTCACACGACGATGTGCAGATTCAGATTTATAATGCTACAGTTTTTTATTGCGCTGGTGTGAGAGCAGTGAAAGCAGCAATAAGCCACTTGACAGGTCATTTAACGCTGACCTTAAATCAGCTAACGGGATTTTTTTAAGAAGACAAAGACCCTTCTCTGAAATCACTGTGGCCTCTCGTGGCTTATTCTTTAATTTTCTGCTCCTCCGCTCTCCTCCCTCTCCCCCCCCCCCCCCCCCCGGCTCTGTGTTTTGATGTAATTGAGGAGAGGAGCTGGTGCGCGGCTCCCCCCCCCCCCCCCCCCCCACAGCCACGAGTCCAGAGAGTGAAACCTCTAATCAGTAATGTCAACAGCCGACACTTTGCGGCGCGGAGGCACAGACGGAGAAAGACCGACTTTGTAGACTCGTGTAATGATTGTTTGAGCTCCTGACATCCAGATCACATTCATTTCAACGAGGGGGGGGGGGGGGGGAACAAAAAGGCAGGAACCATAAAACTGTATCTCTGTACGGACGATGCTCGGAGCGATGAAAAGCTGGAGATGTGAAGCCACCGGCAGTTGTTTCCTTTTTCACAAAACAGAAACGCTCAGTAAATTTATCTCCTTTTCCTTGTTCCTCTGCAACAAGCGAATCCTTCCATCGGGCACTTTAGCTCCAATCACGCTGAGATTCCTCCGGTGCATTAACATTTAATTAACATTTATGCGGTCGCAGGTGTGCGTTTATTGGGTGTTTAACGGCGGCTCCGCTCGGCCAATCAGATGTCGAGGACGAGGAGTGGCTGTTTTACAAGTCGTCATTAACATCGCAAAGCGGCACAGATGTCGTCGTGTTTCCGGGGGAGCGCGTTCATAAATCGGCTTCCTGACTTCCCAAAGATCGGGTCTCAATTATCTTTTTTTTAACACTTTTAAAAGAGAATCCAAGCAACTTCAGCAGAGAACAACAAACGTGTTTTTTGTTGTGCTGGTCCGAGGGGGGGGGGGGGGGGGGGGGGGGAGGAAGAAGCTGAGGAATGAGCAGCAGTTAAATGAGAGACGGAGCTCAGCACTGTCATCTGAAAAGCTTGAGCTCGGATGTCACAGTTCAATCACTGTGGATTACGGCTTCGAGAGCGGCCGGCTGCCAAAATAGCCTGTGTGGGTTTGCCAGGTTTATTTTTTACCCTGCGTACGAGAGTGAGAGTTGGACCATAAAGAGGCTTGAGAGAAATATCACATGGTTAATATTATTTACAAAGAAATACATGTTGATTCATTTACGCAGACTCAATTCGTGGTGTTTTATGGCTTGATGAAGTATTTGTATCGAGCACATCGTGGATCACATGCTGGAATATTCACATCTGCTCGGTGCTCAGGAGATTCAGACCTTCGCTGAAGTCGCTGCACGGAGATAAAACTAGTTCTTCTGCCCGTTTGGCTTTGGGGCGAGGATTCAAAGAAGTTGATGATGGATATTGAAGTCAGATTTTTGGTTTCATCACCCTTCACTTACTGACGGCGACACATTAGAGGAATCAGACAGAATCATCGAGAATCGAGGCAACACCCTCTATTCTGCCATTAACACGAGTAAACATGGTTATATCATCCGCCATGTTACAGTCGGTACAGAAAATTAAGGGGAAGGGGGGGTTAGGAGATCAAAGGGGACTGTGGACTGGTTTGACCAATCACAGGAGCTGTTGCTCGCTCGCAGGGAAACACGAGTCCACTCTCATCTCACCTGGCTCTTGTGCACGTGGGGCAGAAATGCTCCTTTTGCGATTATGCCGTTCTGCCGGATACTGCTCTGTGCACTCGTGTCACATGGGCATGTTTTTTTTTTACAGTCTGAGACTAAATAAACGGCGTGAGGCTGGCGTAGTGTGAAAGGAACAGCGATTGGGCCAGTGAGGACGTCCCGTACTTGGGTTCAGAACAGAAACATGGCAGCCGACAGCCCCTGCCTGAATATAAAGTTGAAGATAAACTTGTTGAATTGTGTTAGTGGTAGTTTCTTTCATGATTCTGGCAGTCGCCCTTCGTGTAAGTCCCACAGTAGCCAATGATCACGAGTTTCTTTGGAGTGTGTGTTCCTGCGTGGATCGTCCCGCGTGTGTTCGCATGTTCACAATTAATAATCAAATCGGTTACATCTGCTCTCGTGTCTGTCACGTTTGTAAAATGTGAAAACCTGAACAGCAGGTATTACTCTGCAGGGAAAGGCAACGATGGGATAGAATCCTGAAAGGCCTCTATTAAAAGAAAAGTAAAGCAGCATCTTAACGCGTCGGTGTGCAACTGTTTTTACTGACTTTCGATTCGCTGTCACATGCATCATCATCGTTTAAATTTTAATCTTCCCTCCATCTGTCTCCGCAGCTGCTTCACTGCTTTAAATAAAAACCACAGAGGAAGAAACAGGATTCAGAGAACGGAGTGTTTATCTACAGAGGCCCGGAGAGCTCAACACCGAACAACTGGAGAAAACATAACGACAACACGAGCAAATTAGGAAAACATCATCAATTTGACAAACGTGTTCGCCGGAAGCAGCGCGGATGGAAACACGTGATTCCAGGGGACAAAGGGAAACGCTCGTTGTTCAGTGTGTGATTTTTATTAAGGTCACTGAAGTTGAGTGCGGAAAAAGAGTTTGATGATAAACCTGCTGGCTTCTTCACATTGTTGTGTCCCCTGGAAACACAGTTGTGTGTTACTAGCAGCAGTTGTGTTATGTCCAGTGTGTTTGTCTGTTTTATTGTGTTGCAGCAGATCACTTACTCTTTGTTTTAATTTCCTTTCCTCAGCGTGCATGTGTTTTCATTAGGTTGCAAAGCGTTTGAGCTTCCAGGCCACCGTACCCATCACACACAATGAGAAAGGCTTTTCCCATTGAACATCATTTTATCGTTTAACTTTCTCGCCACAGGACTTACGTCGGAGTTCAGTGCGGCCGGACCTCAGCTCGAGCTAATGTTCGATCTAATGAATAATTGAATCTGCACTCGGGCACAACTTCGAGATACTTCACTTGAGTCTTTTCTTTCTCGCTGCTTATTCAGCTCCGTTACGTTTCAGAGAGAAATATTATAGCTTTACTCCTTAGTTACTTGTTACTTCACAACCTAATGTTCTTTTCATGCTAATCATGTGAAGAGCTTTTTAAAAGTTGATGCTTCCTGGTAAATACAACTACAGAAAGTAAGTACAAGTACAGCTGAAAGTCAAAGTTTAGTACATTTATAAAAGACAAAAAGTATTTAATATTAGTAACAAAACAGTCAATTAATAGAGAAAACAATCACATGTGAAATTCATAATAAAATAATATATCACACTATATAAATAGGTAAAACTAGTGCTAGAGACATGTTTCTGTATTTCATAAACAGTTTCCAGTGTTGTGTTCTTTACGAAGTAAAGTTTTAGTGTAGAACTTGTACTTGTTGAGTATTTCTACAGTTTGATATTATAACTTTAGTTTCCCTGAAGTAAAGGATACTGCAGTGTATAATATAAACCCTGCATAAACCCCGCCTCCTCCACGTTAGCAAATGGGTCATGGCCCGTCAAGTACACGTCAAGGATACATCTTTCTCAAAGATAGTTTGCTTCATTTTAGGTAGTTGATGTTTGTCTCTTCAAGTTTTCATGTTTCTGATAAGTTTGGTTTTAATTAGTTATTTGGGGACATAAAAACTGTGTGAAACATCATGATTGACAGCTGAGACTGACTCGTGATTGGTCGAGAGGGTACTGGTGGGATCCACTTCTGCAAAGACTCCGGCTCCAAATGACCTCAAAAGCAAAAGATGGAAGATATTTTGGCTTATTTTTTATTTATTTTCTACCTCTACTGTAACTGATGCACATTCATGTCCCTTCAGGCCGGAACCTTTCAGACCAACACTGATTCTGAATCTTCTCGTGCGCCTCTCGGCTCCGTCCACTTCATCCACTCAGCTCCTGAACCTCCATCACTCCTCTGTCTCCCGCCGCTGTGAACGCCACCTGTGCTGACGCCGCTGGCAGCGGCTCAGCAGCCGCTCAGCAGCCGCAGCCTGGAACAGCTTCAGCGATTCATCACCCAAGTATGATTAAAACACAGGCTTTGTACTTTATATTTCATGGTGTGACAGTGTGTGAGATCTTCATTTCACGGCTGCGAGACACATTCACAGCGATAAAGAGTGAGTTCTGCCGGTGGAACACGAACCAGCTGTTGACAAAGCTCGAACTGTTTGAGCTCTGTGTTGTTTTAACATTCACAGGAACGACTGGAATATGAGGATTCATTCCTCAGATCCTATTTAACCACTTGAATTATTATTTTATCAGCTTAATACATCCTGACTCTTTGATTTTATGAGAACTGTTGATACATCTGGATCGTCCACTAACCAGAGGGCTGCTGGTTCGATCCCCGGCTGCTCCAGTCTGCATGCTGAAGTGCCTTTGGGCAAAATACTGAACCACAAATTGCCCTTTGCGGTTGTGTGTGAATGCTGTGTTATAGAAAAATACAATATAAATACAGACTATTTACATAAATATGATTTTAAAACCGAGTTTACTATACGGAAAATTATGTATTATATAAAAAAATGCAATAATCCTTGGATTTACTGTGTTAAAGTAAACAATACCCCACATTTACATTTCTTTGTCCGTGAACTAATTTAGAGGAAACAAATCATTGATAGTAATTTTTCCACAGCTCATAAAACATATAGAACATGAGATTATTTCCATATCTGT
Source organism: Reinhardtius hippoglossoides (assembly GCA_006182925.3). NCBI lineage: Eukaryota > Metazoa > Chordata > Actinopteri > Pleuronectiformes > Pleuronectidae > Reinhardtius > Reinhardtius hippoglossoides. The sequence goes on along the minus strand of CM031681.1, from coordinate 21,987,185 downwards.
GTAATGACTATCCTTATTTTTTCGTATGTTGTCATTAACCTCATCAAACACGTAAAAGAGAGTCTTCATGTAAAGGTTTCGACAAGGACAGAAGAGAGGGAGGGGGGAAATTAAAAGAAATTAAAATAAATATTAAGTTCATTAACAAAGTATTCAGCAAAAACAATATTAGAATTGTGTTTTTACTATATATATATATTTAATCTTTTGTGCACAAGATATTAACTTGTTCGCAGGCATAAGTATTTGACAAAAGATAGAGCGAAGATCTGTTCATAACCTCTTGGGTCTTATCTACTCTGCTAATAATACAATTTCTCTTCATCCTGGATTCATCCTGTGAAGACACGATATCTCAATGTGTGAGGATTTAGACCCAAAGTCCTTCTTCTGCGAAAGAAAGAAAAACACTCATTCAGCTTGTTTCAGACTCGTCCTCAGTCAACGGGTGTCGGTCGATCTCGGCCAAATCAAGATCCTGCACAACGATTTCTCTCTTTTTAAGCTGCGGCTCAATGTCAAATCAATCGCATCCGCAGAAACTCTGAATCTGAGCCGATCTTTGTGTGATTGTGTTCCACGCGTCTTACAGGGAAGAAGAGAGTTGGTCAGGGAAACTGAACAACCCTCGCTTGTCGAGCACGGGAGCAGCTCAAGGCTGATTCCTCTGCCTCTGTTGTGCTTTCTGCACAGGACGAGTGCGTAAAGTTGTTTTAAGCTCACAGGCGGGTTGATTACAGACGATGAATCACTTCACACAGCGAGCGATGGAGGCGCGGCGGAGAGCGGTTCAAATCTGAAACAACCTTTTGTTTCACCTGAACGGGAGCAGCACCGAAGAAGAAGAAACAGTGACTCCGGGCGAGAAGTGAGAAGCAATCAGTCATCATCATAAATGAGCAGAAAAGTGGAAAAGGCTAAAAAACTTTTTAGTTCCTCGGCAACAAAACATTGTCGGCTTTGAAATCAGAGAGCGGTGTTGACAGCTCGGTGGGAAAAGAAAGCCCATCGGAGATTCCACTGACTCAGACGACTACACGATGTTTGATGCGTCTCTGGCAGCCGTGACCCATTTCTGCACAAGTGATCAAAAATGTTAGAACAAATGTTGCTGCTTTCTGTCTGCCCCCCCCGCGGTTTGGCGCTCTCTGAATCTCGACTTCCTGTGAGAGGAGATGTTGGCCCATCCTGCACAGCCATTACCAGCCATCCAGCATGTGTCAGTGCGGCGCACTCATGCAGAGTGATGCCTCGAGGAGCCGGCGGATCAACCACTTCCCTGAAGTACCCCACACGGATAGCACTTCATCACAAGCCAAAGTCCAACGTTTTTTTTACTCGGCAAATATTAGAAGTAAAATGTAATTTAATGCTCAATGTAAAAGAAGAGAAGGTCTCAAACCCTGAAATCTGAAGAAAAGAAAAGAACGAAGCGTGAAAAGCTTCCAAGCTGCAGATCAAATGTTTTATTGTTTCTCAGTCAGAGGATCCGGTGGATTTAATGTGGTTTTGATGAGCTCTGGTTTATTCTTTGTTTCCATCGCACTTTGTTTTGTTTTGCTCTTTGCAAAGTTCTCCTCCTCAGCCGAGAGTAAAAACCTCCTCACAACATTTAGGTCTCTTGGTCTGTATGTTTCTCTCGTTATAATTTAATCTTCAACCATGAAAAAGAGAATTTAAAATCTGATAATTTTAACTGCGACCGTATTTCACGAGCTTATCTAATGCTGCACGACGGGGAAATCTCTAAATAAACTACCTCAAGATGAAATACAGTATTTCAGTCAATGCACTTATCGCCCACTCAGTCACAGTGTGCGTTTCTTTACAAACACACACACACACACACACACACACACACACACACACACACACACACACACACACACACACACACACACACACACACACACACACACACATCCTGAAAAGCTTGAAGTCCAAGACAAAACGATTATAAAGTTTCACATGTTCCCTGGAGCACATTCAGCCTTCGAGCCCACTAAAGAAAAACACACACATCTAAAACCTTGAGTTCTTATCTCATCTCCTCGTCATCGTCTGGCCCAGATGTTTTTCTCCGAGGGGAACACGTCGGCTCAGGGAGGCGAGTTAAGGTCCTTTTAAAAAAAAAAACGTCTCCGTGATGACGTTCAAACCTCATTTGACATGTTTGATTCGGCGTCTGCACTTGAGTTTCTCAGCTGTTGTGTCTGATTACATTATGCAACAGCACAAAAACACTCCCCGCCGCTGATTCCACCGCTGAACTCTGATGAAGTGATTTGAAAAAGTTGAGCAACACGTTTGTTTCTCTGCTGAGAAGCTGGAGCAGCTCGTTCTGTTAATTGTGCAGAATGCGTTCTGCTGCTGATTGAAGCTCGAGACTTATTCGCATTCATTTCTTGTTGCTCTCTTTTATCGATTTTTAAAAGGAGGAAGACACTTGAGATTGAAACCCAAAGAATCGACGTGTGACATCACAGTGACATCTGAATTTAAAACAGAACAGCAGCAGTATCATTTAATCAGCCCACATGTCTCAGCCTGTATGTGAAGACAGACGACATTAGGGTTGCCAAAAGTGAAGCCAAAGCATTTTGATCGCCCCCTGGAGGCTGGCTACAGTATATGAAATTAACCCTGCCTCCTCCATGTTAGTGTATGCAACATGGACCAAAATAAATAGGCAAATGGATGGTTTCTGTCATTTTTAGTCTCATCACACTGATGTAAGTTAAACTGTGGACGTTTCTGAAAAGATTGGTTTTAATTAGTTATAGTTTAATGAATTACGTGTCTGTACGTCCTCGGGCCTTTAACAACACGCGTGACAAGCGTGGAGGCGATAAGACGGACGTTCGAGACACGTGCAGACAGACAGAGATTCCTATGTCGTTGTGTAACGCTACGATCGATAAGTGAGACGAATCACGATTGGTTGAGCCTGTGTGTCGGAGAGACGTCGAAACTGTGACTCCATCTCCAAATCTCTACTGCACAGATGTTTGCTCCAAATGACGCACAAGATGTCAGCGAGCTGCGACCTAATTTCTGACTAGCGGAGGAAGTGGAGACACGTTGTCCTTCTTTATTTACAGTCTGTTCGTTAGAGTCTCTCTTCACAACGTCCTTCCTGCTTCCTTCCACAATCGTTCATGTCTAAGAATTTGTGCACAGGGCGACATTAATGAATTAATCTGCTTTTTAAAATCAAGCAATTTTCACAAGTCTATCTCTGCCCCTTAAAATCAGAACATCATTTCCCACTCTGCGTCAATTATTCCCACAAACCACCGGCAATATTCCTCTAAGATGCTAAAAGCTCCTTAAATCACTTTAAGATTATTTTTGTATTAAAACATCATCAATTTTTCAACATGTTGTTTCCTGCTGAGCCCGACGGGAGTGACAGCCGCCACAATGGTTCATTAATGGATGCGTTTCTTTGACGAGGCCCGTGTCTTTGTTCCTGATGCCGTTCACAATCAGCCACTGCTGAGGTTTTCTTAACACGCCGTCTGATTAGTTTCTGTGGTCCAAGCAAAGGAAGCAAAACCATAATGCACCGCCGCTGATGCACAGAGTCTATTCACCATAAAGCGCCCGTCTGAGTCCTGACATCCATCAGCCTCTCTGGAAAGTGTGCGGAGAAAAAAAAACAAGACCACAAAGAGCATAAATCCCGAAGTTCAGGGCCGAGAGATCGCTCGTGCCTTTTTGAAACCGATTTCACACAAGTCAAGTTTTAATGTCAGAACGCCTTTTTTGTTGGTTTTTAAAGGTCACAAAGCAAATTACAGTGAGTTGATTCGGTGAACGCATCTCGCCGCACACATTCACACACACACACACGGAAAAATGGATCCATGCAAGGCACACACAACACACACAAACACACAAACACACAAACACACACACACAACACAAACACACTCCCTCACAACAGCCCCAGGTGTTGAACATGTTGAGTTTTGACGCTATTTTAGTCGTTGAACATGATGGTCCCAGCTGTTTGTTGGTCACTGGAGACACACACACACACACACACACACACACACACACACACACACACACACACACACACACACACACTAAGCGTCTCACCTTTTCGTCATAGGATCATTTGTGTTTAATCACATTTAGCTCAGCAACGCGAGTGAACACAACCCTCGATGATTTGTGTGTGAGTCCATGGGACCGTCCGGAGACACACACACCGTCCGGAGACACACACACCGTCCGGAGACACACACACACACAGCTCAGGGCAATTTCAAATTCAAGTTTTTCCATTTCAATTTTCAAGATCAAGGTGAAACATACTCAAATTCGAAGTGAATGTCGCAGGTCACAATTCACCAGAAGTCCCCGCTCGCACAGATTGGAAGTGAAGGTCCGCCCCTGAAACGTGTGTGTGTGTGTGTGTGTGTGTGTGTGTGTGTGTGTGTGTGAGACTCTGTCCGGTAGCAGCATTTACCCTCAAACAACCCTTTGAAAAAGTGAGGACCACCATAAATGTCCTCACTTTCCCAAATGTCCTCCGTAAGGTCTATGCTCAAAGGGGTCCTCACAAAGATATAAATACGAATATGTGCACACTGGTGTGTCTCTCCTCTCTGTTTTCCCACGTTTACAAACCCCCCTTTTTCCCCATCTTGAAAATTGATTAAGATATTCTCTGAATGAGCTGCGTACTTTCGTCTTTTAGCGTTTCTCCCCTTGTTATTTCACACACGGGGAAATTACAGTGTCGTGGCAGTAAAAGATATCGATTCACACATTTGTCGCCTCGATAATAGACTTTTTATGAAAGCAAGTCATTTTCAGGTGATGCTGTTCTTTCCCCTTTTTTTTTTTAAGAAGAAAAACCGACGCTGATCTCAAGTCTGCTGATTTATTTCCATTATTCAGAGTAATTTGCTTTTCTCCATGGGTTTACTAGATCTATTACATTAGCAGGGAGATAACAGCTGTGGCTGGAATTAGATTACACAAAGGACGTAGCCAAATATCAGGTTATCAGGATCTCAAGACATTTCTTTGACAAAACTGGGGGGGGGGGGGAACTGCTTTTCCGATGCGACTCCAGCACGTCGCTCCGAACCCGTCCGCTGACTAGGAGGACGTTTAAAGAACATACATGTTTGTACAACAGCTTCACGGGAGCACAGGCTGAGCAGGTGCAGAGTTCGTTTACTAGCTAAAATAATGTCAGGGTACATTTTTTACAAAAACTGGGCCTCATTCAACTGAGGTTTCTCTACAAAAATACATGTAATAACAGCTTTTTCCCCCCCCCCTCTAATTTACACAGTTATATCACAGTAATAACTAAAAACCTACGTTCATTGAGAACACATATGCTTTCCAAAAACCCCACAGAGCTACGGAGCGACGCGCGTGTCGCCGTCGTGGAACTCTGTGCCGCGCTCGTCGTGAAGAAGTTTCACGTCGCTACCTCCAATCATTAACTCCTCAAGCTGCGAGTATGTTGCCCGCCGGGCTCCGCGGAGTCACCATGGCAACGTGTCCAACACACCAGAGGTCATCGTGGTGAGGAATCAGCAGCTGGAAACTGCAGTGAGCAAACCAGCCTGCACGCGTCCAGACGTCCGGGATTAAATCCATCAAGGTTTTACAGTCCGGCCGAGGGCGGTGATCTGTCCATCTCCTTCCTCCTTCCACGCAGACTCGTATCTCTGTCATTGCTACTTCCCCCCCCCCCCCCCCAGAATAACACAGTCGCAGCAAAGCCAGATGTTCAAAGTGAGAGGAGACGTCAGAGGAAAACAAAGCGATAGCGAGTGTGGGTGATAAGGATACAGGGGAGTCACGGGATGTGGATTTCGAGGTATGTCTCCTGCACTCGATGGTTCGTAATGTGAAGAATTTGGAATCAGAAAAAGTAAAAATAAGAACAAAGAACAAAGGGTGGATCCGCTTTAACCCTCAGCTTTAAAGGAGAACTCCACCCCGAGGGGATGTTCTGAGAGGAGAAGTCCCACTTCCAAGAAACACTCTGAACTTTGAACACTCTCATTCGGTGTCTGTTCTAAACCTGCGTGTTTGTAACGTTGTGTTCTCGGTCGCGTGTTGATGCTGCAGAGCGACTTCAGAATTACTCCTCGTCAGTGACTTGTCCTCAACACAGAGGAGCTTTTTAAAAGTGAAGTTTGAAAACGTTCATCAACTGAATTTGCTTTATGATTTACTGAACTGGTGTTATTTTGTCATACGTTGTATTTCGGCTATTTCAGAGTCTGGAAGCGTCGACACAATCCTCAGACCCACAACTTTTCAAAATAAAAGCTGAGTAATTCAGCTCCCACATAAAGCACTGAATCTTCCTGCGTACGCTTCCACCTTTGTTTCTTTTGGGGTGAGTCCCTAAATGTAAAAGTTCTCCATCACGTGGGGATAGTTTTAGTGCGGCTGCGTGTGAGACGGCAGAAAATCAACACTTTTTAAAACGTCACTAGGAAAAGTGGAGGCGCCGGAGTCGGCCCCTCGGAATCAAAGAGATTTCTAAACTTAATGTTCAGACTAAACAGCCACACGGGGAAATATACATCGCAGAAGATGCTGAGATACTAAATAATACATAATGATACATCAGCATGTAGCAGCACTGTTCAACATTTACATACTGCAAAGTAATTGTACACATGTTGTATAGTGAATCCACACATGCTGCGTCGTCGTCTTCTGCTTTGTACTAATTCAACTTAACAAAGAGGAAACAAAATGTTTCTTTAAAGTTTTCAAGACAGTTGTTTATTGTTTGACATCTTCCTGTTTATTCATCATCATAAGCAGCTTCTTAATTTCCTCTATGCAGAAAACTGTGGAACAATTGTGTCCGTCAACATCCGACTCGGTCTAATTACTGGCATCTCTGCACATGTAGAAACTAGGACATGTCTGCTCTGTGGGTTGAGAGTTCCTTTTGAGAACTACGGTTGAACGTGCACAGCTGAGACATTTGTTTTTCCTCTGATGATAAATTCACATTATTATATTCATATTTTCTGCCTCCTCTCAGGAGCTGGATGAGACAATGAGGCTGCTTGATGCTCAGGTCTGTACGACCCGGTGCTGAGACTTTGGCTGTGATGTTTGTGATATTGGTGGCAGCTGATCTAGATATAAAATATACCTACTCACATATACTATTATTACACCTCTCTGAATGTTGACTCACATGTCTGAGGTTTCTATGGGTTGGGACGGGAGAGGATGTCGCACCTCGTTGAGCCCGATGAGCCAAATCGTGATGTGTGTTTTGGTTTATAGGTGAAAATCTTTACGTGCCGCGGTTCGATTGTTGCACTTTTACAGTTTCAGAACGAAAGCCACAGGCAGGTTTAGAACAGACACTAGTTAATAATAACCTTAAACAGGAAACTCCGACATCTCGCTCCAAACATTTAGAAAGACCGATGAAAGGAACCTGTTTCTATTCTGAGCAGCGACGCAGGGGTCGGCTTAAAAGGTCTCGCAGGTCATCAGCTGTGGATGACCCCCCGGCCGAGAGCAAGGAAAAGAAAAAACGAGAGTAAATATGTGAAATCAGTCGGAGATCTAAGTGAAGGAATCCTGTATTTATAACCACAGACTGAAGATATTTGTCCTTTAAAGCCGGAAACCATAACATGCATCCTCGCCAGCAAATCATTGGTTTAAAATGCAAAACAGGACCATCGACTTATTTCTAGCGAGGGAAATGAGCCCAGCTGCGAGTCCTCGCCTCGATCCCGCCAGGCTGAACACCTGAGGCTCATTCCGAGCGCGTCTTCAGACTGATGAGGATAATTAGCCATCATTTCTTCACGTGTGAGTCAGTGCTTGTCGTGTTTGGATGAGGCTGAAGAGGTTACCGGAGGTTTTGGCTGTGAGAAAAAGGAGTTTTGTTTTTCTACTTAAGTCTCGTTAACCCTGGCGTCTCATCCTCGCCTCCAGTACGAAGGTAATGACACATAAAAGCTGCTTTCACCCGGCTGACAACTCTTTCCTTGGGAAATAGGAAAAATGCACCTTTTCATGAGTCTATTTCTTTTCCTCTGTAAAAAAAAAATTTCAGAACAACACTTGTAAAGGCAAGACTGCAGGATGTGGTGGGGGGTACAGGGAGTGGTGGTGACTCTGCATAGGGTGAAACGTTGTTGCTATGGGATATGGGCCGGGGGCATCTAGGAGAGAGATGGGGGAGGAGGTGTAGAAAGAGGGAGCAAGAGGCGGGGGAGGAGGCGCGGGGGGTGGATTAAGAGTCAGGGGACAGAGATGCTGCGAGAAGGAGGGAAGGAGCTGAGGGTACGACGGGACGGGGAGGTGCGGCGGCGGCGGGAGGAGGGAGAGGTGATGCTGGATGAAGGTGTGATGGAAGGAGAAAGAGGATGAAGGGGAGAGGGACGGGCGGAGGAGGAGGGGAGCGTGGAGCGGGATGCACTGCGGAGGAGGAGGGAGGCCGTGCGGGAAACGAGGCCTCTTCTCTGAGTAGAGGTGTTCGAAATCCACCTCCTTCCACCTCTCCCTTTCCCTCTCCTCCCTTTCCTTCTCCTTCCTCCTCACCCACTCCTTCTCCCACTCCTCCCGCTTCTCCTTCACCTTCAACCTCTCGGTCTCTTTCTGCTTCTCCACATCTCTGTGCTCCTCCCTCTGCTTTGTACGCACGTCCTTCTCTTCATCTCTCGCTCTATTGTTATCAACAACTGTACAATCAGGGACACGAGCACTGATAAAATAATCACACGGAGCGATGTCAACATCATCAACGCCGCCGCCGCCGCCGCTCCTCGGCTCCGTCCCGCTGCAGATGCTGTAATCAGCCGCCGAATCAGAGCGGCTACCCTTCTCACCACGGCCACATTTGTCATTTGCACGGTCGTAACCGCAGTCGTGATTACACGTGTCATTGGTTTTACAGTTACAGCCGTCATTACAGTCGTTTGCGGTGTTACAGACATCGCTCTGAACTGTAGTTTCCTCACAAACACGAGACGTTTGGCTGGAATCGGAGACAACGCACTGTTTCCACTCGTCGTGCGCTCGTTTTTACGTTGACAGAAAAGTGTGTGTGTGTGATTAGTGCTGCACGTGAACGAGTCATGTGACAGTGCGTCCGCAGACTGTACATCGTGTTAATCCCTTCAGCGTCGACCACACCATCGGAGAAACATCCTCGTCTCTGTCGCTCTTTACTTTGCCGTTGTTGCCGTCTGCAGCACCACAGACACTCTCGTCGTTCTGCTGTTCGTCGCTGGGTGTGTTTCGACAGTCTAACTCAGTCCAGCTCTTTCCCTCATCGCAGCAGTTATTCAGTGTGTCCGTGGTGTTACCACTAAATGCCTCGTCCATGTTTTTGTCCTGTGCACTGCACTCCGCCATGTCGCAGTCAAGCCAAAGTGTCCGAGGCTCGTAACTGTTGAGTTTAAGCTCCTCAGCGTATTGTGCGCCGGGGTCAGAGGTCGGGCCGACAGCAGCTCTTTCCTGTCTCTGCGTCGGGAAACCGACAGCTCTCTTCGCTTGCCTCCTTCCTCGCTGCCTTTTCTTCCTCGGTGTCGCCTCAGCCTCCGGCGGTTCACCCGTCCTCTTGCCGCCCGCTCCCGCTCTCATTGGCATCACTCCCTTTGAAACCACGTCTCCGGGGAGGGTAATTCTCGGGTCCGTTAGTGTCTGTTGAGACGAGCAGCGTGGAGCCGGGCCTAACATGAGATCTCTGTGTCCTACAGGTATTGTTTGTCTTCGACTGCACGCTGCTTCTCTAAAGGGAGCAGGGACGAGGCTAATCGCTGGGGCACCTGCTGTTTCCCTGTGAGGCGGAGGAACAAGATGAATTTCTGCCTCGCGTGCGGCGACTCGACAGGCAAAAGAAACACTGCTAATCCCTGGGTTACACGCATTTCCTGAGCGGCTCTCATCCCCTCTGTCTTCCTCAGATACCTTTGCTCCTCATCTCGCCGCCCTTCCTCCTTCTCCACATGCGTATTTTTGTGTATCTCCTCCGTCAATCTGTCATTCTGAGCGGGGTCGGGCGTAATTGCAGGACAGCATGGCGCGTCTATAACAGACCCGCGGCCGGGGCTAATCACTGAGTTACATGCTGCACCCCTGCAGAGGAGCTTTCTGAGCCCCTGGTCCCACCCGGAGGCTGATTGCTGGGATTGATGCTGCCTGGCCTCCTTTTTCACCTGCAGACACAGCTGGTTACACCGATTACACCGATTCACGGGAAGATTACTTAATAGCTCTCCTATCTTCTCGTCATTTCTGCCTGCCCTCTCTCTCTCTGCCTGATCTCCTCTTATCCTTCCCTCTTCTCGCCTCATCCTCTTTTCTTTCCCTCCTACCAGCCGATGCGCTGCGAGATTACTTAATAGCCCCTTTACTCTCCTCTCCTCTTTTTCGTCGCCCTCTCTTTTCAACCTCTCCTCTCCTCTCCCTTCACACATCTGATTCACAGAGAGACTACTTATTATCCTTCTTCCCCTTTCTGAGTCCTTTCTATCCATCTCCTCTCCTCTTTTCCGTCTCCCCCTCTTCCTCATTCCCCTCCTCACCCCTCCCCTCCTCTTTCCCTTCTCCTCTTCCTCCCGCCACTTCTCTGAAGGCCTAGCGCCGGCGCGAGGTGGCACTCTGCAGAACGGGAACGAATTTTAAAGCGTTTTCATCACGGCAGCCAGAGCGATCCAGGACTGCATCGCCGGCGCTACAATGGGCTACAGGTTCCACAGGATTTCCTGCCTGTCCTCCTTCATCCTCCTCTTCCCTTTCATCTATCTTTACCCCTCCTCCTCCTCCCTCCATATCAGCCTCCCTCTGTTGGCAGTCGGGTTGTTTGATCACAGATGGCTTTATTCTCTCCCTGCCTTCCTCCAGCCCTCCTTTCTTGTCCTCGCCCCTTTCCTTGGCCCTGTTATGTGCTCTGAAGTCGTACAGGAGAGGGTTGACGCTGTAGGAGATGGGGGGGCAGGTCTTGGTGTAGCTTACCATCTCCGATGGCCAGAGAAGGACCCTGCTGCCGTCTCGGCTCAGCACACGACAGAACGGCTCTTTGGGGCGACTTGGGAGCGACGGAGGTGATTCTGACGGAGAGACGTTTGATTCTTTGAGCTGCGTTTGAACTGAAGACTCTTTGGTCTCCTTTGAAACATCAGAAGTGGTTTTCTCAGGTTGATTCGTAGCCTCACAAAGCAGATCTTCACTCTCGGCTGGGGTCTGACTCGATTGTCCGATTGTTCTCTTCATCGTGAGCTCCAGCCTCAGTGTCTCTGCAGACTGAAGCTTGAGCCATGATTACACTGTCACAAATCTGTCCTGGTGTCCCTTGATTTAAACAAGGATCTGCTCCAGTCCCACTCTCACTGCTGACTTTCGAGTCATCACCCCCGATCGCATTGCGATCACATGTAGAAACCTGGGCTCTGGTCCCGAGAGTCCCTCGGTTCCTCTCTCAGCCGACACACTGGCTCCAGCCTCAGAGAGCTGGATTTCACTTTTACTCTCCAAGCGATCCACAGCTACCAGATCCACGTCTGCAGACACCGGAGATTTTAGCTGCTGCTCTGCCACTTTCTCCCCGAGATCTTTGGTCCTGTCGTGTGCCGTCACAGCCTTCGGGCTTCCCCGACGAGCCGGAGCCCCGCCCGGCTTGGATGAAGACGGCTGCTGATTGGTGGAGGAGCACGCAGCTTCTTTTGGGCAGCGAGAAGGACACGGGACGGACTCGGCTTTGGACGAAGCGCACGCCCCTGCTGCTGAAGGCGGCGGTGCTTTTACTGAAGCTGTTCTCTGAGGCAGTTGTGGGGATTTTATTGGGAGTAACTGGGTCGTTTAAATGATTATGAGCCCAAGCGACATTGTTAAAGTGTCTGGTGCTCGTAGAAGTGTTATCAGTGTTCATGAAGCTGTGGGGGCGGGGGCGGCCGTCAGGTCGTTGTAGTCCACACGGGCCCGGTCGAGGATGCAGGACCCGGCAGCGGAGCGGTGTCGTTGGCGTCGTACACCCACCGCGTGTCGCCCAGGAGTCGGGTGTCCAGGGGAAGGAAGGGCTTGATCAGCGGAGTTTGAGGCTCTAGATGGAGGGAGAGCAGAACAGATTTCAGTGGTGGAAAGACACTGGTTCCATTTGCATGCAAAGCATAACAGGATTAGCTGCCTAACCTGGAAATAAAGGAAAAGGAGTGGGAGGGGAATACTTGTGGAAGAATAGCATTCATTTTCAAGACGTCCCAGCATACACTAAGCTCCTTATGCATTTATTCAGCGTTCTGCCTCTTCACCATTACTCTGTTGTTGCTTTTAACACATCAGAGGATGATTTATCGGTGTAGGACGGACGGAGATGAATGTGCGGCTCACTTAGAAATGGGACAAAAATTAAGATTAAGGTTTTTATTCCAACATGTAATATTCATTTTGTTTTAAACGCACAACAGGCTGCCAGGCATTCATCTGCCGACGTGTCAGCGCGGTAGATGATTCAGACGATTATTTCCTGAGTGAAGTTTATAAGATGACTCAAATCTTTAAAAGTAATCCATAATGCGCCTGTGTTCCCTGACACCAGAAACCCTGCTCTGTTAAATATTGGAGTTTTTTTCGAAGGGACGCCCTCAAATTAATCAACAGTTCTCAGATGGAAAAATATATTTAGCCTCTGGAGAGAATCGGCTTTAAATGGAGCTGTCAAACTTCTTTCTATTGGTTTCAAGTCTAAAATGTGAAGAGGAAACTTTTACGGAATCTGTAAGTGATATATTTTCTTTGACAGTCGATCGAGTCTTTGAATTTAAAGATGCTGCTGCAAGATTTCATGTTCTGCTTTCTTCATTTTCCAAGAAATAAATCTGTTTCGCACACTTCAGACGCTCCGAAGCTGATATCAGCTCATGGTTCAGAACAAATTTGGACTGAAAGTCAATTTTATTTGGAAAATAAAAAAGTGTATATTCAGAAACTGTTTTTTATACGCACTCTCGATACACACTCGCTATTTTCTAATAGAGCCTCACTCATCTGGAGTTTTAGGGGCAGATATCCGTGGTGAGATATTTATTATATTATATTTACGATATATTGTAAAGTAATGTCGATCTTTTCTTGCTTGATACATTCTGTGAAATAAAAGTTTCATTATGCCTGTGAAAGGATCATATCGGCCTGATTCTTATTGGCCGACCAATACATCTATCTGGCCCTAACGCCCCCCCGGGGGAAATTCAGTTCAAACCTACGGAACCCAAATGCAGTTTTATTTTCCACTTTTAAGTTGAAAGAGTCGACATGTATATCACAAAAGAAAGTAGGAAAAAAATGCACATCAAGTATTATAAGTGGCTCTGCTGCATTAAATGTGAATATTCTAATGTAGTCTGATGAGAAAGTGGCACAGTGCAATTTTATTTTGTACAACCGCATGAAAAAGCTAAATCAACGCAATTTAGTCTAAATGGTGCCTTTGTGCCTCGGCAGCATGCAAAGCACTTTACAATTGTGTCTCTCTCACACACACACACACACACACACACACACACACACACACACACACACACACACACACACACACACACACACACACAGGTCGCAGGCAGAAGGAGCTGCTAACCCTGTGATTAGTGAACAACCTGTTCGACCACCTGAGGTGCGGTGGCTCTGGAAGCTTGACGGTGTCTATAAATCAGCTATAAATCCTCCTTAAATAATAATAATAATAATAAACTTTATTCATGAAGCACTTTTAAAAACAGAGTTTACAAAGTAAAGCAAGAAAAGCAAATGCAAGAGAACGAACAATCAGCAGGATGTGACCAGGACGTTTAGGTGGAAACAAGGCAGTGTTCGAACTAGATGAATAAATATGTGTCGCATGAAAACTTGATCACATAAAAGCAGTAATATGACAATGAAAATAAATGAACAAGTAAAATAAAAGGTTAAAGGAAACGATTAAAAAAACGACATTACATGGAAGCAAGTCTTGACTCTTCCCTGTCTCCTCAGGTCGGCCGTTCCAAAGCCGAGGGTCCTGATGGCAAAAGCACGTTTTAGTTTTTCAACCTGGACTTTGGAAGATCCGGATCCACCTGAGGACCTGAGGCTGCGTGCAGGGGGTCAACAGGGGGGGGGGGGGGGGGGGGGGGGGGGGGGTCAATCTAAGGGAACGCATCTTGACTGCAGCTCTTTGTGGATCCGTTTACTCTCCAGCTGAGCTGCGTTACTGGTGCGACACAAATAATACGATGGCTTCCTCTGTTCTCTACTCAAAGGTCAGAACTGTCCAAACCCGGCTCCGTTGGTCGATGGAGAGAATTTATGAGTCAAAGTTCACTGAAGTTAAATCCTCGGAGACTCTGGACTTATTTACTACTGCAAATCGACCTCCCGCTGAGATTTCCTCTTAAATCTATTGACTCTGTGAATTCTCTATTTTAAATGCTACGAAGTTCCTGCAGTGATTTATTTTTGATTGTGTATAATTGCCCAGTACATGTTCCCGATGTTATTTAGTCTCTTTCAGCAGACCGTCATCATTCATTCATTTCTCCTCTGGAGTCGACTGTCGATGAAGATATTTCAGTATCGCCGCTGCAGACCACTCTCTGTTTAATCTCTCAATATGAAGAGTGATGTCCTCATCACCAAAACCAAACACACACTCATAAACTATTCACGCAGCCGAGTCGACGCCTCTTCAGCAGATAAGAGTTCTTACTTGTTCCCAGTGTGGAGCCGCTCGTGTGGACGTCGACCCAGTTCTGCTCGAAGTCTGGTCTGCTCTGCTTCTCTGGATCCACAGCCACCGTGGTGGATCTGAACATCGGACCAGAACCTGGAGCGCTGAGGAGACGAGGAGACGAGGAGAGAAGGGATTAGGAGAGGATAAGAAGGGGTTGAGTATGCAAGTAAGGAGAGGAGATGAGATTAAGGGATGAAAGAGAGGCGATGAGAGAGATGATGAGAGATAGAAGATGAAGGGGAGAGGAGATAAGAAGATGAAGGAAGATGAGAGGACAAATGGAGGTGGGACAAAAAGGAAGAGTCGAGGAGTTGATGGAAGGAAACATGACGAGCATTGGGGGAGAGGTGAAGATTGAGGGAAAGAAATAAGAGAGGATGAAAGATGAAAATTGAGGAGAGGACAAAATGAAAAGAGATGAGCGGGAAAGAAAGAAACGTAAGAAGAGAGCAGGACAAGAGGAGAGGATGAAATATAGAAGAGAAGAAGAAGATGACGAGCGGACCAAAGAAAGGAATCATGGACAAAAGGAAACAAGGAGAGAGGGGAAGGGGACAAGTGGAAGAAGAGGAGAGAATGAAAGGAAGTGAATGAACAAATTAGAGAGTGGAGGAAACAAGGAGACGAGTGTAGAAGAAGGTTGAGGAGCGAGTCGAGAAAAGTAAAGGAGAAGAGGAACGAGTGAAGAGGGGAGGAAACAAGGAGACGAGAGTAGAATTGAAATCCAGCCGAAAATCAATTTGACCGAGTTTTTTCTCCCCCCCCCTTTGTGCCTGGAGCTTTGTTGCAAATCAGAAACTGTCATTTTGACGAGGGGCTTCGGCCGCACGACGTGATTGGCCGGAAACACTTTACAGCCATTCCAATAACCCCCCGTTAAACAAATGCAGTTCATTGGTTGCTGTGCCGACGCTCAATGAAACCGAGGAGCGAGTATCCTCTGCTGTATTTTAGTCTCGTACAATCTGATGTCGGTCAGCACATCAAGTGTTTTTACTAATATGAATATCAATAATGTGCGTAGGCCCACACTCGCATTAATATTCCTACTTTGATGCGTGGAATTAAAAGTCGTAGATGTTTGAAGGCGGTCTTCAGGGACTGTTTCCGGGTGGAGACCTTCGCCGACTCTGTGCATCTCTCAGTTTGTGTATTCATGTATCGTGCTCTATATATATATATATATTTAAAGAAACCATATTATCCTCTGTTGGTCGCTCGCCAGACGAACTCTCCTCCTCGCAACATGTTTTCAGCCAAACACACATCAGCTGTTTGCTGAGCTGCGTGTTTGTTTATCGTTTGGCAGCCCACTTCATATCGGATGAGTCCCAGTTATCGGAGCTTCCCTCCGGCACACCAGCTCGCTGATGTAGATTTTTTTAACGATATCATATTCATATTTCAGGAGATATGATAGTAACACAGCTGCCGAGTTACTCTGACCAATATAAACACAAGCAAGGTGTTTCCTGTAATGGATTATTCATCTGGAGCAGGTTTATTATTTCTGTAATCTGACGCCCGCAACTGCAACGAGACGAGAGCGGCTCAATGGAGCAGGTTGGAAATCAATAGGCTCTTTGCGCTGGAAAGGGAAAAAGGTGGAAACAGTGGAAATGAAATGGAGAAACTAAACGGAGCAGCTGCTGCAGGAAGCTGGTGTTGTGTGCTCAGGGTCATGACTTCATCGTTGATGGTTTGATTTAGTTTCCTGCCGGATGAAGAGTCACACGCGGAGGAGAACGAGTCCAAACCTGCACCCGTCACATTAAAGAACAACTGAGGAAGACCCTGATGAAGGCCGCGAGCAAAGCCTTTGACCTCAGTGGGAACCTCACTGGTCTTTGTAACCTTTGCCTCACAGATGTTCTGATACTGTTTCCCCTTCCTGATCCCTGGATGTTGGTTCTGGTCGGCGATTGACCCGTTTTACCCCCTGAGCCAGTATTATGTGTAGTTTATGGATTTGTGTACTCACGATGCCCGACCTGTCACTTCCAGTATCTGAGGCATCTGTGATGATGGTATCAGTATGAGGAACTCTCTCCTGCAGATGTGAAGCAATATTAGCATTAATTTAGAATCATCGTCGAACCACCTGGTCAATATTGGATTCCCCTGAATTTAAGTCTCATATTTAACCTGATTTTAGTTTAGTTACTCCACCACCTCCTGAGTAGTGAAAGGGAATTTGTCTCTTTTTGAAGGGAGCCAGCTCTTATTAGTTCATTTATAAAAATAATCACTAGGATGACGATGAATCAGAATCAAACTTAGACATCTTGACATTTTTTTTTCTGCATCAGGGCGATAAACCCCCTGAGTCAGCAGCAGCAAAGCAAAACCAGAGAGTTAAGACTCAGTGTGCTCATTCATTTAATTAATTGTCAATATAAACTATTGATTATTGCAGCTTTAAATACGAAGCAATGAAAGGTCATTAATTTAATTTATGTGGCCTCGTCTCTTTGGCCTCCTGTGAGATAAATCTGCTTTGATTTATTCATATTTTATGTTTTAACTCCCCGAACTAGATTTGAAAACTCTTAATTTAAAGTTGAAATAAAATGTCAATAAAGCAACATCACAGCCACTGGATGTAACGCAGCCGGGTTCCACCTCAGGAGTTGAATATGAATCCTATCAGCCACTCACCACTCTCCTGTCCTCCTCTCCTCATGTTGGTGGAGCCTCCTCAGCACTCGCTCCTCTCTCCTCTCCTCCCGCCGGCGGCGCTTCCTCCTGCAGGCCAGCGCTCGGTAGAACTCCCGGTGCTTCAGCTCCTTCAGGCGCTGCAGGACGGGGAGCGGGGAGCGTTACTCGTTTTATTGTTGTCATTTTTAACGAGGAGAAATTAGAGGTTAAAACGGGTAAAAGAGGAAATGCAGTTAAATCAGTTGATGGTGCCAGTGTGGTGTGTGTGTGTGTGTGTGTGTGTGTGTGTGTGTGTGTGTTTTCAGTACTTGTGCTTACTAAGACAGCCTGTGTCAGCTTTAGCAGAGGCCAGAGCAGCTTAATTCACTTACTGAGCTCTGTCTGCAAGCTGTCTGCAAGCCAGAGATACTGATACTGTGTGTGCATGTGTGTGCATGTGTCACAAATAATAATAATAATAATAATAATAATAATAATACCGGTGGGTTCACGTCACAGACAGACAGACAGCGAGGCGGGCAGAGCAACCGACAAATAGATAAACAAACCGATAGATAAAACACAGAGGGACAAAGAGACGAGTAGGAAAACAGATGCAGTGTGTGTGTGTGTGTGTGTGTGTGTGTGTGTGTGTGTGTGTGTGTGTGTGTGTGTGTGTGTGTGTGTGTGTGTGTGTGTGTGTGTGTGTTTAAAGCGTGTTGTGTAGCTCAGCACTTCTCAGAAGGTGAACACTACAGTGTGAAGGGTGGACAAAGTGACAGCAGACCTCACAACAAACCGAAATCCACTGCAGCAGCACAAACTGCGACTTTAAAAATAACCGTATAGAGTCGAATCAACACTTCGGCGACACACTGTCACAGCAAAAAGAAATGGAAATTATGAGCAAGTGTTGAAGTGTTGAAGGGCGCAGACGTTTGAAATGTCGCACAGCTGCCGTGGGAACACACGTAGCGGCCGAGCGCCCGAGCCGACCTGGAAGTCTGAAGGTTCTTAGTCTTCTCCTCCTCGTCGAATAATATAAATTACTAAGAGTCTCAGTTCAAGGCTTGATTCACCTTTTTATATTCATTCAGTCATTCAGTTGTTTGCAGAAAAAGGTTCATTGTGTACCCACGATAATCCACTAATCCAAAACAAATACACAACGCAGCTATATTCCCCTGAAGATTAGGTAGTACACACTGTGTCAGCCGGGACCTGCTTCGCTGAATAATGCTGATTGTTGAGATGCTGCGTATTCAAATGTGAAATATCATCAAGTGCACGGACTGGTAATGAGACGACGGGGCCTCGGGCACAAACACTGGGAAGGACTTCCCCTCCTACATCGCAAATTTAATTGCTTCGCTAATTTCTATACAAACTTACTGCTACACTTGTGTGGAAGTCAACGTGCAGCTGTGTTGTGCAGCAATCGTGAAACAAGTACAGAAGAAAAGAAGGTTTGGGGAGGAAACACAATTCAGACACAAGGCAAATAAATATAAAAAAAATAAAGTGATTAAAGAAACATAGAATAATACAAAAAGAGTATAAAGCAATAAAATCACATTAAAATTTTAATTCAAAGACAATAAAACAACTACATAAAAAATGTTTTAAAGAGACATAGAATAGTTTTAAAAAATTGTTCATATAAAACCACAAAGTCACATTAAAACTGGATTTAAAAACACAAGAAAAACAAGAAAATAAATAGTAAAAGATTAAATATGTTCTGCAAAGGAAGTTTATTCCACAGGCTGGAAGCTGAGGAAACTCGCGCTGTTGATTCTGGAAACACGGAGTCAACTCGTCTCCTTTGAGCTGAGGAGTCTGGACCATTTACAACGTCAAGTAGATCAGAGTCGTGTTTGGTCCCGAGACCGATTAGTGCTTTATGGTCAAGTAATAGGATTTTAAAGTCGATCCTTTGACTCGCAGGACGCCGAGCGAAGTAACGTGCTCCACTTCCCTGCTGCTGGCGAGCACTCCGGCTGAGCTGCAGCAGGTCGAACGAGCTCGTCGAGTGTCGTATGATAATCTGCTGCAAATAGACACATGCACAAGTTTGTCTGTGGCTTGTTTGACAGAAATCCTTTAATTTATGTGGTTTTGTAATTGTCTTTACTCGGCTGTTTAAATTCAGGCCCCAGACCGACGTTCAAGGTGAGCGCTGACTTTTAACTTTGTCTTCTTTGAGGCCAAAAACAACTGTTTCCGCTCACTCGCCTGGAAGCTGCTGACAAAAGAACTGCATCAGACTGCTCTTTTTCAAACTGTCACCAAAAAAAAAAAGGTGCCTCGCGTTTTTTTTGCAACCTGCAGAAAGTTCCCGGTGTGATCGGAGCTTTAAGCTGCAGAATGTAGGATAAACTGTGCACGGTGGTTTTTCCTCAGTGCGACTCTGTCACAGCAGCACATCAAGCACCGGTGACGTAGACGCTCTGCAAACCACATCAGTTCCAAAAGAAGATGGGGCCGAGCCTGACAGTGACTCAGAAGTGTGTGTGTGTGTGTGTGTCTGTGTGTGTCTGTGTGTGTGTGGCTGTGTGTGTGTGTGTGTGTGTGTGTGTGTGTGTGCAGTCTGCAGAATTGTACAGTCGGATAAAATCCTTTCCCTGCAAGAGTTGCAGTCCCAAACAATACGCCCTAAATGCTCCGCGAGTAAACCTAATAAGTCTGACGCAGCTAAACTGTGGGAGATATTATTTTCCTTTCATCGGCAGCGAGATGAACAAATGATAATTGCAGCGAATGCATTCCTCCCGGCGCCAATCATCTTGTAAACGGTCCAAACAGCTGCAAGTTCCCTCGGTCGCCTTCCTGCACGCTCACCGCGAAAACAAACTCTTTATGAGTCACACGGAAAAGAGAAAAACCAGAGTCGCCCCCGATTTCTCTCCATCTTTTTAGGTTTGCTGAGTTTATTATTGATAACCAGTTTTTTTTTTATTATTATGTAATCAGTGCGATATGTAGTATTGATTTGAGCCCAGAACGATGCCCTGGATAACTGGCACCGTTATTGCTTTGCTGTCTGAAGCCGCTGTAGCATTGTTTTTCCTGAGCAGATTATTAATAGTTTTATAGATTTACTTATATATAATTCAATTCAATTTAATTTAATTCAAGTAATAACCGTCAGTGTTCATATTGATCTGATTATTTCTTCTGTTGGTTATGATATATAGATCAACTGGATTTCACCTTGTATTTAGTAAAAGAAGCTCGTTTCTATATACTGAGCATATTCACTTGTTTGTTCCTTATTAATTGAATTGTCATTAACACATATATTAAAAAAATTATACAATATGACATCAACTTGTGATAAATATCTCAAATATCAGTTGTAAATGGAGAAAATAAGAAAATCCTGCAAACTGAAAACTGCAAACGTCTTGATCCTTAATCACATTGATGCAAAAGAAATCATAAAAATCAAATATGGCTTGAAGGGAATTCTGCTCATTGATTTCCAGCGAACACACAAGAGACGTGAACGAGATGATGAATTCATAAGCTGCTGATGTTTTCACCTCACGCAGAATATTTGCTGTTTTCTCCCTCGGTGAAACAGAATCTCTTCTGTCAGTCGTCACCAGAGGAGATTCTATGTTTGTGTGATTTTTGTCGACCACCGTGTGTGTTTTTGTTGTGTTGTGTAAGAGAAACCAGAGTCGAGCGGTCGATGTGTCTCTGGGATGTAACAAATCCATGACCTTGGTAAAGAGTGTGTCTGTGTGTGTGTGAGTGTGTGTGTGACGCGGACCCCTGGGTACCCTGTCATGGTGGTGTGTGACTTACCTGCTTGTGGTGGTGGTCGTAGGAGTTGATGTGGTTGTCGTACTGCTGGTGTCTCACGTACTGTTTGTCGCACAACTCACAGTAGAAATTGGAGTCAGCTTCCTCCTGGAGAGGAAGAGGAGAGGAAGAGGAGAGGAAGAGAAGAGGAAAGAGGAGAGGAAGAGGAGAGGAAAGAGGAGAGGGAAGAGGAGAGGAAGGTTTTAATATGAAACCTTTTCTGTTGTGTGACTCTGTTGTCATTTTGTGTTATTGCAAAATTAACAAGACAAACATTATCTGTTCATAATGACTGAGTTTATTTGAGTGTAAAACAGAAGCTAAATACAAGTAGTCTAATAATCCATTAAGCATCAACAGAAAATCCACCTACAGTTATTAATGGTGCGTCTGACATTTAAAAAGTTCCTCAGAAACTGTGACGTGCTCGTTCTCCTGTCACTTTATCGACCAATCAACTAATTCATTAACGGGGGAAATTACTGTTGTTTGATTGACACTGAAAATCATCGTTTGTCACCTCACTCAACTTTAACTTATCACCCTTCAGAGAGAAAACACTTAATTTCCCCGTCGGCGTGTTTTTCTCATTTGACGATATAGGCGCCGATTAAACAAATAATACGAACATGTGACGGGATCCTGTTAACGATCCTTCAGGTCAAGAGAACAGAAATAAAAACGAGTGTTCCGCGGCTTATCGGGCAGAACCAGAGAAGTAGCTGTCATATCTCGTTTGCATAATTATAAATCATGACTTTGTTGCAGAGTCGGTCGTAAAAAAAAGCAAAATGAAAAAAGAAAATCCGAGTGTGTAGGTGGGAGTGGTGAGTTACAGTCACAGCCAGTGTCGCTCGTAAAGTCTGTTTATGGGGACGTATATTCATCATACTCAGGCTTTTAATTTGTCGCCTGTCATACAGTGTGGGTGTGTGTGTGTGTGATTCAGGTATTACTGATGTTGGAGGGACCTGGATCTGTTTGCCACATTACAGGGACTCGTCTTCCTTATGAGGACAGGGATTTGTTAAATATCTATTATATATTTAAGTTTAGGTATAGGTTATGGTGAGGGTTAGGAAGTCATGTATACCTGTGTGTGTGTGTGTATGTGTGTGGTCCAGGTATCGCTCGTGTTGTGGGGACTTAGATCTGTTTGCATAGTCACATTATGGGGACTTGTCTCAGTAATTGGAACAAAAAGTGA
Organism: Reinhardtius hippoglossoides; assembly: GCA_006182925.3. NCBI lineage: Eukaryota > Metazoa > Chordata > Actinopteri > Pleuronectiformes > Pleuronectidae > Reinhardtius > Reinhardtius hippoglossoides. The sequence continues at coordinate 21,964,794 of CM031681.1, read as the reverse complement.
GTACCTATTATGTATATCATTTCCTTTTAAGGAGAATATTTGTCTTAAGGTTTGGCTTAGGTTTAGATCAGGGTTTGGCAAAGTGGTAGTTATGGCTAAAGTTGCAGCAAGTCTCATAGAAACTAAGGTTAGGTTAAGGTTATGGTTATGTTTAGGTATCGTTTATGTATGAAAAGAGACATTTCAAAAAATGTAACAGTCACTGCCTAAATATTTCTATACGTCCTTTACGTTGGCATAGTTGTAAAGCATTACCTCCACTAGAGGGCGGTGCGGAGTCTAGCGTTTCTGACAATAACAAACATGGCAAACGGTGGATGAGGTTATGATAATATATGAAAAGGGCTTTTTGTCCCTGGCATAAGATCATATAGATGTCTGTCGTTTCTCCTTAAAAGGTCCGCCTCAGATCTTGTGGTCGTTTAAACTATCGGCTACTCTGCCCCCCCCCCCCCCCCCCCCCCCACGATTTCTGGTGGTACTGCCGCTCTTTGTCAGTTCGGAGGAAGTGAACGCAGAATACTGAGAGAAGTCTCGATTCTGACGTTGAGCCTGATCGATTCTTAAGTCTCCAGGAAATGAATGTAAGTCAGTGAAACTTACTCTGAAATCATGGCGACCTGACTGTGTGTGTGTGTGTGTGTGTGTCTGTCTGTGTGCGTGTGTGTGTGTCTGTGTGTCTGTGTGTCTTAGAGTTTGTCATGTGGAGTGATGCTGTCTCTATTGCTTCCGATGGCTAATGGGCCATTCAATCACAACTATTGATCAGCAATCTGAGTGTCTGAGTGAACACACACACACACACACACACACACACACACACACACACACACACACACACACACACACACACTCACACACACTTTTCTGCAAACCTACATACATTCATCTATTTTAATACAGCTTTGTGTCTTAAGCCCACACCGACATTAACAGATATAGAAATGTAGGATTTCACTTTTGGACTTACACACACACACACACACACACACACACACACACACACAGACCCACACACTATCTCCATTAATGGAAGATTGATTTATCTTTAAAAGTCGAGAACATTCAATCTGTGACACGACCTTCAGTGGAGGTCTGGGCGCTCTTGTGTGGTGTGTGTGTGTGTGTGTGTGTGTGTGTGTGCGTCACACTTTTCCTAAGTTGAACATTTCCACCGTTTTTTGTCTCTAAAAATTGTCGGTCGAGCAGCTTCCCGAATTCTGCCGCCGTTAAGCGACTGACGGGGGGGGAGGGAGGGAGGGAAAGACAGAAAGACGAACGACTAGCGAGCCAGACTGAAAACGTGACAGAGGACAGATGGAGACAAACAGACCGACAGTGACAAAGCGAAGGGGAAACGCAGACGACGTCGTCCAAGCCCCAGAGCGGCCATCATCCTCGGCCATTACCGCAGGGACGTCCTCCTTCGGTCAGCATTAGCTCATCAGACAAGTGATTACTGCTGCTACCATGATTCCATTAAGTAACGGATTGATGCTGCATTATTCTATTACAGGACGAAACATTACATTTGCATTATTTAATCAAAGACGGCATTGGTTTGCATTATGTCATTAAAGATGTCGTTGGGTTGCATTAGGCCTCTGAAGATGGGCTTTGATGTGCATTGAACATGGCGTGCAGGATAGCTTGGAAATTGCTAATCAGTAAACTCAAATTAAAACACATTACAATTTAGGAAGCTTTCTGTGCTCTGCATCGTAAACAACACACATCTGCCGTCTCGCTGTTGTGTTAAAGCCTAATTCCTTTATTTCCCTTTTAAACTTTGGCTCGGGGAGAGTTTTGCGGAAAAGTGGCCGAACCCATCGGGCGGCTGCATTTTTCAGAGCCTGCAGGACGAGCTCAGTGTTTGAGTCTGTGAAACATCTGCTGAGCAGCGACTCGGCTGGACGAGCTGCAGAACGAGTCAGAGGAGTCGAGTGAAGGTGTTTTGATGACGACATGTTTTGTCTTCTCACAAACTTTGGTGAGAACCGTTGAAACTTCAGGTTTTTGGGACCTTTGTGATATGAAAACCTGACTTTGGCAACTGCTTCTGTTTAAAATCGATTCCAGCGTTAAGACAAACACTTCTAGGTCCACGGGAAATGATTTTTGATAATCAACCAACTGCTCAACTTTTCAACTTTCTTCACCAGCCGTGTTTATGAAGTCTTCAGTTGTTATTTCTCTGTTGGTCAGTCTAAAGAAACGATCACTCTTGATTTTCCAATTCACTGCAAACGGCTGCTACCGACCACGTGGAACCAGGAAACCAAAACTTTGAGCTGAAAGAGGCTGAAACCTGCTTCAAGCTTCAGAGTCTGATGTCATTTTTTAAATTTTTTGACTGATGGGTTTTTAATTCTCCTGCAGCTCCACATGAATAAAAAAGAAAATATGACGAAGGTGGAAAGAAGCATGAAATCATTTTACATATCAGGATGTCTTACTCGCTCACTCGACCCAGTATCTTCAACGTGTATTCTTTTGCTGAAACAAAGCTGTCGGCTGTAACTAATTTGATTTCCGATGTCTCGTAACTGCCTTGAGAAGTCTGAAGTGTGAAGATTTGCGAAGTGAAGCTCCTTTTTTTTTAATGCTCGCTGAGCAGGTCCTGTAAATTACTTTCTTACTGACAGATCTCATTCTGCTCCCTCGGGGTTATGCTCTCTTCTCTCCGAGCTTTTCTTAACTCTAATGACGAACCGCAGCCGCTGAGCAGACAGACGTTTTTATCAAGTTTGGGGGTCGAGCGAGGTCATTTTTAATCTTTCGCGAAGGAGCTGAAAATGGACACGGCCTTTACGTTGATCACTTTGTGCCCCGGTGGTTCGGCAGATTCATCACCGCTGTGTTGCTTTCAAAACTGAGGACAAGGTCACAACTGGCTTTTCCACACCCACCGTGATTAAGCTCGAGAAAAACGGAATTGGTGGACGAGTTCAGTATCGTGTTCTTGACTCAAACGTCTGTATTAAGCCCTTAAAACTGTTATTGACTCATTATAAGTGTTTAATAATCGTAGATGGTTTAGGTTTTATTCTTGATGCAATTCAGTTAATTTTGCACTTGTGTATATCTGTAAATTTCCAGCTCCACTTGGCCGTTATAAAAGCCGTTGTTGTCGTGGAGCGTCGTCTTGTTGGTGTTTCTGGCTCCGAGCAGACCAGCGGGCTCGGTTGGAAGAAACATAGGATTCAGCAGGAAAATGTGACTCAACCTTTGAGAAGCATATGGCGAGGAGAGCTGGTGCTGCGGTCAGCGCCATCGCAGGGCGGAGCGGGCCCGCTGGGTCACATCTCACAGTGCCAGCACTCAGGACCGAACAGAACACGGGATTAATTCATCCCCAGCGCAGTTTAACTGTTTAACATGCAAAACGAGACAATGCAGCTTTCACCTGCGTGAGAATCTCACACTTCCCACTAATAATCCACTTTTTTTAATGGGACTATATGGAGCCGTTGACTCGAGAGTTATTTCTTTCTTTTTTTTTATTTGCCGTTGTAATTTTTCTGTGTGTTTTATTGTGTTGTATTATTGTTGTGTGTTTTTCATCATAAATCCCGTCTGGAAGCAAACACAACACGAACTCCTTCAGGGACAATAAAGGTTAAATTAAAAGGGAACTGAAGTGAAATGAAAAGAGTGAGTGAGTGAGTGTGTGGCTGAGTGTGTGTGTGTGTGTGTGTGTGTGTGTCTGTGTGCATAGAGTACCATGTGTGTATATGAGCACATATGCATATGTGTGCGAGCACTTATTGGCCCTCAGCCTTCATACAATCAGAATAAGTGCATTTCTGTAATTGAAAGGAAATCAAGTGGTTGACCTTCCCGACGCACCTTCCTGCGTTTTACCAAGAGAAAGCAGCTATTATATTATATTATATCAAATTATATTATTAGTGGCCTGTTCTGGTCTTCGAGAGGGAAATAAGAGTTTAATAGTTAGTTGTGATGACAACCAGACGTCCGCATCACAACAGACGAGCAAACACAGAAACAAACCGTCTCCGACTCAAACTCATAACCTGCATCGTGAACTTGTTTTCTTTTCCTAGAGTTGCAGTTAAAAATCTCCAGTTTGAAGACAAAGGAAACAAATTAAGTTTTCTTAATTTTCCCTGTGTGGGTTTGAATTCGTTGAGTTCTGTGAAATGTCTCTTGTTTATTCTCACGTGGAGGAAACCGGACACTGAGGAGCGCAGGCAGGTTTTCAACACAGAAAAAGGAAACTGACTCTTTTCATATTTTCCAGCAGCAGCAGCAGAAGAAGACTTGAGTCATGTTTGACGTCGGAAACTGAGACGCTCTCTCTCACCTCTCTGTCTCGCCGGTGTTGCGTCTTGATAAAAACACTGTTGCACTGTTTATCCCAAGATGTAAATTACAATAGGTGCACGGACGTTCAGAACTTCAATGCACGTCATGAGGTTGTGCGAGAAAAGATGCTGCGTCTAGACTGACGGAATAAAGAAGAAGAAGTAGAGGAACTCTCCAGACTGAACCAGTGTTTGTTTTATGTAAATCATTCCTGAGTTTGAATGCATCTAATTGAAATCCCCTCGGACAAATATGTCTATTAAAGGAATCGAATGCAATAACATGAAGAAAGAAAATAGGGGGGGAAAAAGGTGTTTCAGGTATTCAATCTTTAAAATAATGGGACCAACACTAAACACTGTGTAAATATTATTAAGCAAAAGACAAAAAACATTGTTCCCCCCCCTGACACTGAGACTCTGCAGTATAATCCTGACATTTGAAATCTCCTGTCAGAGATTTAATAATGTCACAAACCTGGCAACCCTTGTCTCTATATCCACAGTCACGCTAATGATGACAGAGGCTGAAGGAATTCCACTATCTTTCTTTCATGTATGTGATTCATTAGGGATGAAATGGACATTATTTCCCTGCGAGTAATAACGTGTGAAGACTCTAGTTGAAGGTTGAATATTATAACTATAATTACAGTTATAGGATAAAGAGGGAATCTAGATATAGATGTTAACAAATGAGCATGTTGAAGTAAAAAAATAACAGATTTTTCAACTTTATTCTCATGTTTTCATCGTCCTCTGTTGTAATTCTAAGTTTCTGTGTATCAATATCTGGACGTTAACTTAGTTTTCAGCTGATGGCTCGAGAGAATTGGGCCAATTTTCCGGTCTCTGCCCTCCGGGGAGCGCTCTCCTGTTCACCCAGCCGGGGGAGCTGCTGCGTTTAGCTGAAACAACTTTCCTGTTTCCTGCACACGGGACCTCCTGCGTTACTCCACATCGTTTGAACATGTTGTCAGAGTTGAACGTGATGGTTCAGCAGCAGCGCAGCAGCAGCTCACAGCTGGTCGGAGGCTGAGCAGCCCTGAGCTGACGGGGGTGTTATCTGTCTCCAGCTCCTCTCTGGCCTCTGTCTCTTTCCGTTGTTGGATTCTGATTGAGGTGCATTCGGACCAAAGCAGCGATAAATATGAGCTCTGAGTTTCGTCCCAGCACAGAAAGATGTGCTCGTTTACCACGCAGGCCAAATTTGAATAATCAAACAAATCAATGATAAAAGAATTGGGTTTCAAATTGTTAAATTATCAACATTCTCACTGGGTGTGTTTCGGCTGAACAGGCTGAAACCAAACAGTCACGGTTCGGTGGTTTGGCCGATGCTGAGTGCGGTTCTGATACCGACGACCGAGGTCCAGGTGTCAAAATAAAAGTGGCATCGGGCCCTCTCTTATTAGAAAAGAGTTAAATAACCTACAGTTTATCTTTTAATTTGGAGCTAAATGCACAAGCCCTCCCTTTATAGCATTTTAATACATAATCGTTTTCCTTTTTCATATTTATACCTCCACAAATACACCAGAGGAAATTCCTTGTATGTGTAAACCTGCTTGGAAATAAAGCCCGATTCTGATTCTAGATCTGTTGTAACCATGGATCCAGTAATAACATCTGCATCACAGAGTTATTCATACAGTCTGTGTGTTACCGGCACAGACACGACAGCCCCTATAATCAGCACAGTGACACGATAACAAAGACGATTTTGTCCGACATGCACAGCTGGCGTCTAAAAAAACATTCTTACAATATTCATGGCGACGGGGGGAAGATGTGTCGATCCAGTGTCATGTCTCCCACCGATGAGCTGAGGTCCAGCGTCAATGAACACGATGATCCAACGAAAAACAATAAACACGTGTAGAGTCGAGAGCGGTTTGTGTTTTCCTGTCTGCTCGGGACTTTTTTACGGCACATTTAACGGAGCGGAGCCGACCCACGCTGGATGAGGAGTGTCAGGGGAAGATGGTGTGCGTGTGCGTGCGTGTGGGCCGAGGCCTTAAGACACACGAGAGATCAAACATATGGCAGCGCCTCTGGCTTAATATCCGTAGTGCGGGATTTTATGCATATTTCACAAGTTGTGTCGTATAAAGAGGGTGAAAGTGAGGAACGTCGGGAGCGAGGCTGCGCTGCAAACAAATTTAAACTGATGGTCCTTGACAAAAAGCACATCCGGAGAGCGGCTTATGTAAAAGCAGATGATGAATTTTAAGTTTGAAAGTCTAACTCGTCGCCAACAGGCCTGTGCATCCCCGAAAAATTGAGGATTATCAGTCGACGATGTCTTTGCTAAAGGTGGTTTTTGCAAATCGATTTGTTTCTCCTGTCGGAGTTCGCAGCTTTCAGGCAGTTTTTTTGTTTCTCCGTGTTTGTTGCTGTGTCGTCCTCTCGTTCGGTCCAGTGTGTCTGCTTAATTAAAACAAGTTAACCTAATTGCCTCAATGGGATATTACGTCATTCAGAAATGCAATTGACCTCTGAAATGATCCGGATAATTGCTACAGCATCCACCGGTCTGCGGCAGGAGCAGCCGTTAATCGGCAGCGATATCTCAGTTTGTGTTAATACGGTGATTTGTAGGTCAACAGAACCCAAACTGGGAATAATCTGATGAAACGAGTCTAAATAAAGATTAAAAAAAGAGTCAATCAAATGCTGTTGATACCACAGTTATACAAAAAACACGACACGTAGCGAAGTTTCCCAAGTTTCCCCCCGTTTCACCCGAGATAACTGTCGAGCGGCAGATCGTTGAATCAGTGTTTACCGGGAGGTTTAATCATCGTACAGCGCGACGCGAAGTCAGGAGTAAATACTGAAACAATACAAGACGGGCTGTGTTGACACATTAGTATGCAGCAAGCAGTTTAGCCGTGCTTGTTTTGCAGGTCAGGTCCTCTTGAATACACTTTCTTTGTTCTGACAAACACGTTTATACTCCACGGGAAAAGTGAGAGCTTCCTTCTCACCTGACCTGAACTTTCCAGATTTCTAACTTAATAGGTGATGGGTGACACTTAAAGCCCGGATCGAACTGTGTAATGGATTTTAAGGTTATTATCGTCAGATCGGCCAATATCGGCATCATACAGGTATAAATTCTTGCCAGGATTTGACTGAGAGTCATGACAGACTTCAGACGATTGGTTGAAATATAGATGGACGACCTGTCTCCAAATTGATTCAGGTGCTGCCAGTTTGTGGTTTTTGACCCAGAGTCTTCACGAGTCAATCTCAGCTGTCATCAAGTAAATAATACAATTAATAATTCAAACCAAACTTATCAGAAGCCTTAACACTTGAACAAGTGTGATAAGAAAGGATTATGTAACGTTCTCTGGTTTAGAGTATGGATAGATTACTGTGCACAAGCTCAGGGGCCCGAAGGGTGAAGGGGCCCTGAAGGGTGGAGGGGCCCTGAAGGTCTCCACCTGCAAACTGACCCCAGAGAGAGACACAACAACGACGGCAAAGACACAAAGATTATCTACAAAAGTTCTGTCTTTCACAATCGGCTGGATTCACAAACGTAATCCACACGGTGTCAGGGGACGACTTCATCGTTTCCGCCTGACGACAGCGACATCATCCTGTCCAGTTTTTGCTCCGTGCTTATTGGTCGACATCACGGAAGTTGTCAAACTCGGCAAAATTAATTTCTTTTTGTTTTTTTGTCAGGACATAGCGAGACATCCCGGGCTTGTTTTTCACTTTGACACGCCACATGGGACGAGCTGTTGTCGCGCCAACGCCACATAATTTGTCGGTTGCTTCCGGACATTATCGGGCTGATATTGTAAAGTCTGAAAACACCATATTCTACCAATCAGATGCAGAGACACCACACGTCTCTGCAAAATCTCACATTTCCATCCCCCCAGATTGCAACAAACAGCAGCGTCCGTTTTGTACAGCTCCGTGCTCGTGAGATTTCTGGCCGAGATTTCCAGGAAACATCCTTTTTCCTCCTCCTCGGCCGTTCGTCTGCGGCCGCCAGCGAAATTCACAACTCTCAGCCGCCAGTTTCATTTTCTGTCTGCCAAATAGATTTTTGGGTCTGATCAGACATAGGTGGGCCACCTTCCAGAGCGGCTAGTAGACCTGACAGACTTCAAAAATCTGCACACACACACACGTGCACACACACATGCACAGCTTGCCACACACACTCTCTCACACTCACAGAATCTTTCTCTGCGTCTTGATGGCGAATATTTTATGGCTCATTTGTCTGAGTGTCTGAACAACTGAAAGCGAGAGAGACGGGGAGATAAAAACTAATGATAGGGACAGGAACGAGAGAGGATGAATAATAGAAAGAAAAGATGAGAGCGAGTTGGAATAATAAAAAAGAGAAGATGAGACAGTAGAGGCAGATTGGGTGTCGGAGTAATGACGCAGGAATAACATCCTCCTTATTGTCCCTGCATCTCCATGTGTCTCCGATCTCCGTCTCCGCCTCCTGTCTCTTCATATCTCTGCCTTTCTTTGTCCGTCTCTCATCTTTCAGGTCATTTCATCATCAGCCGCCGCGCAGCCGAGACAAGGCCGAGTCAAAAATCACTCCAAGACCAGTTTTTCCTTTTTTTTCCTCCTTCCTCCACTTGAACCGAGACCGCTCTGTGGCTCGGATCCACGGATGGATTACCGGCACCGCGATAGATCTCAAGTGAAGAGACGCGTAACGACCAGAGAGTGACACAAAACAAATACGGTGACGCAGAGCGACCACGAGGAGATGAAGAACAACCCCGAAATATGCAAATGGTTGACAAAGGGATGGAAAATGAACACGGAGAGAAAATGCAAAATGCAAATAAATAGAGACACAAACAACACAAAAACACCAAAATGCGAAAGAAATCATCACCAAGACATTTAAAACCGCTGCAAAGGGAATCAAAATGAACACAGAGACATGCAACAAGCAAATAAACAGATGCAAAACCGCCACAACGAGGCTTTAACAACATCAAGGTAACGTGACGGCCACAAAAAGATGCGAATCAATCACAAAGACGTTTAAAACACGACGCAGACCAGGACAGAGGGAATCTAAATAATGCACGATGCGATACCACGAGACAAAACAACCACAAAGAGGTTTAAACAACTTAGAGAACGTAGAAAATGGCCCCAAAAAACATAGAGATGTAAAATGACTAAAAAGAAAATTCAGTATAAGGAAACACAAATGATGCAAAACAACACAACCTTAGAAAGATTTGGTAAACGACCTCAAAGCGACTACAAACGGCACAAACGACCACAAAGAGACGTGGAAGTTCGTCAAAGAAATGCAAAACTATGTAGAAGACATGTTTGTGTCTGAGGGGGGGGGGGGGGGGGGCTCTCTTCCTATGTTAGATCCGTGGTCGCGGGGGGACGGGGCTGTTACACGTCTGCCTCTGTCTCGAGAGGCTGATTTATTCATAATCCGTCCATGTTGGCGTCAGATCTCCTCGACCGTCTGGAGAGGCAGCGTCTTAATCCCTCACAGCGGGGGGGCGTCTTCTCACACCTGCCACTGACATGCAGCTCGTATCCAGGTGGATCCCAGACGGGCGTCACGCCACGTTTCATGAATCTGGAGTACGTCACATCAAAATGCACACAGCCCCCCCCCCCCCCCCCCCTCTCACGCCCCCCTGCAGGGCACCCACCTCTCACAGCTGATTTAAAGATGAACGAGTTTTATCCCACGCGGCCTCGTCCTCTCCGGGGAGGTCCTTAGAGCTGCACGCTACATTTCTTTAACTTTAAAAAAACTGCTGGTAATTAACACCCCACAGGCATCATCGGCTTCTCATTATCACAACTTTCTTATTGACACGCTGACCAAGTGTGTGTGTGTGTGTGGGCGTTTTAATATTTCTGCCATGTTTGAGTTATTTCATGGCAAACACAGCAGAGTGAGAAGAGCCCGGCGCTGCCGCGGCATCCAGCAGAAGGAGGAAGGGAGTCGAGTGTTTGAAGAGCGAGCGGCTTTGATAGGAATGTGACATCCCCCCGAATCATGACTCCTTTCTTCTCCGTCGCTCCCTCTTGCCCTCCCCTCTCCTCCGCCTCCTCGCCTCTCTCATTATGTGCTGCTTTAATTAGCCCGTCTGATACCGAGACCGGACTTCAGAGGGACGGCAAGAGAGGCAGAGAGAGGGATACCGACAGTGATGGGGGAGGAAGAGTCGGGGAGATAAAGGAGGAAGTAAAGAGGGTTTCTGATGTCTCCACTGTACTTTGTGGGTTAATTACACAGGCTTACCCTCCCACTTCCCTTTCACTCCTTCTCTAGTGAGGGAAACGAGACGTGTGGAAGCCGGAGAGCTGGACTTCATATCCCCCTGCGATATGTAAAAACTACCATAACAAATAAATAGGTCACGTGCCTCAGTGTGGATCGAAACAATCATAATTTAATTAAATTTCTATTAGTTTGCTTACTTTTGATTTATTTTAATTACATTGTTCGGGCCGGTTAATTTACAATTAGCTTAATATTATACAGATGTGAAATTTAAAGCTCTGTACGAGTCTGGTTAAATATGAAACATTTCATCAATAGAGCTGAAATGGATTAAGTTATTTGTTGGTTAAACAGTAAATTTGAGTTTTGTAATTAACTAATTTAATTTTTCTGTCTTTGTAAAGTGATTGTTTTTGTGCTGTTGGTTGAAAAAACAAGCTGCTGGAAACGATCAACTTGCACTTTGACTTATTATTCAGCTTATTCTGTATTAATTGATTAATTGATCAAAACAATAACCGGATTATTGATCGTGAAAACATCGTTGAAGCACTGAAACTACTCGTATACATCTGCTGCTGCTGACTTTGCTCTGAACTTCTCATTTAATAAGTTTCACTTTGACATGTTTGTCCGTTAGTTCTGTATTTATTGATAAATTGACGAGATAGTCACCAGATTAGTTGATAATGAAAATGAAGTCGTGTTTCTCCTGCTGGTGACTTTGGTGTGAACACGTTTGCCTCCTCAAGCATATGGGTCGAACTCCGTTGTGTGCATGTTGTTGTTGTTGTGTCTCAGCGAGCTCCCACACAGGCGGGATGTCGGCCACGTTGCCAAGTTGTGTTTGATGCCAGCTGCTCTTTAATGCTGATTTTTGTTCTCAGTGTGAACTCTGATATAACTGTTCGTTCATATTCGTTATTCAAATTCTTATTCTCCTTCGAGCGATGATCCGACCCGTGTGAAGAAGAACTGAGCAGCTCGGTTCTTTGTGTGAACAGGAATAACACTTCTCGTACCTTTTCAACAAAGTAGAGTGAAGCTTGATTCCGATCGTGTGTGAACTGAAGTTCCCCTTTTAAAACCTTGATGGTGTTTATGGTCAACGCTCCGAACCGCTGTGGACGTTTAAAGAAAACAGGAAGAAGTTAAGGAAAGTCGGTTACTAGGCAACGGTAGTAAACTCTGTCTCTGCAGATGTTGAGACGCTTTTAAGGGCGAACGTGCTCGGCCCCGTCTTCCATTGACATTTTGAATATGTATATCGGACACTTTATCTTTCTCAGCAACCGACCACTAAAAATCTGTCGAGCCGTAGTTTGAGATATACATTTTTCAAAAAGACTTTGAAGCCCATTTGCATTCGAGTTAATCTTTTTTGCATTTTAAATTTGTCCTTGTGTTTTAATCCCAATTTTCATTTTTACTGACATACATCATCAGCTCCCGGCCGCCCTCGAAGAATAAACTATATAGAAAACATACGGATGGATCATATCTGTCCGGGTTTTTGAGCGACCCGGCCTTTTTAAGAATTCCCACCAAATATGCGAGAGTGAGATGAAAATGAGTCGAGCATATTGACATTAATACTGCATCACTTTGAAAAGTGTTTGCCGTGTTGTTCCTCTGAACACGACCCACATTCCAGCCAAAGTCTTATCCCATGAATAAACATTGTTCAAATTAGACAAGACGCACACACACACGCCACACAGACACACACACACACACACACAACACACACACGTCGGACTCATCAGTTACTTCATGTTCGACAGAGACGTTGTGGCTCACGCTCGATAAAACGAGGAGGCAGTTTTGTGTTTTTAACCGAGTGTTAGCGGCACCTTCTCCATCTTTAAAATAAATGAGAGGAGAGTCTGAATTGAGCCACTGGGCTCACTGCGCTGTCCCCTCCCCCCCCCCCCCCCCCCCCCCCCCCCCCCCCCTTCACCATGGATGGTGGAGGCTTTTATCCGGCAGGCAACAGAACCTGGAAATCCTACGGCAGCGCGTGTGATTGAAGATGTAGATTCAAAAACGCGTTTGAGCGACTGCTTTGATAAAACGTTGTCGTGTTTGAAAAAAAAAAATCATAACAGAAACCGCGGAAAATCGCTGGAGTGGATGTACTGTTCACTAAATGTGATTGTGTGTCTGTGTGTGTGTGTGTGTGTGTGTGTGTGTGATTGTGTGTCTGTGTGTGTGTGTGTGTGCGCGATGTGGCAGGAGGTATCTGCAGCCAGGGGGCCAGATGGAGACAAATGGATGATCTTTCAAGACAACAGCTCTCCAATTAACACACAGACACACACTCACAAATCACACTACACACACACACAGACACATGCAAAGCAAAGAGACTCACACAGCTACATCCGCCACAGACACACACTCTCACGCACGTTACAGCGTGTGCACACCGACTTGTACAGTACACGAGTGGAGACACGCTCACACGCAGCCGAGTCGGATTCCGCCTGAAGACGTTTGACTTTTTGTCGCTGAATGTTTTTCTTCCTCTGACGTTTGTTTGTAAAGTTGATGCTGCAGAATCTTTTAATACTTTTACACACAATGTGGATATTTGTTCAGCTGCTTGCTCAGTAAATGAACTGCTTGTGTGTGTGTGTGTGTGTGTGTGTGTGTGTGTGTGTGTGTGTGTGTGTGTGTGTGTGTGTGTGTGTGTGTGTGTGTGTGTGTGTGTGTGTGTGCAATGAGGTGATAATGAGATTCAGGGTGCAAATAAAATCTGAATAATGAGGAACTTTCTTCTTTGTGTGCACGATTTGAGACTTTGATGTGCAAAATGTCGAAAGTCTTGTGACAGTGATTTCAGGCCTTTACAGAGCGTAACAACTTCTGAAGGATGGACACCACGGTTTGTTCATACCGTTTGTTTTCTTGATTTATCTTTAACAAGCACATGACTTCTCCTTATTGTAGTTTAGTCCATGTCCCATCTGCGAACATGGAGGAGGCGGGGTTTATATATTTATCTTCAGCGTTTTGCAGATGCATTGGTTTCTGTGTCGTATTTCAATCGATGAGAAACAAGAAATTATATCACAGAAATGTTGTCAGTTGCAAACAATGTTTTCTGACAAGTAGATGCACAATTTTCGAAAGAGAAAATGAAATAAACCTCCAGTCGCTCCAGTATCAGTTCTCATTAAGGCCCATGGTGCAATAATCGCAAAGTGTAGGCAACACAAAGAGTGTAATAAACGATAACGTCTATTATTTGGAGTAAACAAAATAATTTGTACCTGATTATCTCACAGAACATTGTGAAATACGCCCGTTTTCAAAGAATCACAGACAAGTTATCCTGCTGTTTTTGGGATGATATGCACTTTTGTTATGAGCTGTGATATGAAAACTGTTGTTTGTAAAAGTTCACACGACGCTGAACGCTGCCACGTTGACGACCTCCACGTCCGACACGGTGATAAACAGTTCGGAGCCGACTCCCAGTCAACATTCAGGGATTCGAGATGAAGTCGATCACCCCCCCCCCGGCTGAAGATAATGGATTAATCCTGGAGGACTATTGATGTCACGCTTTTGTCCTTTTGAACACAACACCAGTGATTGTCTGACCAATGGCTGTTTGGTTTGCAGGGAGCGTTTCAACCATCGACCATTTTCAAATGAGCACACCCCCCCTACGATACCCTTTAACGTGGGGCAGCTGTTCCCTTTGGTTTGTGCAGCATCACATTGTTGGTCAAACCAGTCAGGACCATAATAACCATCATAGATTGTCTCTCTATCTAAAAGGGGAAAAACAGTATCATTCAGTCAAAACTACAATTTTTGGGGTTTTAATTAAATATCTTCACATCCAGAGATCCATACGCGAGAGCTGCAGCACCATGCGTCAGCCGAGACATCCTCACTGCTCCCTCTTATATCTCTGACTTCCTCCAGCGTAATGCGAACAAAGTGCTGATGAACTGCCGACATGTCAGGATCCGGCCGTGGCGTTATGGATTTCTCCGAGCCTGCAGCATGACCGGGGAATAACGATTTTGGATCCGGGCTTCAAGCGCAGGATCTTGACAGGTTAGTGCTGCTTGTAGTTACACGGCCTCGTCCTTAACCTCCAACCGCCATCACCCCCACCTCCTCTGCGTCCCCCCCCCCCCCCCCCCCCCCCCACCACCACCTCCACCCCCACCACCCCACCACGTCCCCCTGCTGCCAGAGCCTGAATTTGCCCGAGCAACGATAGCGTGACCGGGAAGAGTCTTAGTTTCACTCACTGCCCCTGCCCTTTCCCCTCACATTTAATAAAGTGGCTTTTTGGCCAACCTGAACTCTTCCTCATCACATTCAGGCAGCTGAGTTTACCTCCACAGAGGCCGTGCACACGCCCACACACCACACACACACACACACACACACACACACACACACACACACACACACCACACACACACACACACACACACACACACCCACACACACACACACCACACATGCACGTTCTCGGGGCAGATACACCAATCAGCCTACGACTCTGTATCAGAGTCAGACACACATCCACAGGCTTAGTCAGGATTAGACCGCACACAAACACACACTCTGCAGATATCCACTGGCATCCACACACACACACACACACACACACACACACACACACACACACACACACACACACACACACACACACACACACACACCCACGTACACAAACAGATTCTTGTTTTATACACACAACTCTGTCATACTGCCTCACACACACACACATATACAGACACAGTGTTTCTCATTATCATGCATAGTGGTAGTGGTTGCATTGATTTCCACTCTGTCTTAAACTTAGCCCACACAGTGTGTGTGTGTGTGTGTGTGTGTGTGTGTGTGTGTGTGTGTGTGTGTGTGTGTGTGTGTGTGTGTGTGTGTGTGTGTGTGTGGTCAACTTGGCAGAGCTTCTCCAGGCTGAGTGAAGATTATGGCTCAGAGATTTTTCACTTCTCTCCCCTCTCTCTCTCTCTCTCCTCTCTCTCTCTCTCTCTCTCTCTCTCTCTCTCCCTCCCTCCCCTCTCCCTCTCTCCCCCTCGCTCCTCCTGTCTTTTATTGCTGTTCACTCCATCAATCTCCGTCTCTCCTCCCACCGAAAAAAAGAGAAGAGTGTCATTAAGGAATTTCTAAGAGGCAAGAGGGAGCGGAAGAGATAGAAATAAAGACATGGAAGCAGATCGAGATGAATTGATAGAGAGGTGAGGGAGGAGCGCAGAGATTAGAACGGATGGAGGGAGGGATGGAGGACGACGGGGGGGATGAGACAAAGAAAATGCAGGTGGGTAAATAACGGGAGAGAGAGAGAGGAGAGAGAGAGAGAGAGAGAGAGAGAGGAGGGAGGGAGGGAGGAGATCATGAAGTGCAGGGGAAACTCTCCGGAAAGAAGTGATGTGAAAAAGCCTCGACGCTGCATTTTGAATGTCCCACACGTGAGAGAGGAGGCGTCTGGAAGCTGGAGTCGCCCTCGGCCACTGAGGTGGTTCATCCCAGAATCTCTCAGGCATTATAGCCGTATTATGGGATGTCTTAACCGCTGGCATTGCTCCATTCTAATTAACTACCTCACAGCATATATCTGTCTCCTCAGACATTTAGTTAATGGTTTGCAGCAGAGCACGAGCAATCCAATACTGCAATTAGAAAGGTTTACTAACTTCCGAGCAGGAGATACCTGCAACATAATTACTTAAAGCCTAAACCCAAAAAATGGCAAGACCCATTTTTTCCCATTACAGATATTCACAATGAATTCAAGCAGCGGAGAAGAATAAATATACGGTTAATCCCATAAATCACAGTCAGCTGAGCCAGCGCTGCTTTTTGAATGATGAATGTAATTCAGACACTACGGTGCATTTCTGCATTTACACATTAGGCTGGACGGTAAATCAATACTGCTGCTTTCAGCAGATTTAAGCTGAGAATGTTTGTGTGTGTGTGCTGTGCATGTGTGTGTGTATATATACATACATAGTACACACACAGCATCGTTCTACGCTGCTGTTATCGCCATTATCATGATCCTGTTCACACACAGACACACAACTGCACACACAGGTCTTTGTTGGACTCAGTTCCCGTCGTATAATTCCTCAATTTGTTTTGTGGTTGGTCTTTGTCTTGCTTTTATTTACTTTCTGTTCTGGCTGCTTATCACATGGAGCCTAAAACTACTTCCAAAATTCAAAATGCATGAAGAAATACACGAAGGACTCAATAGTATGTAAATAAATAAATAGACACGAAAATGAATTATGAAATAGATAAAGAAATGGAAAATAAATCCAGTTTGATTAAGAAAAGAAGATGTTTGTATTTCTACATTCATGTACTCATTAATTTATTTCTACATTATTGATTTCTACATCCACTTATTCATTCATTTATATATTTCTACGGTTGTGTATTTTCTAGATATATTTAGGCCATTTCTGTGTTTCTTCATTTTTGTATTTATTTAATTGTTTATTTTTAAAACTATTTATTTATTTATCAATTCATGCATTTATATATTTCTATATTTTATACATATTCTACATTTATTAAGGATATTTCTGTATTTCTACATCTTCACATTTGTTAATTTATGTATTTTTTTGTTAATTAAGTAGGTGGCTTTTACTTCTAGCTGTCAATCAAATCGTGTTTACTTTTCACCGACTGGTTGATCGGGATCTTCTGTGGTTTATTTACTTAAATTTTTTTGGCATTTTTGGTCTTAGACTTTACTTTAGGAAAAAAGCTAAAGATTATGTTCAGTAATGAACTAAATCTGTATCTTTACAAAGTTGTTCTAAACATCTAGCAACTGAAGAGCTGGAATATGAAGAGAGTGAATATTAAACCTAGAATCATCATATGGATCAAATCTCTGCTGGACGTGTTTGATGGAAACAACTTTCTGTGCCACTTCCATCCGTCTGCAAGGTGCTGGTCGTGAGTTAGTGGCCAGATATCGTTCAGTGCAGCTTAAAGCAATTTCTGAATCAGCTCTGATGTTATTAAAAATCAACACGTTTATAAAACAGAAGTGATGTGGCAGCTGTTTATGAAGAAGAAAATATGAATTTTGCTGAAATTCAGTTCCTGTGGTTGAAAAGAGAAAGAGGTGAATATAAACCCTCTGGGACAATCTGAGGAAAATGTTGTTTTTAGGATCGTGGTGTTTGTTTTGTTCATTTTAGGAAATTGTTTTTGTAAGTTTCGAGAAGAAGCTGCGTGTTTACCAAAGTTGTTCCTACTGCTTCAAATATTTCCTCTGGATATGATTTAAGATATAAATGATTTCAAATGCCTCTCTTTTTCCTTCTCAATAAGAATATTTCAAAGAATATAACTTCTCTTCTTCCAGGCGTCGCCAGTCGTTCTCCAAAAGATTATTTTATTTTTGAGACCGTTAAATTCAAATTGGAAAGTTCCTCCAATCAGCTTTAACATCTCTTACATCTTTACTGTTAAAGACAAAAACACATGTTTTATTATGATTTTTTTTTTATCGTTGTTAATGATAGAAACTCCATCGACCCACTCGCTCGCTGTGAATCCTGCAGCATTATCATTTCATATAGATTCAGCTTTAAACGCCGCAGGTTGATGCTCTGCTGGTCCGAGCATTTCTAAAAGACGCTTGTTAGATTATCTCCAGGCTGCCGCTCGTCCCCTCGTATGTGCTCCTCTGTTGTGTGTGTCCCCCCCCCACATCACACATTCCCAGTAGAACAGAGTTGAACTGACAAATGCTGAGTACAACCTTGCTGTGCCCTACCTCCATCCCTCTTGTCTCCCATCCGCAGCAGCCACAACTAATTCTTTCCCTCTCACCTAATCCCTATACATCTCTTTTTATTCTCTCGCCCTCCATCACTCATCCCCCCCCCCCCTCCTCCTCTATATCTTCCCCCCCCCGTCGTCTCACTTTCCCCCTCATCCCTCTCTTTCCTCCACCTCGTTCTCCCGTCTTCGCATCTGTCTCCCGCATCACCACTTGCCTCTCGACTCCCATTTCTCTGCCGCCTTCATATCTATCTCGCTCCCTGTCAGGGGTGGAGGAGGCAGAGTATCATTTAGAGAAGATGGCTTTCACAGACATGCTGATGCTCTCTCTCTCCCCCCCCCCCCCCCCCCCCCCCACACACCACACACATGCCACACATGCACACGCAGGCACACACACACACAACTTAGCCTGCCAATCCATTGTCTCCCAGTGTGTCTCAGTGTTTGGTGGGCAGCCGCTAAACTAGACGTTATAAAGTGCAACTGGTGCACCGTTTGGGGAGAGCTGGAGCAGGGAGAGTATTGGAAAGAGAGGAGTAGGAGGTGGGATGAGGGGGTGGGGTGGGAGCGTAAGAGAGAGAGAAGGAAGAGGCAGTGGGGGATGGAGCAGGAGAGTATGGAGAGGAGAGAGGTGAGAGGAGAGAGAGAGAGGAGAGAGAGAGAGAGAGGAGAGAGAGAGGAGAGGAAGAAAACAACAGGAATGCGATGAAACACAGGAAAAAACGAGGCGGGGGGAAAAGCAATCCTGTTGGCGCTGATAGATTTCTGGGAGAACAATGTTATCTCTGCCTCCTTCTCCACAACACACACACACACGCACGCACACACACACACACACACACACACACACACACACACACACACACACACACACACACACTCTCAGACTCACACCTTGTAATAGAGAGAGCTAACAAATCTTTGTGGAGAAGTACATGTATCCGCAGCCGTTATTTTACAACCAAGCAACGCTCTAAAGGCGGAGCGGCCGACTTACAAAGAAGTCGAACCGTCCCGAAATAGAAACACGGTCAAACTCGTTGCTGCATACAAATCTGTGTGTGTCTGTGTGTGTGTGTGTGTGTTTAGGTGTTTATGTGTGTGTATGTGTGTGTGTGTGTGTGCTGGCTGTGGCTTCTTTGGTGTCGGTTTATTTACATTCCACGCTGCATGGTGCGACGTGGCGAGTAAAGAGGTAAACTGAGAGACGCCGGAAATAGCAGCGACAGAGGATCGGAGGCGACGTTGAAGCTGCAGCGACGGGTTTGAAAGAAGCGTCTGATGGAGGGAGGTGAACAGGAGACGGTCAAACACACAGTACAGGGACTCGGAGTCTATTCTGAAACTTTCAGATTTGATCCACAAACGTCTCCACAGTTGATTTCAGCTGTGACTCAAACATCAGAACAACTATAGAAACTTTTCAAACCACCCGAGTCACATAATCAACTTCTCCACGGGGTAATTCAGTCGATATGTTTAAAACGATCGATACTTTATTATGAATCAGAAACAGTTCTTCCAACGAATGGTAAATGTCCATTAACTTACCTAAACTTCACCAAGTACAGATTTGAACCCTCAACCTCCTTTTCCAAACTTCCCCTCGTCGTTGTTTTAGCACCTGAACCTAACAAATCCTCAACTGCAGCAGAATCGTCACCTGAAACTTTATTTGAATATAATCTTTTTCCATTTTGGATTCAGTCTCTATTTGTGGAGTCCCTAGATTAGCAGCTCGTGTTCTTTCTAAGACGTTTCTCTTGTGTTCTTCTCTCACATAATTAAGTAGAAGTGTAAAGAAATACTCAAATTAACAATGAGGGAACAGAACCAGTTTCTAAATTGGCTGAACTTTATTGCAAATCACATTTTTCATGCTTAAAAATAGCCGCCATCTAAAGGCAGCCATCTTTATCTACATCACTGATATGGATGCTATGAAATGTACGCAGCTTTTAACTGAACTGCATCACTCTCATAATTTCCCACTTATATTTTACATTAATTATTTTACTGTTAAATAAATCAGCATCTACCACTTAACGCTGTCTATTCCTCTGATCTAAACTCAATCTTCTTGTTGATAATGAGAGAGAAACCTAATGAGATTCATAGATTTGATTCGATGATTGGGTTTGACAGATTATTGACAGATTATTGACAGATTATTGGCGATTATTGGCGGATTATTGGCGGATTATTGACGGATTACGTCGTCCTGCTGATTGGAGGCGCCGGATCAGAAAAATCGTTATTGGTTATTTCTGAAAGGCTGTTAATAAATAAGCGTTGGTGGATCTGAGTCAGTGATCTCATGAAGTAATGTTGTTGTCATATTACCACAATAATAATTCATCAATAACACGATAAACCTGCATGTATGATGATGTATGATTCGAACATGTGCTGCCATCTTTGTTGAGTGCGGTGCAGCTGCTCTGGAACCAGCCTGGTTCTTCCTCCCAAGGTAACTGTGTCTGTAATCTTTGATGAAATCTGCCCCTGGATCATCCGTGAATGATCCAATCAAACCTCTGCGGGGATCCGGGGCGACAGCCGCTCTTCCTGATTAGAGCCTCTCGCAAATTCTCCTTCACCGTGTTTGACAACTTTCATGTGGTTAAACAGTTGTGTTTGGTATAATTCATATCTTTACCTGCGTCTGCGTGTTCACTGGGACGTGAACGTGCGCGTGTGTTGTAGATCGTATAATAAATTCCCGGCCGGTTGTCGGAGCCTGTTTCCGTCAGCTCGCTGAACCCATGAATGTAAGATCAGATCTTTGGCACAGAATAATAGAATAATAAACTGGGTCTGCAGCAGCCTGGATTTTATCTCTTACAATGATTTGCTCTGAAATGCACTAATCCTGGAGCCCTAATCCTGGCAGCGCGGAAACTCAACATGCAGACCAAGGTATGGAAGTGGATTCTGTTGCAGGGCGGGTTGGGAACATGGAGACGCTTGCATTTCATTCCACCATGAAAGAGCAACCCCCCCCCAGCGGCCTGCAAACTAGAGCACGCAGGCAGGTCAGGTGAAGAGGAAACTCTGAATTGTTCATTAAGTGTGAATGGGATTGTTTGTTTCTGCGCTGTGACGGAACTAAAGAAGCTGAACCGAGATGTCAAGAACTGACCTGGAAACCAAACGCACACACACTCGAAGTGCGAGTTGAATACAGATCTGTGCTCGCTCCCACTCCGGGCTGTTTGTGGATCTGCAGCCTCGTCTGTGACGGAGCGTGTGGCGACATTAGACTGAGCGGAGAAGTGAAGACGTTATTTAGATATTTATGTTACATGTCATTATATTATATATCAGAATCATGCATGTAGTCGCCACGTGCCCGTGTTATCAGGTTAGAGCGGCAGCACACTGTGAGCCGGGCTGCTCCTCTGGAGAGTCGGGGGCTCACCTATTCTCTCTGTACTGTTTCAAAGTAAAAGCTTTTGTGTTTTTTGTGGGACATATTTGCAGGAATAAAAGAGGAACGGCTTCGTACCGTGGAGTCCTGGCATTTATTTATTTAACATAGACCTGTTTTTAATTCAGGAAATACAGTCGGCACGCAGCAGCTCTGCAGCAGAGAAGTGTGGGAACATCAGACCCATCAGAACCGGTGAGGACGGTTTATCACCTACTTTGTTCGGTCAAGACTTTTCAGTTTTGGTCCGAACTTAAATTTCCGGTGTGAAAGGTTCCTCAGACCAGGGTCCGGACCAACACACCAACATGGGGTCCGACCAAAGGAGGTGTTCAGACTATCGGACAAATCACAGGAAGTAGAGAGAGTATTAAACAGTAGAAGAGGAAGAGGAAGAGGAAGCAGCTGCAGGATCTTCACCTCCGACGATATAATGTTTGTACGACAAGGACGTTTATTAAAAACACATGAAGCTTGGTTCAGACTTTCAGGTGTGATGTCGTTGAAACAGCGGTTGTGTTTAACCCGGACGAGCGGACGTGTACAATTGATCCCAGTTTTAACCTCGATGTCGTTTGTTGACCTGCAAAATCCCTAAAACCAACGTCGGGGAGCAAACGCAGCAGCGAGAATTTGAGGATTTAAAAAAAACGCTTCTCATCTGAAGTCGTCGGCCGCGAGGCGCTGAACCAGAAGGCAGGAAAAATGGAGACGCTCCCTCCACGGCGCAGCCCGATCATGTGGCATTTTATCCTCATCACAGACGGTCACAAAGTGGCGGCTGGTGTGTGAAAGCGGCGACAGGTTCAGCCTGCGAGCGTGTGCACACTCGGAGCCACAAAGCCAATGTGGTGTGTCGGAGTTTTTATTTTTTTTAATAAATGTGCCCTTTTGTCTGTGCGAACTTGTCAAAATTAGATTAGTTTTCCACAGCAAGCGTGGCCTTTACACATATCCAAACACACGGAGAAACACATAGACAGCTGGGTGCACACACTCTCACACACACACAGAAGGACACACACACAGACACACACACACACACACACACACACACACACACACACACTCAGGGATAGACTCAGCTTCCTTGTGCGAGGCCAATTCATTTTGCCACAAGTGGTCCCAGATTGGATCTGGTCAGAGTCCCATTACGCCTACCTTGGGTGACCTCAAGCAGCCCCGCCCCACCCCCACCCCTCACACACACGCACACACACACACACACACACACACAGACACACTTACTCATGCACACATACACACAGACAAATGCAATCTCACAACAATATAAAGGAACACACACACACACACACACAGGTAGCATCACCAAGACACAGGTCGGGTCTTTGGTGCAGACAACCACACACACACACACACACAACAGACACACACAGACAAACACACACCACAGCATTATTGATTGTGTGTAACGTTATCTAGATGGGATCATTCCTATTGATTTAGAAAGAGGGGTCACTCTGATCAATGCTATCTGCTCGTCTGCTGTGTCATTAGAGCAGGCCTGAGTGCCAGAATATCTGACTATCCGTCTCTCCTCTTCGAAAGGCCACCGAGCTCGAGGAGGAATTACTCGTTTCATCTCAGGTATCAACAGCGGCCCGACACTGCCAACGTGCCCTGGAGCAAGGGCATCTATAGGTCATCTGTGTTTAGGCTGTCCACTCTGCTCGGAGGACTTGTACCAGATGTTGGCTCACAGCCGCGGAGCAGAGATAAGTGAGGCAGTCGTTCAGAGAACAGTCGATCCGGAGAAGTGGTCGTAGCCCCGGAGGCTCCGTGTGACGGGCGACGAGAACATTGTGTTGTTCATTGTGTTGTTTTTCATTCTGCTGCGCAAATTGTTTTCGTTTTTTAACATTTTCTTTTTTATCTTTGGTCGTGGTTTGGATTTTTCTTTAAAAGAAAATGTTTTTTTTATTATTATTAAATGATTTAGATCCACATTTGTGTGTCTTTACAGTTTTTGGACAGTTTTTCCAAACAGAAGATGACTGTGTTCTCATATCCTCATACTGTATGTCCAGGAAAGTAGCTTTCAAGACCTTACATGTAAAGATGTTCAAGTGTGTGTGTGTGTGTGTGTGTGTGTGCGTGGGTGGATGGGTGGGTGTGTGTGTGTGCATGTGTGTGTATGTGTGTGTCCCTCCTTGGGCTGTTATGTCCAGATGTGTCCCTTTTGCCATCATCTTTTGCACCACTGCTTCTTAAACTTTATCAGGCACACACACGCACGCACGCACACACACACACACACGCACGCACACACACACACACACACACACACACACACACACACACACACACACACACACACACACACACACACACACACACACACACACACACACACCATGTTTGTATTAATAATGCCACGAAGCCATTTGTTTAAACCCACAGTAAAACCCGTCCGACGCTGTTGTAGAAGGTGACAGTCGGACATGTTTTATGACTCACACAGATTTAAAAAATGGAGCAATTACAAGCTGGTTTTAATCTTCAAATAAGAATCAGGAATTACAGCCGACGTTTGGGCTTGATAACGTTTCCTCTAACTTGGTTTCCGCGGAGACGGGTCCCGACGTGGCGCCCTGACCTCCAGGCGTCTTCAGCCCGAATGTTTTCAGGGTTTTATCTCATCGTCTCGTGGCTGTGAGGACACGAGGTTCGCACAATGACAGCGGTGAATACTCTCTGTTTACGCACACAGCCCCGCTCTATCTCTCCATCTCTATCACACACACACACACACACACACACACACACACACACACACACACACACACACACACACACACACACACACACACACACACACACACACACACACACTCGCTGCAGTCACCTCCAGTGAAGCGTGTCTTATTGGCCTTCTGTTTGACTTCCTATTCGGCTCAGTGTGTGTGTGTGTGTGTGTCTCAGTGTGATGCTGTGTGAGAGTGTGTGCATGTGTGCATGTGTGCGTGAGATCCAGATGGAGATGGGTTTACAATCTCGGGACAGTTGTTGTTTTTATTATTATTTTATCGTTGTTTTTACTGCTCACTAAACTGAGGATGAAGAGCAGAGACGGAAGGAGAGAAGGAGGACAGGAAGAGAAGGAGAGTCGGGCGGTAAATAAGGGAAAGAAGGGGGAGCAGAGCGAAGGAGGGATGGAAGGAGGGAAAGACAAACAAGAGAGTGAAGCTGCAAAGGTCTTGTTGGAACAAAGACACAAGAGCAAGGAGAGAATCAACAGGAGACAAAGGACAAAACGATGAGGAGAGGAGAAACTAATTAGAAAGAAAGGAGAGGAGGAATATTCGTGGGAAGAAAGGATGCCAATGTCTTGCTGAGAGAGGAGAGGAGGGGAGGGGAGAGGAAGAAGAAGAGGAGAGGACGAGGAGAGAACTAGAGGAAGAAGAAGAAGAGAAAGAAGTAGAACCGAATAAAATGCAGGAAGAAAAGGGAAAGAAGAACAAAGGATGAGTACAAAAGTGAAAAGAAAAGCTGCAAATATATTTTTGCGAAATGAGGATATGAGACAAAAAGAGGGGAGGAGAGAAAACAGGTGAGAGGAGCAGCAGATAGAAGGTGAAGGGAGGAGGAGGAAAAGACAAGTAGAAAGCAAAGGATGACAACTTGTCTTTGAAAGGAGGATAAATACTGTAAAGACGAAGAGAAGAGGAAGAGGAGAAAACAAGTAGGAAGTGGTGGAAGGAGGAAAGGACGAGTGGAAAAGAGGACGAGAGGAGAGAAGATGAGTAATGTCTCATCGAGACGTGGCGAGAAGAGAGAGGAAGAGAGAGGAAGAGGAGGAAGAGGAGGAAGAGGAGAGGAGAGGAGAGGAGAGGAGAGGAGAGGAGAGGAGAGGAGAGGAGAGGAGAGGAGAGGAGCGAGTGATGCATGAGGAGACAAAGGTTGTTCAATGAGAGGCGAGAGGAGGAGGGAGGAGTAAACAGGATGAAAGGGGGAGACGGGGGAGAAAGGCAAACTTCTCGGAGCGAGAAAACTTTCTCTCCGTTTCTTCACGACTCTTCTCCATCTGCTTCTGCTTCCTCTGTCACCCCCCTCTCTCTCTGTGACTCTCTCTCTCTCTCTCTCTCTCTCTCTCTCTCTCTCTCTCTCTCTCTCTCTCTCTCTCTCTCTCTCTCTCTCTCTCTCTCTCTCTCCGTCCCTCCCACCACGTTCGCAGGGTTCATCCAAGTCGCGTTGACGCCCACTCACCTCCAACACGCTACCTCAGTTTCCATGGTAATCGAGTAGCGACCGTGCTACACAAATACATACTTTAACATTCTGCTCTCCACAACTCATTAAGAACATCTTCGCATGAAAAAAAAAAATCATAAATAAATAAAAAATCTCTCCCTCCCTCTCTCTCTCTGGGTGTCGTTCTTCTCGAAGGGCCGAGCCGCCTGTTCTAACTCCTGCGAGCGCTGAAGGGTGAGGTCGCCGTCGGGGTGTAAACGTGGGAGCTGCTCCGCCGAGCGTGGCCTGATGGGGGGGGGGGGGGGGGGGGGGGGTCTTCATGAGCACGAGAGGAACGTTTTCTAGTTCACGACTCAGAACAA